>CM049804.1:26438759-26781259 GCA_027422405.1 Ptychobarbus kaznakovi | reverse complement strand
CAAGGAGAAACCAACATTTTTTGTGAATCATCTAAGGTGCCATGATTAGCAGCCAATGCTGATAATCTCAAATTGGCTAAAGAAATTGACCTGGCCAATATTTAGTCATGTCTGGTTTGAATTACTTGTCATATCTGCTTGCAAGAATCTAAAAAAAAAAATTATGTTAGAGCACAACTTTGAGTATTTGTCCTCCTGTTTCGCCCTTGAATTTCAGCTGCAGTGATAGTGAGAGAATCCAGATATTTGCTTTCTTTCAATTATGTTATTAGTGAATGTAGAGCCCAAACCGCAGTCTGCAGAGATCCTCTCTGTGAGTTGTCATTTACTGATCTGACTGTCAGGCGGATGGTCCGCTGGATCTGGGGGAACGTGATACTGTGTTCAGGTGCAGCGTGTGAGGCCATGAACATCTCCCAGCGGCCCTCTCTGTGCAGAGTGAGCTCATGACTGATGAGAGGTGCATGCTCAGTGTTTGTGAGGGACTCCACTCGCTGTCCTCATGGACAGGCTTTCATCAGTCATGGAAAAATATGGAAATATTAGGGAATTCTAAACTAGTGTTTTTTTTCAGGCCTGGAAAACTGGAAAACTGGAAGTCCCTATTGTTTTTGTTTATCTATTTTCTTTTTCATGGAAGTCCATAGAACTGTTTGAGGTAGAGTTAACTTTTTAACCCTTTGGTCTAGAATAAATATATATATATATTATATATTTTTTTTTACTACATTTTACTTGTCGAATGAATAAATGAACATGGTGTTTTTCACCAAATTTATAGCTTGAAGTCATAATGTATATTTACTTCCACAAATCAGTTTTTCTCAAATCATGGGCAGCAAGCCTTTGGGGAGGTATTTTGTGGGATATAAAAATAGGCAGGAATTAAATACCCTATATATATATATTCTTAATTTTCACATGTAATGTGAATGTAGTAAAGTCTTTTGCTCGAGACTAAAAAAATTGGGTTGAAAGCATAGCGAGCCGCGGAATAGACACTGTTTCTCGAGCACTTTCTACGAGCGCGATTCGAGACGGAGTGAGACACGGACAAATGCGTTTCATTCATTGAACCCAAATCCCCCCCCCCCCCCTCGGGTGACACAGTTTTTTCGTAGGGCTCCCAGAAGTCTAGGATCGGCTCTGTACCTAACTACCTAATTAATACATTATTATTAAACACTCGTTAAGCAATTGATTTCCACTTTCCGATGTGTTATGTGATGAGAAAAGGATGAAAAGCGAGTTCGGTTAAAGACAGTTTCGAACTCTTATATACCCTTATATATATACTTGAAATTGCGAGGAAAAAAATTAGAATTCATAATTGTGAGAGAAAGGTTGCAATTAACTTTTATTTTATTTTTTTCATGAGCAGAAACGAGCTTCCATATTATAAGGAATAAAATTTAAAATAACAATCGATCCTAATTTTCACATCAAATATCAATCTAGTAATTAAATAATAAGATAAAATGTATGGACAGGTCATGGCAAGTCAGTAGTCAACATGTGTAGGAACCTTGAGCAGGTCACCATCACTACTAGTTAATTCTAGTTTCAGAGAAGTTAAGTGACGTAAAGACTTCAGAATAGCAGGAATCTATAAACTTGTATCTGTGTGCGTGCGAGAGTCCCAGTCTGGAGCAAACACATCAAAGGTCAAAGGGATTTGGCAGAGGCCCTATCTTCTCGTGAGAAATGATCCCTTGGCGTTTGGTCTCCGTATCCTGCTCTGGAGCCTGACGCCGGGTCTCGGTAAGACTCGCATGGGAGCTCCTCGAGGGAAAACATCACATGAGACCTGCAGAACTGAGCGTGCTTTAAGAAAGAGGGGCGTCCTTGTTCGTCGACGCTGTTGGTCTTCAAAGTAGCGTGGTGTGATTTGATTTGTGTGCTTCTTGTGTCTGTGTGGTCTAGCCGGTGATTAATCCCGCTTTTTTTTAGGCAATTGGATTGAAATGCAGGAATGATCATATCCGTCAGCAGAAGCGGCTATAAAGAGACCAAATAAGCTGACAGTCAGCAGAGACAGGAGTTTGGAGAGCTCCTACTTCGAGCAGGATGCAGCTACGTGGGTCGTAAATCTCAGCATCCACGGCCTAATTAGTAAAGCTCTTTTTCATCTCCGCATCGACGCTGTCTGATTCATGAGAGCGCGGGCTTTAAAGAAGACTTTTCCACACAGGCTTGATAATTGATCGTGCGGTTTCCAGAGAAGAGGCGCGTTTTTTGTGGCGGGGGGGGGAATGTGATGATGCAAACAGTTTTGGCGGGCGCCTGAAACTCGCTCATCTCCGAACATCAAAAGGGAAGACGGAAGGCTCTGGCCGCTCGCCCGCACCGCTGCTGTCATACCGAGGACCCCTCTGTGAGTCTGCGGCTGCCCTCAGAGTGCCTGTGGCCTGTGTGTATAAAGAGCTAGAGCTTTGATTTGCCCAGGGCTAGACTGGAGGAAGACTTTATGTGGGCGTCCTGCTGCTGTTTCTGGCAGGTCGGGAGGCCCTCGATGTGAGGTGTCACCTGTGATGGAAAGTGTTACCGTTGCGCAAAGCTCAGCCTTTTTTTTTCTTGCTGTGTTAGTGAATAAAGGTCTCATTAATAGGCATTCTAGCCTGAGATCTTGACCTTGAAGAGATAGTTCAGCCAAAAATTTAAATTAATTCATTTGTTCAACCTCATGTTGTTCCGAAACCTGCAGAACACAAAGAAAGATATTTTAATAAATGTTTTTTTCAGAGGATTCAATACCTTTGCACAAGTGCTATGTTCAGTTTCGGTGGGAAAAGCAGATATTTAAACAATTGAACATTTAAATTAAGTCAGAAATACACCTTTTGCTTTGTTGCGTAAAATAAATAGGGGAACATTTACACCACTTTTTTTTAGGGTCGTACAATACATTAATACAAATATATATCTATATATATTATATATCAAATTTAGGAATGCAAAATATAGGAACCATAGTGGTTATAGGCTAATATACATTTTTATCTATCTATCTATTATATATATATATATATATATATAGTCAAAACCAAATATTTAATTTTCCTTTTTTTTACATATTTTACTTCAATTTGACATCAATTAACCCTCACTTACAGTTAATCTTTATTTTATTTATTCTAATACTTTAATCGTTTTGTTAAATGTAATCTTTAGCCAACAGCAAAATTAATGCATTTTTTACACTGTACATTATAATGCTGAGAGGTCTAAACTCATTTGTAGCTCATTTAAATGATTGATTTGACATTTTAGTGTTTTCAGTTTATTTATTCAATATAGTAACATTTTGATATTGACAGTTTAGCCAAAACATTAAAATAATTATTACATTTGGCCTGCTATATCAGACAGAATTTGAATATCCTTCCACTAACACTTTTTTTTATTAGAATTTGATTATTTTCAACCACTGATTTAAAGGACTCAACATGTACTAGCACGAGTCACTGTTGACCGTCAAAGTAGTATCAAGCGAGCTTGTTTTCACCAGCTGCCCACACAGACACCACTGCGCTGACCCAGACAGCCCCGAAAACACCACATGTTCTGCGGCTGTGTGATGACATTTCAACCGCTTTTCTGTGACGCAAACCCTGTTCGACTCTCAAAGCCTGCTGTCGTCCTCTCTGAGCCGTTAGACCTCCGGTAAGTCAGGCGGTGCGGTCAGCTGGGCTCGGTGTGGGGCGCAGGGAGGAATTGAGGTGAGGTTAGGTACTTTAGGGTGGAAAATATAAAGCACAGCTGTGGACCTTGGCCATCTTAGGAGCTGGGCCGTTTGCCCGCCTGCGGCATGAGGACAAGTGCCATGTTCCAGAGGCCAGTGAAATTCCAACCACATCCAACCAAAGCTGAAGTATATTGTGCACCACAGTTAATGCAATGCAAAATAGCTGCGTGCAAAAGAAACCTCCCTGCGAGGAGCATGCGTGAGCCATCATCACCATGTCTAATAAGGGTAAGCTGTCATGTCAAGGGAATTATAAAAAATATATAAGATACAGTTCCATTCAAAAGTCTTTTGTTGAACATTATGCATGTTTTCATAAAACAGCCTGGAAAATGTTTAACATTCAGAATATTGGAATGTAGCAAAACCATTTTTATTTGAAGTTTCTTGCATTAAAATCTCCTGCAAAGCACTATACACCATAGCTGCCTTTTTGGAAAACACTTCTTTCAATAATTCAGGAATAATTTTAAGCAATGTGTATATTTTGTTTTAGGTTGTTATTGTTAAATTCTAAAAATATGTATAATACAATTTAGAGATTCAGAAAGAGCTTTATTGCCAAGTGTATCTTGGTGTTAGGAGCTTCCAGTACAGAGCGTACAAACATAATGCAGACAACATGTATAATTAAGGTAATAAAAAAACACGAATAATGAAGAGAATAGACAATAATTAGGAATAAAAATAGTAATAAAAGAAAAATATACAGAAAAGAAAAATGACCATAGACAGAACTGTGAATGTGCATGTGTCCTATGTACAGATGAAGGTTGGATGAGTTATTTACAGATGTACAGTACTGGGGTGTGTTGTGTTGTTCAGGTGGGATATGGCCTGGGGGTAAAAGCTGTTCTTGTGTCTGGCTGTTCTGGTGCTCGGTGATCTGTAGCGCCGGCCAGAGGGCAACCGTTCAAAGAGAGAGTGAGCTGGGTGTGAGGGTCCAGAGTGACTTTCTTTGCCCTTTTCCTCTCTCTGAAGCTGTAAAGTTGTTGGAGGTTGGGCAGAGGGGCACCGATAATCCTCTCAGCAGTCCTGACTGTCCGTTGTAGTCTTCTGATGTCTGTTTTGGTAGCTGAACCAAACCAGACAGTTATAGATGAACACAGGACAGTCTCGATGATGGCAGAGTAGAACTGTTTCAGCAGCTCCTGTGGTAGGTTGCACTGGTGGAGGAAATACAGCCTCTGCTGGGCCTTTTTCACCATGGACTCAATGTGAGTGTCCCACTTCAGGTCCTGAGAGATGGTGCTGTTCATGATGGTGAGCGGGTTCCTCCTGAAGTCCACGATCATCTCCACTGTTTTGAGTGTTTAGCTCCAGGTTGTTAAGACTGCACCAGACAGCCAGCTGCTCCACCTTCTGTCTGTACACACACACATACCAATGCATTTGTAAATTGTATATTTAATAATAATATATTAATAAAGTAGGGTTGCATTTTAATTATGTAAATATTATATAATTGAAATAAATACAATTAAGTATATTAAATATTTTGATTAATAATATGTAATTTTATGTAGTGAGAAAAATTATGTACATACACTTCTGTATAAATATATTAAAACATTAATATATTAATTAATGTAGAAATGCAATAGAATTGTATTAAACTTTTATAAATAATATAATATAATTCTATAAATAAAATATATCTTTTAATACATGATTTTTTAAGTTGTGAAGAAATATATAAATAGACATTTTAATAATCTTATATAATTTAAAAACTGTGTGTATATAAACATATAAATACATGTACTCACACACACACACACATATATATATACACACACAAATGCAGATATTTTTTTGGCATATTAATTTTTCTCGTGTAAGTAATTACAGACAGCTTTCTAAATACAGTATATGGTCACATGATACAGTCTGTTAGTTTAGGGTGGGTGACACATCTTACCCTGCTCTCCCCCACACCTTAAACCCACTGCAGAGAATCTTTATTAACAGACCTCGGCCATTGAAATGGACCTTACACAAATCAAGCCTGTAACTTCAGCTACACCTACACTGGAGCATAGAGCGCCAAGCCTCCCGCCCCACCAAGCCCAGTTATATATCCAATTTCTCCAGCTGCAGTTCAGAAAGAGAAATCTGCCGTCTTAATATAGCCTCACAGCTGTGAGCCCAGAAGGAATGCAGGGCCTGGCCGCAGTCATAAACTCAAAAAGTCAGAATATCCTCCGCCTAATCAATGTGCGTGTCGTCTTCTTCCGACGTGAGCTTTGGTGACCCTTACAAAGTCCGGTTGCCATTGCCAAGGCAAACTGAATCGGAGGGTGTGTGCATGTGCATATGCACGGATGTGTGTGTGTCTTACAGACAGAACGGCTGGGATTGTTTTCACTCCAGTCATGTTGTCATACAACCTTTGCTGAGCTCCAGGCCAGCGAGTCCAACGGCAATCTTGGTTTAGGAATCGCAACTTTACCACAGAATGGGCCGTTAAAACCACACTCGTCCCATGAATCATCCTGAATCTAGTTTTGTTTCTTGGAATGTACATGTTTCTGCTCTTCCCATGATGGCAACTGGTGTTTTGGGGGAGTTTGGACTATATTTAACATACAATAGCGCTGCTTCATCATCTTTGGGTTGTTTGCCATTTATTTTTTTTTAATTTGCGCTGCTCTTGGTAGATTGCGCTGGTCATTATGGAAATGAGATGTTGCACCTTGTCAGTAAATCACCCGCAGAATTTTCCGCTCCCATCGGTGCTTTTACTGAATTGCGCTCTAATGCTAATTTGCCCTGTTTAGTAAATCTGGTACTCTACAAAACATTATTTTTTTCAATTTTCGCACATGAAAATGTGACATAAAGAACAATCATGGTTAATGTTTCTTGCAAACGGAAGATTTTGTGCAATTGCCAAAGTCAAGCTGATGTTTTGTTGTAAACGAAGCAATGATTATTACAATCAATTTTACATGGAAATACAATTTCAGTCTTTCTACTTAAAAATGTCATGTTTAATTCAATGTTACTTGCCATTTCTTAGTAATGACATTTACTTAAAACTCTTATAGTAAATAGTTTCAAAGTAAATCCTACACCATTTTTTTATATTTGTTTAAAATGTAATTTCCATCACAGAATTCTGTTAAACACAATACGTAATATGTGTTATGGTGGACATTGTGATGGGAATTGTCATTTTTCATAAAAATAACTGCCAAAAATTCTCATGAGTTGCATGTTTCCATTGTTATTAGAAAAAATAAACTAGTGAAAGGTTAGTTTTGAGAGGTTTTATTTTCCACATCCGTAGGGACAAAAGTGCCCATGGTTGGAAAAACTACTTATAAATATCTCCACCCAAGTAAATAATAAAGCATCGGAAAAACTGATGGTGAATAAATAATGACAGAACTTAGATTTTTGGCTGAACTATTCTTTCGGGAACTCACATGCTCTTGTTTTTGTGTTTTTGAAGGACGGTGGTGATGCCAATTGCGAACGAGTTCGCTCCAGACGTGGTGCTGGTTTCTTCAGGCTTCGACGCTGTGGATGGGCATCCTCCACCTCTGGGAGGATACAAGCTCACGGCCAAATGTAAGTGCTCTGCGTTCCCCTGTACTTAGGAAGATTCTCGTGGGATGAAGCGGTTGGGAGCAAAAAGATGAATCGCTGACGTGGAAGTCAGCCTTTGTCCCACTCCTCTCTCTCGCTCGTTTCTCACATCTAAAAGCTTTCATTTCAGTCAAATTTATCATGTGCTAGTACCACAAAAACAAAAGACCACACTCTTGTGTGCAAAGTCTATTCCCAGAAGGGAGGGATTGTACCAGTCATCCTTTCTCATACTTCCAGATCCCTGATGTTTTTCCTTCTTTGTTCCCATGTGTGCGTAATATCAAGATGGCATTCCGGGCCTGTTTCTAAATCAAACATTTAATGATTGTACAGCACTTGTTGTTGTGGTCCAAAAGGCTGCTTTTATCCTGTTAGAGGGATCATAAGGCCAGCTCTTATAGATTACATCTCCTGGTGAAAGCTGTCCATGTGTCAGCGCTGGAAACGCAAAGTACAAACACTGTTCTTTCTAAACATTTGCCCAGAGTCTAAAGAAAGACAGGTTGTCCGGTCTGAATTTGCACCATTCTTGCATCTAAAAGAAACTTTAAATCCGATTCAGTCTTCTGCTGATCTAACAATGGCTCGATGATCTGTGGCGGCATTTGTTTTTCATTTATCTGCTTATCTTAAAGGAACAAGTCACCCATTAAATCATTCTGATGTTTAGTCACCCTCATGTCGTTCCAAACTTCTTTTTCTTGTTTAATATGACAGTTCATAGTGACCAAATGTCATATGAGCTTTTAAAAGGACATACAAATATCAAAAATATGCTGTGTTGTTTGTTTGCCATATTTCTGAAGTCATATGAAAGCTATGTGTGAGAAACTAAATGAAATGCATTTGTTATTCACTGAATATGAGGCCTTGAGATAGGGTTATTATAGTTAACCAAAACTAAAACCATAAAATAAAAAAATATCTTCATAAAATAAAATAATCATTAACTGAAATGTTTTTTTTACGTATTTTCAGCTAGTTGCCAAGGCGATATTTAATAAGTTAAACTTGAAGTACTAAAGTAACTAAGACAAAAAAAACTAAAACTATTAAATAAAATACATATATTTAAAAATAATAAAAATAAAACACAACAAAATAACTAAAAAGAGAAAATCGAATCTAATCTTTTTCAAAACATTTAACAAAAAACAAAAAAAATAATATTTTTTTTTTTTCTTCACACAAATCTGTCTTATGACCACAAAGAGAATTGAAATATAGTAATTTTTATGACAGTTTATAGAGTAGACGTGGTCACCATTAAATGTCGTTGTGTGGAAACCGAGCTCTGAATTTCTCCTTTTGTGCATCCATACAAAATAACAGCATAAATCTTTAAAAAAGACACCAGGATGCATAAATAATAACACATTTTCCATGTTAGGAATACTGTTTCTTCTCAGAGAGATGTGCACGAGCACATTGTGTGTATAACTATTTCAGAGGAGCTGCAGTTCTGGAGCATATTTAGTGTTGTATCAGGTTCTCAGTGGTTGAGCTGAGCTGAACGGTTCCTTTTCTTACGTGTTAAAGAACGTCTCATTCGTGCCAGTGAAGAATTCAAACAAAATAAAGTCATCTAGAACGGCCTTGAATGGGAATCTCTGGGGAAGGGAGGTATAGTCGGATGCATATATTCAAACAAAGATCAAAAGATGCCTGAGGCCAAAATGCTAAGCCACATTTATTAAAATTAAACCTGCCTCGTATTATACGTTTAGGCCCAGTAAATCCAGAGTGCCGTCTTTTTAACAGAGAGAATGTGATGTAATACTGTCTTATTTTCTTATTTTCCTTTGATCAAAGGCCAGCCACCGGTTTCCGAGCGAGCTCTATAACCCCCTTTTGTATTTCCTCTCTCCCCCTTCGGCAGGTTTTGGCTACCTGACCAAGCAGCTGATGGGACTGGCCGGCGGCCGGCTGGTGCTCGCGCTGGAGGGGGGTCACGACCTCACCGCCATTTGCGATGCCTCCGAAGCATGTGTTTCTGCTTTGCTTGGAAACGAGGTAAGATCCGACTGGAGATCAGAGGGGGGGGGGGGGGTAGCTCAGGGATGGACAGGGCTTTATGAATGGAGGTAAAGATGAAGGGATTTTACAGAATGACAACATCCTCCAGGGTTCGACGATGTGGATTTTTTTCATTCAGATTTGACTGAACAGAACTGGGAAAATAGTTGCAATTTCCTCCCTTTCATTGTTTGGATAGCAGATAGTCTTGCCTCGGTTATTAAATGATTACGTTTTTTTGCATCAAAAATTACTAATTTAACCTCTCTGCGCTTTCCTTTCTAGTTTTATTTAATTTTATTGTTTTTAAAATAATTTACATAAAATAAAATATTTTATAATAAAAAAACATAACAAAAATTATATAATCACACATACACCTAAAGTAATAATAATAATTTTAAACCTGAACCGGTCTACACTCATGTCTGCACTGTCTACATTCAAAAAAATGATATATAATATCTGTAAATTAAACAAATACATACACACACACACATATATATTTTTTTTTTAAATTAGATTATATAATATAATTAACGCATCCAAAATTAATGTTTTTGTTTACATAATATATGTGTGTGTAGTGTGTATATTTATTATGTCTATATAAATACACACTTATACAATAGACATTTTGAAAATATTTACATGTTATATATTTATATTCATATAATTTATATTATATATAAATATATTTAATATATAAACATTACACATTTTTCTTAAATATATACATGCATGTATGTGTATTTATAATAAATATACACAGTACACATACACATGTATTATGTAAACAAATGTAAACAATTAATCTTTTGACAGTACTACTTTATATATAATTTATTTTTAAGTTAAATTTTGTCATTTTTTATATTTAACATTTAAGATTTTTATGAGACAAATTTAAAGCAAAAATAATTAAGTTAAATATTCCATTTTAACCTGTTAACTGTCACTCACATTTTTGAACATCAATGTGAAAGTGAACTATCCAAACTTTTCCAACTATCCGAAAAAAATTGTAACATGATTTTGATGTTCCATTTTCATGGTCTGATTTTAAAATGGTTTTCAAAGGATGAATTTTGAGATTTTAAGTTTTCAGTTGATATATCATTTCTCATGATTTCTAAAGAGTGATAGAGAAAAAGGCAGCAAAGAAAACTTTGTGACAAAGGTCAGAACTCCTGTTCTGATGTAGATTTGTCAGGTGCACTCTTGCACACTAATGACAAGTGGGCTCACCGGTGGGACAGTGACAGTTAACAGGTTTTAAGCATTAATGCACAATCTCCTGTGCAACAGTTGGTCTAAGCTAGACATAATTTTGAGTCAGGTGGACATCTTTTACAGTGCCTCACACCATGATTTTTGTGTTTTTAAGGCAGTGTGCCAAGTTATAAATAGTTAAAGTTGTTACAAAAGGATCTCGAGCACCATTGTGTGTCGTCTAGCTGGCTTTGAGTGCAAGAACACGTGTATGACGCCCTCATTTTTAGTCTAGTAATTCTGCGTGCTGATTTAACAGTGATGATCCATCAGCTGAACTGATCCTCTGTCTCTCTGGCCCCGGGCCCTGTTTCGTCAAGCTCTGTCCTCTTTCCTCCCACCCAGCTTTTGTCTAGGGTGTCACAGACTAGATGTTTGTCAGGGTGTGTAGTTAGCAGCACTCCCTTTGTGCTGGCCAGCCACCAAGGTTCAGCTGACACGGTCGGGATCCAGCCTGAGGATGGGAGGGAAAGAATAGCAAACGCTTCTCTGTCCGCACACACACAAACAAGACAAATGAAGCTGTAGGGCGTCATTTATCTGCTTGTCTCCGTGTCAGAGGAAGAATCATTTCTTTTATGTTCCCATCTCTCATCTTCACTGCTATTCTTTCTATTCATCTTCTTTCATTCAGAGCCTTCCTTTCTGTTTCTAAATCAAATACGCTCTCATTTTGGCTCTGTCTAAACAGCACACTAAATCTAAATCAACCTCATAAGTGAGCGTTTTGGAACAGTCTACATAGGCAGCAGCTTATTGCATCCATCCTCAAATGATTTCAGTAGAACTAGACATTAGCTAAGATAAATCTGTGGTACTCTAACCAGCACAAAATACTATAGCACAACCAAATATTAGGCCTGTAATGCTCTCTAGGTTTTTGGATCTCCATCTCTGTACTTTCTTGGAGATTTTGTGTTGTCTGTCTCTTCCACCCCTCCTCTCCCCACATGGCAAAAACATGCATACATATATTTACATTTAATATTATTATTGTTATTATTAATTATAGGAAGGTACTAGCTAAAAATAATACTTAAACTCCACTTTGTAAAAAAAAAATACTATATTTGTAAACTATATTTTTTTAGTTACTATAATTAATATTTTTAGTGCTCCTATTTTCTCATATATTTTGGCCATCTTTTAATGTATTATCAAAATACATGTATTTACATTATAATGCATTTATAAAAAAGCATTATAAGATTAAAAACATATTTCCTTGATCCTTTAAGAACATTTTGTAATATTGGTATTTGAACATTAAAATATATTCACTTAACCCACACTATGTAAAACATATTTTTAACATGTATTATTAACACATAATAATCTTTTATATTATATATAAGTTAAGCATGCTGAAGTGTAAATTATTATCTCCCGTCATACTTTTTTGTTTCACTAAAAATAGTTATAATTTAGTTTCTAATTACAATTTTTTTTATCGTCTCTCTGACCCCTTATTTTTAGTTCTTCTGCTATTTATTGATAGATTCCTCATGATATGAGCTACTCAAAGAAATGATGATTAAAGTAAATAGAATTAGAAATCGAGTACCGGAGATCCAGAGTAGGGCAGAATACAGGTCTGTGACAGCGACCTGCTGCAGCTCCATGTGTGAAGTGGCTTTTGTTTAGTTTTATACTTGTATTTATACAAAATAAAAAATATAATATTTAAGCTCAGATGAGGTTTATTTGTCACATACACAATTATACAGAGTATAACAGCAGTGAAATGTGTTCTCTGCATTTAACCCATCCAAGTGCACACACTTGGAGCAGTGGGCAGCCGACGCTGCGGCGCCCGGGGAGCAGTTGGGGGTTCGGTGCCTTGCTCAAGGTTCTTACCTCAGTCGTGGACAATTCCTGCCGGAGCCGAGATTCGAATTTTGAACCCACAACCTCGGGTTACAAGTCCGACGCTCTATCCATTAGAGCCACGACTGCCCCTGTGATTATAGCATAAACAAAATGGCATTGCCCACATTGACCTCCTGTGATTGTATTTCTATTTTTATGAATGACTAATCGACTAGTAAAAATGAACAGCTAGTGTGACCCATACATGTACTTGAGAAAGGAATCAACTTTTTCTTTTACCCACAAGGCACCGCATATCTCCACAGTGGTAGGCTTGTCAGGAAATATCTGCACTAACTGAAGCGGAGCTGTTTGCTTTAGACGAGAAGCGCATACTGGCGGCCTTAATGCAATAATCATAATCAGTTTACCTGCACCAGCATTGAGACTGTGAGTCTGCAGGCCTGCCTGGCGCTGCCTTCATCTGCAGTTTGCCCCATGGGAAGCTTTGTTGTCATAGCAGGAAAAGGATAGAGGAGACAGAGACACTCAGCAAGCACAACTGCTCAGTAAGGGCCCGTTTCAGCTGCCTATCGAGTGCACTCCCTGGAGGGATGTTGAGAAGGGGCTCAGAGTATCTCACGCTCGCTCGCAGACGCTACCAGCAGCCCATCTGAAAGCAGTTAGAATCACACCTCTCGCAGACGGGGTCACTGACAGCGAGAGAGACAGAGACAGACTTAAAGTAATCAAAGGAAATTAGGAGCACAAAGTACAGAGGAAGCTTATGTCGGAGTATGATTTCAGAGTGAATGAACCGACTTTCCCATGAACATCGGGCTCATGCCACATTAGATGCTCCTGTCCTCATGTCGTTTTAATGTCATCTCTGCCTTTCAGTCCAACTATTCAAATTAGAGGCTTTGTTTAGATATACATTTCTTTTAAAGTAATCCAGGTTTTTTTTTTGTGGCATGAATATGTGTGTGTGTGTGTGTGTGTGTGTGTGTGTGTGCGTGTGTGCGTGTGTGTGTGTGTGTGTGTGTGTGCGTGAATGTGTGCGTGCGTGAATAATATTTATATCAATTATATTCATATAAATATATATTTTTATATAATGATATATTATATTTAATGCAAAAACCTAATGCAATATAATCTTTAAATATTGCGGAGTAGAATATTCCTGTTGTAATTGTTTTATATTATTACAATTAGATTAATATTGTATTATTTTCAATATATTATTTTTATATAATAATGCAACACAATTATATTATTTCCTATTTAATCTTAGAAAATAAATAATGATTAATTATATATTTTAAACAACAGAAATATTTAAATATTGTAATCTATAATATTTAAAGATTACATTGTCTATTATGTTTAAGAATTATTGTTTGTAGATTTAATATCATGATTTTAACTTTAACTTTGCATATTATATTAATTATTATATTATTATAATGACAATATTATAAATACAATAGAACATTTATATATAGTTATAATATATATTTATATTCCTAAAAAGATATATTTCAAAAATACGAATAATTGTATTATTTTTTTATAATAATTACAATTAAAATACTTAAATGTTAAATATTAAAAAATGTGAACATCTATATTCTAATCCATTATGTTTGCATTATATTTAATAATAATTTGAAGGAATAAACATTGTCATATAGATTATTTTTGTTGTCATTTTAATATTGTTGTAAGATTTATGTTGTATTAATGACGATATATATTTGTTTTAGTTGTATCATGTATCTTTATCATTTCTGTATGATCACACAAATACTCCCTCCTGTGCACACATTGTTTTAATATGCAAGCTTTTTGGCTCGTCTAGGCCTTTTCTGGCCAACTATGAAAACTGGAGGCCTTGTTTAGATACAGGTTTCTTGTAAAGTAATATGCATGTTTTTCGTGGCACCCATTCAGTTCAAGCACACGGTCACATGTTGACCCATGCAGGACGTCACAAACGCCCCGAGAAGCTCAGCTCAGGCCAGATAGTAGATAATAAGAAACAAGAGCACGGACTGAAATCAGTATGGCAGGAAGCAGGTGTTTTATCATTGCGTTCAAGGTGAAGTTCAGGGCAGTGAGTAGATGATGTGGATAGAGTCTGAGAGCCTTCGAGAGCGTGTTTGAACTAGAGACTCATGGGATAACAGGTGCTCCAGCTACAGCAACCTCGACACGTCTGCTTTACCCATTCAGCCGTCTCTTACTTGAAAGCTGAATCAAATGCCGAAGGGTGTTTTTACGCAGAAGTAAAATCGCTTTAATAAAATTTCACATAAGCCTATTTTTTTGTATTGTGTTCTGTAGTTTAAAAAAGAGAAAATTTATGAAAATAAACACATGATCAGACTACATTGAATAAACTCCCACCATGATGTTGTCACTTAAAGGGGCTCAGATCGCTTATTGACACATTTAAGCGAGCCGCTGTCAAACCCCTGAAAGAACCTGTGAAAACACCCAGAGTTCCCTGCTGTCCATGGAGCGAGAGTTTTCACAGCGCCGCAGCCTCCTGTGTGACTGTGATCATTATATTGAGCGTTTAACTGCCTGGGCTGGCGTGTCAAATACACTTCCTCGTTTTTAAAGGCAGGTAAAGCACAGGAGGCGCTGTTATAATGAGGATTGTGTTTCCTTGGAAAATGTGTCAAATCTGCTGATCAGTTCCCTCGCTGTTGTCTGTGAGTAACCAAAGCTTTGACTGGTTAAATAACTGGCGGATGATGCTTGGACTCTGACGTCATTCAGCTCTGAACCCGTGACTCATTGATGGATGTGCGCGAGCAGATGTTGTTCTCAAATTGTGCTCATTAGCAATTATATGATAAGCAGCATCCTAATAGGCTAATTGTTGCCAGTCACCATGAGGTTTTTCTCTGGGTTTACCCAACAGCTACAGTAAACATGCTTGTTTTTACCTATGTGGTCTGGGGTTGATTTCTAAAATATTCTGTCCTGTAAAGGAATGTTTGTTAGGTCACTGCAATCATTTCATGCAAGGCTGCATTAGCATGAACTGTAATCAGCTCTGATAACCACTCTCAATAGGCTCTTAACATTTCTGCAGACTTCTATAGTTCCCAAATCTTCTCTGCTTTCACACACCGTGTTGACGATATGCATGAGAACCAATGAGTTACTCCACCACTTTCATCTCTGATATAGACGTATTTCAGTTACCTATTTCTTTCATATTGCTCATGCAAAGCAGTATTTTTATTTAATACAAATATTTTTGTATTTGATAAAAAAAACTTTATTCATGCATTTACTTATTTAAAAAAAATATATATATATATATATATATATGTTATTTGTATATTTATCGTTTTAGTCTTGCAATTACCATTTTATAAAATTAAAATACTTTATGTATATTTTTACAGAAAATTACAGAACAATGTTGATCTTCTGATAAAACCACTTTTTTTAGTAAATCGTGTAACTTCATTATTTAGCAAAACTGTGCAATCTGTTAAAATAAAATCTGTTCCATTATTCATCAGAAAAAATATCAGAAAAAAAGAAAGAAAATCTAGAAAATGTATTTTATTGCCAGTTCATAGGGCGGCAGGGCGCTATTTTTTCCTCATTTATAGATATAAGAGTTCTTGGAATTATGCACGGTTGACTACATTACAATATTTTCCTTTTCATGTTTATATATTATATATATATATATATATATAAAGCTGAAAGAAAGTACAGAATTTTGCTCTCTCTCTCTCTCTCTCTCTCTCACACTCATTTGTACATTTCAGATAAATGGATACATGTGCTTGTTAAATCAGTAGTTTGTTATTCTACTTATAAAGCGGAGCATTGCCCAAAAATTTGAGAGCCACTGCCTTAATATATTGCAAACAATTCAACTTTGTTATTTTTTGCTTCTCTGCTGTTCCACGTTCTTTCGGTAACCCTGTTTTACATGAAGTTCTCAGTTTGCTTGCCTCGTTCTCAAACAGTCAGAACTTATATTACTGCAGGCAGGTTGACAGAAACCATCCTAACAAAAGCTGTTCTTTTTCCTGGAGAATGTGAAGGTCCTCACACTCAAATCAAATAAATCCCACTGTCATGGTGGATGCTGGCAACTGGCATGTGTTTCATACCTGCCAAGCAGCTTGGCCTGTGCTGACAAGACCTATTAAAGTTTATAGACGTGCGGCAGGGCCGTCCATCACGATGACGGACAGGTCGGGCCCCTCCCCTCAGCCGAGGGTCGCGGTCGCAGCGGGATTGGAGAGCCGAGAGGGGCCGGGCTGAAGCGGGAGGATTCCTGAGGGACGAGTGTGTTGACCCTCAGTCAAACTGCACAGCGGGAAAGTGTGAATGAATGACCAGCTGGCCTCACACACGCACACTTTTCACCCTTCCATATGGGACCGCTGACTTCAAGTCATGTCGGAGTGGTCGTATTTACGAGATGAACGCGACTGCGACTCGTACCGGTGGGAAACTCTGGATTTCCTTTAAGACCAGACTTTCTGAGTTGACAACATGTCAACTGAAGAATCATGGTGGAAGCAAATTAATATTGAGCATAATTTTTTTTATTAGCTGGGCTTCCATCCACATAGTTTTTTATGCAAAGTTTGTGATATTGCATAAAAGTGCTAGATGGGTAATAAAGTATTATCTAAATATATTAAATACATTTTTAATTCAAATTAATCGCGATTATTTATATATATATATATATATATATATGACATATGTGACACATATGATACATATATGCATATATACATATAATTGCGATTAATCGCATCCAAAATAAAGGTTTTTGTTTACATGATAAATGAGTATGTACTGTGTATATTTATTATGTATATATAAATACAAACACATGCACATATATTTAAGAAAAATATATTGTTTATATATTAAATATATTTATATATGATATAAAATATAAATATAAATATATAATATATACTGAATGTTTGTGTATTTATATATACATAATAAATAACACATACATATATTATGTAAACAAAAACTACAGTAGCAGACAGTAGCAGAATGAATTTGGAAGAGTACAAAACCATCTTGGCCTCCAATATTCAAGAAAATGCCACCAGACTCATCAGAAGGCGCTTTATATTGCATCAGGACAATGACCAGTTCAGTCAAGTTTATACGGGCAAAGAAATGGAAAGTCTTAGATTGCCCAAATCACAGTCAGTAATTTGTAATCAATTTCACCAGCTGAAGAGGAGAGTAAAGGCAGAAACTCCCCAAAACAAGCCACAGTTGGAATTGGCTGCATTAAAGTGCCCCTATTATGGGTAATGAAAGGTTCATATTTTGGTTTTGGGAGTCCCCGATTACAGGTTGACATTCATACACGGTCAAAAAACACTTTCATTTTCGTATAATATGCATTTATTTTTACTTTACTTGCTCAATGACTCTCAAACGATTCGTTCAGCGATTCATTTTTCTAAACCCCTCCTTTGCGTGACGCTAATCGGCGGTGATTGTAATAATGATAAAGCAGTGTTTGTGAGCGCAGTGCTGCTTTGTGTACAGCGTTACCGGAGGAACCGCTATTTTACAGTTTAAAAGTAGCACCTAGTGGCAAAGAATGAATTTGCATTTTCATTCAGACCAATGCGAAAAGATCAAAAAGTGGGCGGGCAATATGCTAATGTTTCATGCTGATGTCAACGTGAAACGACTTGGGATTCGTTTTAAAAACGACTCATTTTAATGACTGAGTCCACAGCAAACAAAGCAATTTTGTCTTTACTGTTCCAATACTTATGGAAGGCATTCTGTGTGTGTATGTGTATATATATATATATCAGGGGCAGCATAAGGGGGGGGGGGCTTAGGACGATTCTAAGGGCCCGACGATGGAAGGGGGGTCCCCGAGGGGGAAACGCAAATTCTACCAAGATGCGAACATTTCTGCAGAGGAGCACCCCCAGGAGCACGATTTACTGAGGCGGAATGCGGAACGTGATTTGTACAGAGGTGGAATCAATGTTGTAATGTGTTCCTGTGGCTCAGTGGTAGAGCATTGCGTTAGCAGCGCAAAAGGTTGTGGGTTCAATTCTCAGGGAACACAATACTGACAAAAAAAATGTATAGCCTGAATGTACTGTAAGTCGCTTTGAATAAAAGCATCTGCTAAATGCATAAATGTAAATGTAATGTCGCGATTAGATTTCTAACGAGGGCAGCCGGCAATTGCTATTTCTATCAAGGGGGAACAACCCATATATATATATATATATATATATACACTAAATACATGAAAAATCTGATTGATTTGCAAGCTTGTATGTAGGAACTTCCCAGGGTGACTTGAAGACTTATATACAGTAAGTGCTCCAACTCTGAGAACGTTGCCAAGTTGTTTCCTCAAAGTAAATGTCAATGAGACGTGACCCACCTCAAGACTGCTCTCTCAGAACAAACACTGTATTCAGGTTGTGTTGCAGGAGAGCTGTTGGGTGAACTCGATCTTCTCAGTGTTTATGATGGATCCGTTTGATCTCAGCCAAAGTTCAGTGTGTGTGGTGCCAGTGACTGAATAAGGCTCGTTCTTTCCAGTGTGAGAGTTTTCTGTGTGGCAGCCCTGAATCTAGGGCTACACTTTACTGCACTTGCTCTTGTTTCACAAGCTTCCTAATTTATGTGTATGTAAATACACATGCGTTTACACAACCATTCAAAGGTTTGGATGTAACATTTTGAAAGAAGTCACTTATGCTCACCAAGGCTGCATTTATTTGATGAAAATATTGTGAAATAATATTGATTTAAAATAACTGTTTTCTTTTTTAAATGTTTTAAAATGTAATTAATTCCTGTGATGCAAAGCTGAATTTCCAGTCTTCAGTGTCACATGATCCTTCAGAAATCATGCTAATAAGCTGCTGAAGAAACATTATTATTATCAATGTTGCAAACAGTATATATGGTGCTTATTAATATTTTTGTGGAAACCATGGTATTTTTTTTGGATTCTTTGATGAATACAAAGTTCAAAAGTATGTATTCGAAATAGACATCTTTTGTAAAATTATAAATGTTTGCTGTCACTTTTGATCAATTTTGTACATCCTCACTTAATAAAAATATTAATTTATCTTAAAAAATAAACCTGATCTTACTTGCCCAAAACTGTGAAAAAGTATATTACTTAATATTTAATATTTTAATAAACATTTTAGTGTGTGTGTGTGTGTGTGTGTGTGTGTGTGTGTGTGTGTGTGTGTGTGTGTGTGTGTGTGTGTGTGTGTGTGTGTGTGTGTGTGGGTGTTGTGTGTGTGTGTGTGTGTGTGTGTGTGTGTGTGTGTGTGTGTGTGTGTGTGTGTGTGTGTGTGTGTGTGTGTGTGTGTGTGTGTGTGTGTGTGTGTGTGTGTGTGTGTGTGTGTGTGTGTGTGAGTGTGTGTGTGTGTGTGTGTGTGTGTGTGTCCAATTAAAATATATTTACAAATAAAACACTATGAAATGCATAATATTTTATAAAAATATATTACAAACATATATTTTAATCCTAGGTTGATTGTTTTAGAAATGCCGAGGGGTTTGATATGTCCGTGTGTCGTGCCACAGCAGGATTAAAGTCTCCTTTCCCAACGCCTCCAGTCCTCCTGCCCTCATCCTATTTGTTTTAATTAAACCAAAGCTTCAGGAGTAGAGAATGATCTCTCTTTCTCTCTCTCCACTTGCTAATATTTCAAAATCACTCCACCCAGTTTTCATGCCTGTTTTTCTCTGTTCTTGTTCATGCAAATGGTTTATGAAGGATGAATGACAGGATGCATGCCCTTTTCCCCATCTTTAATGTTTGCATGTGAAACATTAAACATATTGGCTGTAGATTTTCAGTTTTTTGTGTGGGGGTGAAAAAATGCAGCCGAGAGCCAAAGGGAAATGGAATCATTCCACATCAGGAATGCAGCGTCGCATGCTGGCTGTTTCCTCTGGGCCGTGGCCCCGCTGGTCCCTGAGCTGTCGTGAGGGTTTGTCAGAGCATGAGGTCTCGTTGCCCACGCGCTGCGACAAAGCACAAAGCCCTGCATTGTTGCATATCTTTAAAACATTCAGAACATCTGTGAGGCTCCGTTACACCACAAACAAAAGCTTGATATTAATGCATTTATTGCCAGGTTGCCATCAGTGGTCCCTGAAAACAATAACTCGCAGGCTCTGCTTCCAGAAATAACTCAACGAAGATGTGGATTTGTTGTATATGTTCTCCAAAATCCCACTCCACATAGGTGTTAAACATCAAATGTGATTTTGTAACTCTACACTGTTTCACTTTTGGTGATGATAGACAAATTACTGAAATCTGGAAACTGGTTGCTGGAATTAATCTTGTAATGTTTGGAAACACTTTCTTAAATGTTTAGATTCTTATGCTATATATATTCTGAGTGAAAAAGTCAGAATTGCAAGATATAGACTAAATTGCGAGACAACCTCACAATTCAAGGAAAAAAAAAAAAAATACAAGAGATAAACACAGTATTTTCACATGCTCCCAGTTTACATTTCGCAAGTCCGAGTTTATATCTCAATTCTGACTTTTTTCTCAGAATCGCAGAGTTTGTCTCACAATTCTGCTTTCACATTTTCAGTTTTCAATTTAAAAGAAAAAAGGTCATTGTTTTTTGTTGTTTATTTTTTTTTTTTTTGTGCAATTTTTTGAAATGCTTAAATCCTGTAAGTTACGAGTTGACAAGTCACAATTACTTTTTTATCCTTGGCAGAAAACAAGCTTCCATACAATGTGTATTTATATGTTGTTGCTGTTATTATTTATTAGGTTTTCAAATGTAAAACATCAGACATAGTATAGAGTATTAGTATAGAGTCTTCGTGCATCAAGGTTTAACCTGCTTTTTTATCTTTCTTTCAGTTGGACCCTCTTCCTGAAGACGTGCTACAACAGAGGCCGAACCCCAACGCCATTCACTCCATGGAGAAAGTTCTGGAAGTCCACAGTAAGTACACACAGTTTCACAGTTTATTCATTCACCGATGGCCTGATACATATTGTACACAACTGCTGCAGCAATTATTGTAGTATAGTCTATTAGATAAACATACCCCTGAACAACCTGTAAAAACGTACGTGTCAATTATAAGGAGTCGTCTTCTTGAAGTAAGCAGTTTTTGGTGAGAATGTTCTGCAGTATAAAGCAGACTTTATGCTGTATATTCATAACTCTGGCATGCATGTGATGTCTTTACATGTTACTTGATGTCTTGCACTTGTAAATAAACTGCTTAGTCATGTTTGAGGCTGAGCTTTGACGGTGTTTTGTGCTTAGGTAAATACTGGCGCTCGCTGCAGAGATCTGCCTCGACTCTGGGCTACTCACTGCTGGAGGCTCAGAGATGTGAAAGTGAAGAGGCAGAGACGGTGACCGCCATGGCCTCCCTGTCTGTGGCCAACAAGCACATGGGAAAGAGGTACGGTTATAGCTCCGTGTTTCTCAAATGGCACATTCCACAAACTTTGGGTCCCTTTACTTGTTTTTTGTTGTGAGAATTATTTGATGTGTTATACAGTATATATATATATATTTCAGTTTTAGTTAGTTCTAATAATAACCCTGATATATATGTTAATATATTATTATTTTACATGCAAATTAGAGTTTAAAAAAAATGTACAAAGAAAATGACAAAACCGCAGCAGGAAATCAGACAAAACTGGTTTTAAACTATTCAGTCATGTCTCAACATTTCTAAACATGAATGAAAACAAATGGGCCGTTAACAAATTGCATTGTGGGCCGTTAACATGCGTTGTGCTCGTGATGGAGCAGTAGTTGAGCGCTCTTGGAGCGAGAGAAAACCACAATGCAATAAAAACAATTCATATAATATTTAGTTTGACTCCCAACATTTTGTTAAGGTTAAGCACCTCCTTTCATTCACAGTTTGCTCCGAAATGACTTACAAATGAGTTTCAGACTAGGGATGTTCATTTTAACCGTTAACCGACCGATAAGAATTTTGACCGATTAATACAATCAGTTAAACGGTTTAAAGTCACTTATTTATTTATTTTTTCCTGTAATTTATCAAAATATTTTAAAAGGTTTGCTGCATGGTTAAAAAAAGCTATGCGTGTAAAAAAAGCGTTTTTAGAGAGAGAGAGAAAAAAAACATAAGTCGCTTATAATTCGCATTTTATTATTTCATTCAGCAATAGGCCGACGCGAGTTACAAATATTATAATAAACACTGTAAACATAGTTAGATATGCTATTTTAGTTCCCCACACTCCACAACAAATCTTTTCAATTAACAGTAGGCTATTTAGAAAATAACAAGAATTAAAAATGTAAGAAGCTATAGCTATATAAACGACAAACCGAAACGAATTAATTTAGACTAAAAGAAACTGAAACCAATGTTGGGTCTCTCGTTCGACACAAAATCAAATGTTTCTGTATTTGCGATGTATTTAAATGCGGGATGTTTTTAAAAATATTTCAGCAGTTGCAGGGATGCATAGACCAGGGGGCGGGAATCCCCCCCCTACAAACGCAAACCTATTATTATATATATTTTATGTTTTTCTCCGCTCGCAGAAGTGTGTGTGATGCTATGATGACCATGTGAATCCTCATGTTCTGTTATTTGCTGTTTTTTGCGCATGTAAATTAGTCCCTGGAAAACAAATGTTAGTATTTTTAACGGGTCACAGACACTTATTCTTTCTAATTTAATTCAGTTCTAATTTAAAATAATGTCGGTTAACGGTTAATAATCAGTAAACTAGCATCGGTTGTCGGTTAGGAAAAATAACCGAAATGAACATCCGTATTTCAGACTGTATTTTGTACCTTGTTCCTGGAAAGTTGCATGTTTGTGCTCATAGCATGCCTCCTGAGTGTGTCTGTTACTGTGACCCCGTGAGTATTTCTGGTTGTGTGATGGGACAGCAGTGTTCTAGAGGTGTGGGACAGGTGTGTGCTTGAGCGGTGATAAGCAGGCAGGACTCTCTGAATGTTCGGGGCAGACGTCCAGCAGCGTCAGGCTTCTGAGAGACACAGTCTGCCAGAGTCATAATTGAAAACACTCAGGCAGCATTGAGCACAGATGCTTGAGGTTTCTGGACCTTCCTCACACACTCTCACTCTTACACACATGTGTATTCATGTGCCCAGCACAGGTTCACACTCACATTATTTCCTGTTATTCCTATTAGGGGCCAAGTGCAGAAAGTGTGTTGACACCTGTTATAAGTGTTGGTTTTCCAAGTTTAATATTCTGTGTTTTCTGGCTGGGCATTTGGCACACTGGTTATGGAGGGTCTCAAAAAAAGAGGGTCTTTGTGCCAGTTTCGGAGTCTCTCAAACACTCTAGTGCCACCAGAAAAGATTTTAGCTTATAACTTTTTAATGCCTCTCTCTTGATCCTAAATTCCGTTATTCTGGTGGTCCTCCTGATTTCCTCCAAAATTCTCAAATAGAACATTCAAATTATGTGTAAATCTTTTACCATGAATTTTCATACTGTTTTTACTCATACAAAACTGGTTTTAATGTCTTACACCTTTCTCCAGAAAAACCTGCAAATTTGACACCAAACAGGAAGTAATGCATTATTTCTGAAATGAACATATACAGTGACCCTAAACTTTGTACATATTGCCAATATAATGTTATTGGAATGCCATATAAATCCAATTGCTGTGCCTGTATAAAGTCAAAATGGGAAATCTGCGCTATTTGAATATATAATTAATATATTAGCACCACCTTACTGAAGGATCCCAAGTAAAGACATTTTTTAAATATATTTGTGTTTTTATTGTTAACTAAAACTATTAAAATTGTATTTTATATTGGATGGAAACTTATATGAAACTAAGAAATAAAATAAGTTAAATTAAGTAAAAAAGTACTAAATTTACTACAACTAAATAAAAAATAGAAATATTTTAAAATAATAATATTTATAAAAAAAAAAAAAAAAAAAAAAAAATGTAAACTAAGAATATCAAAATAAAAGCTAACTCAAAATATTAATAAATAATACGATAGTATATAAATAATACTAAAATACTTGAACATGGGTGTTCCCAGAGGCAAGGAAACCTGGAAATATCTTGGAATTTTTAAATCGTCGTTCCCAGGTCTAGAAAAAATATTAAAATAAGTCAAATCTTAAATGATTGAACATTATATAGTGAATTTAAAATGTTCATTGTACATGTCAAGGTTAACAAGAAAATTACAATTAAAATAATTGTGCTTATCTCTGAATTATTCAATTAGTGATAATATTTAAATGTATTTTATTAAAATTGATATACACAAATATCATGAAGTGAAAAGATGTGGAAACCTTTGATGTGTTTTGCTCATGTGTGACACAATGTTTGTTTGTGTCGCCCCACAGGACAGAGGAGGAGCCTATGGAAGAGGAACCTCCATTGTAGAAGGACCGATCGACTGCCTTGGTGACCCTCTCGGCTCAGAGCCTCTTAAGGCCTCTGACGTTACTCTACTCTCTCCATCCGTTTCATTTTTTGTCCCACGATGTGCGCGCTTTGAGCACGGGATCCGAAACGGCCTGAAGAAATCTCTGTGACACCCAGAGCGTGACAAACGTCTTAGTCTGTCTCTGTCTGTGGCAGAACGTCCGGGACTGTGTAACCCGGTCTGTCCGCAGGGACGCTTAACTTTTGAGCAGGACATAGACTCACGTTTCATTGTTAGATTTGAGAGCTGGTGCTTTCGACATGAACTTTTGCATTATTTTCCAGAGCCACTATATGACTGATTTCGGCTGTTACGGCCTACGTTTTTTATTTGTCGCCTCTCTCTCTCTGTTCGTTTGTCTGTCTGTCTTTTATTCTTGGAGAAAAAATTGACTCGTTCCATTCGCAATTCGAGTTACTGCTTCACGAGGGTGGACGATGTGATCGGGAGAGCGATCGAAGGATTCTG
Source organism: Ptychobarbus kaznakovi (assembly GCA_027422405.1). Taxonomy (NCBI): domain Eukaryota; kingdom Metazoa; phylum Chordata; class Actinopteri; order Cypriniformes; family Cyprinidae; genus Ptychobarbus; species Ptychobarbus kaznakovi. Next base: position 26,755,840 of record CM049804.1, on the reverse strand, counting down.
GGAAGCCCGACGGAGAGTCGACAATGCGAGTTTGTGCCTTTTTCAAAAGATGGATCCAGAAGAACATTGCCTTAAGCTAGTTACAGGAGGGAAGACGTTTCGCCGTCTCGGTATTTCTTGACACGCGACGGTCAAAGGCTGGCCTGAAGAATCGAGAAACCCTCAGCATGTTTACCAGGAACTCCCTGCAGATATCTTCATGTTTCACACGCATTATGACCTGTTTTCTGTTCCTTCATTTATACTGTGCTTGTGTTAGACGTTACATGACTTTAAGTGTCACTGACAAACAAACTTTAAGGTAGTTGCCAGCTATCCAAGGGCAAAACGTTTCGATTTGAATCCTCCAGCGCTTTAGAAGGCAAGCCAAAGTAGCGACTCGTTTCAACTCTTAATGACCAAATACGCACCTCCTCCTCCTCCTCCGTAAAGTTGACCAGCATGCAGCTTTCCATCTGCCAAGTTAAGAATTCAACCGTCGTAGTTTAACAGCGCAGACAAGCATGAGTTTGCTGCGAGCATATAGGATAGGGCTGCGATGACCTCACGTCATACGATTTATAGTTCGAGACAAACTTTCTATTTTTCCTTCTCTCAACATGTTGTACTTTTATATAGCTATGAATGTCTAGTATTCCGGTTACTTTACAGTTAATCAAAGGGCACTAGTGTATCATTACTCTTATTCGTCTCAGCAGACGGTCAGTTTTATTGACACCTTCGAAACAAGCGGAAAAGGGCTGGTTACCGATTTTAAATGTACCACTGAGCCTTCAGACGTGCCACCTGGTGAGATTTAGCGCTGGTTTCCTGCCGACGGGCCTGAGCGAGGAGGGTTATGGGCCTTTCGCTAGGGACGGGTGCTACCGAACATGTGCCCGTCACATGACACAATCCAGGAAGTAGCGGGACCACCAGCTTCCACTCAGAAACCAATCGTAAAACGCCTCTTGAGATGACTGTGATACTCAGACAATCTGCATGGGACATTGACGTAGTTTCGGAGCCGCGGCGGCGCTTCGAAGCGGCACATAGAACTGTATATATACGCAATTATGCATGCTGACAGTAGATCGTTTGGCTTGACTTTGATTGTACATTGAACTTTTCTGGACTGATGAAGAGGCGATAGTTTGTTTGACAGCCCCTGACTCATGTTTAGCCTCTCGGCAACTACCTTTGGCATTCTTTTTCTGTGTGTCATGTTCAATAAGAGATGCATTAAGGCGGGAGATTTGACTCACCGTTGCCATGGTTCCTCGACTTCATTTTTATATATGCCTGTCACGTATGACTACTCCACTTTGTGTTCGTGCCCGTTATTTTCCTGTTTTTTACTTGCTCGTTTGTCATGTTTATTTGTTTTGTTTAGTTTTTTTGTACTTTTTGGAGTATGTTCTTGTTAATTTGTGTAGTTGACAATGTGTTTTACATGCTTGCGTCTTTAGTTTCTTGTTTTAGAGAGTAACAAGCCTTTTTAAATTAGTTTTATCTTGTTTTTTGTATGCGGTGGGAGGGAGATGCTTTTACTTTGTATAATGATTCTGACAATTGTGTATTTACTACGTTCTGTTCATAGTAGATTTATATTACAAAGATCTATAGATATATTATATATTATAAAGATTGCAGACTCGATTAAGAGAACTAGTATTGCAAAGTGATATATTTCAGTACGTGGTCTGGCTTCGGCCATCGCTGGTTCCGCTGAAGGCACTGTTTATTGGTTTCATGCATTCGCTGTAGCATTACTCTGGCATCGTAAACTCTTGATCAAACCGATCTTCGTGGTTCCAGGCTTCAGTTTGCTCTTTAAACTCTAAAACTAAAATATTATGGACTGACACTGTATATTTCCATTGGTAAAAGTCCATTTGGATAGACCAATTAGAGTAGATGCTGACATCACAGTGATCCTTCTGTGGGGTACATCCAAGATGGATTTTAGTTATTTTAGATTATTTTTAAATAGGTTTGAATTACTTTAGCTTGTCAACTACATGTCCAGGTCGTATTTCACCCAGAAAAGGACATAAGAAATTGCATTTTGCTTTAAAAAATGAGGCCAACAATGCAAAACAAGCTCAACCAATGATGTGAGTTTGGGGGTGTGACGGTCTGTTTGTTCGACCAATGGCAGACATGGGAGTTTCTAAAATAAGTGTTTGGAAAATAATCATTATTTGGAGGTGCAGAAATTATACACACTAAAAAAATGGTGTAGAAAGAATTATCGCTCAGAAATTGCTAGTGATTTTCACACAAAATAATTACAAAAGAACAAGTAACGCGTTAAATGAAATTTTGAAGTAGGCTAGAAAAACTGAAATTGATTTTCTTGTTAAACATGTTTTAAATATGAAATATTACAATTATTTACATTTAAAAATGTTTATGAAAATAACAAAAAATGAAAAGTAAAATTATGGTGGGGGGAAATGTGCTTAATTGTCATGAAAATAATTTCATAATGCAAGAAATCCCCAAAACAGGCTTCGGTTATTTATGCAAAATACAATTTCTTATTTACCTCCTTTTGATTTTGGGGTGAAATTCAACCTGGACATGATTTTGTGAGACTGTTAGGGTTTCTTTTTGCGGTAACGATACCAGCGATCGTTCTCTGGGTTTTTTCATCTTGTTACTCTTATCAAGCACGATCTATTTTGGGCATTTTTGCAGTATCATATCCAGACCAGCCCCATCAAATCTCATCTGAATTACTTTCAAGAATGAAGTGCGAAGGCTGACACTGATTTGAAAGTGTCCCGGAAATGTAAAGCGACATTCCCAAAGAGTCTTATAACAGTAATACTCAAACGGACCATCACTACAAACCACTCTGCAATAATACTAACGGCAGCGTATCAATACAGTCATGTCAAAGGGACACTTCTATCCGGCTCATCCGGATGGTCATTTTCTTTGCTCTTGTTTTGTATAAAAAAAAAAAAACAGCATTCCATTTGTTTTTCCATTTTTGTTCTTGTCATTCCTGCTAATTTGCCACGAGGTCTGGCCTGAGCTGTTGTTTATTTGCAGGCCAGGGTGAAGTTTCTTTCACAGCTGTAGATTTCTGCATGGTTTGTGCGTCAGCATGCCTGTCTGTCCTTGTAACATATTTGCACAAAGGAGGAACACGGGAGGGTGGAGGCTATGGAGAACGCATGGGATGGATGCTCTTCTTTCCTCCTCTGTTTCTGGTCAGTACACAGACGGATTGATGCTCTTGGTGTCCGACGGATGTGCTTTTTACTTGTTTAAAAATGGAATGAAAGAAAAATGACTTTTGAATATTTTACAACAACAACAAGAAAGTTATCTAGCACTTGTGACATACAGACTATAGACTTTATTGTATTTATGTAGAGCATTGTTTTAGGTGAACTACACGCTGTCTGTGAGACTTCTTTTGCTTTCGGTTCTTTCTCGGTTTTCTACTCTTCCTCGGGACGTATTTTTGGGCCTGGAGGAAGACTAGGAAAAGATTAGGGACGTTCCTTTAGAAACATCTGGAATCATCAAAGGGCTTTTTCCAGATGCTTGTCAGATATATCTTCAGTTTGTCCAAAAGGAGAAGAAAACACTTATCAGCCAGTAATACCTGTGACCACTGTGGCTCGAGAACAGTTCTAGGTTTACAAGATGTAAGAAATGCATATTATTTTTGTCTCTTTGTTTTTCCATTGTTACAATAGAACTTTTCTTGGGACCTTTGCTCTAACGTTTGTCTTTGACATCAACTATAAAGTTCCTTGTTTTTGAATACCACGATGTCTTGTTTTTATTTCTGAGCTATACATAATGCAATCAGCAAACGGGGCTCCAATAATAACTGTACAATCATTTTAGTGATTTAATGCCATATTTTCTATTAAGATCACTTAGGTGAGGTCATTTTCCTGCTCTCATATGGCATCATACTTTTATATTCTTTGATCTCTATTTTAGATTTATTGAACGCTGTCATAACTTGTGCTCTTTCTTACAAAAACTAGGAAAAGTTGGATGTGATGGACCAGGGCTTGCATAACTACTACAACTTTACTTGCCATCTTTTGCTTATATATATATATATATATATAATACAATATACCCTCTTAAAAACGAGCAGACATCAAAGTAATATTATGAAAATAACAATTATTAGTAATAATTATTGCTGATTTGAAAGCTAATATACTGTTATCTAAATTACAGTTGTTTGAAAATGTGTGGGTTCATTTTTTATTTATAATTATTGTTATTAACTAAATTATATATAGAATATTCATACTGATAAGCATGTACAGATATCTGCATTCACAAAGTCATTCATAGTGTTTGTCTAATTGCATCATTCTTTAAGGTTAATTTTAAGACATTACTAGAGATTTCTACTCAAAATCTGCACCGCACATGTGAAAAACATCTACAGGCAAATCAATGCCTGCTCCTGTAGTTTACCCTCAGCATTTTACTCAACATGAAATGCTTTTTAATGGAAAGAACAGGAATCAGAATATCTGCCGTTGTTAAAACTCCATCAGTGGGAGTCAGGGTCCGTGTTAATGTGACCGCTGTAGGAGTTCCCGTCACTTTGTGAAGGGGCTAATGGTCTTCGTGGTGGTGAACACTGAGCTTTTCTCATCATTTTACACTAATTCTGTGGTGTGCTCTTGGGCTTTTGTAACTCTGTTACATCGCAAACAGCAGTGCGCCACAAGCACTGTTCTCTGTAAAACTGGTGGAGATGAATTGTTTGTGGGGAGAGCAGGGCCGGGATGCTCAGATGTCCCACAGTGTGTTTAAAGCCTGTGGTTTATTGTCACCAGCATCAGTTCCCGTCCGTTCGCCTGGAGCACAGAACTTTAGCGTCAGACTATAGAAATATAGAATATATTTAAACTCCATATGTATTTTCAAATGTACATCTTTGTGCTGAATATGCCTGGCCTAAAGCTACAAGATAATAGGGATCTTTTAAGATTTTCCAAGAAAGTTCGGATTTGTTTGTTTTTTTGGCTAAATATTGAAAAATGTTAATGGAAGATGTTATAAAATAAAGAATGTTTTATATCTTTAAATACATTTATGTTTATACATATTTTAATATTTTAATTTCAAATAAGTAATTGAATGACATTACTCATGAGACTTTTTGTACAGACAGTCAGATATTCTTTCACTGAAGCTCAAGAAATTCATGTTCATTTCTTTTCACTCATATTGTTGTGCTGGTAATATATTATAAAAGATGCAAAATAGAGACATTCACAGAAGGTCAGTAAGAAAGAAATCATGCATTTATTCAACAAGAAGAGTAAAGTGATCAAACGTGACAGGGGAAAGACTTTTAACAAAAAAAATGCTTTCTTTCGCACTTTCTATTCATCAAAGGATCTAATCTTAAATATCATGGTTTTTGCAAAAATCCATGTTCAACATTGATAATAATAATTATGTTTCTTGAGCAGCAAATCAACATAATCAGTGACACTGAAGGCTGGAGTAATTCAGCTTTGCGTTACAGGAATAAATAACATTTTAAAATATATTAAAACAGAAAAGACTTATTGTAAATTGTAATAATATTTCACAATACTACTGTTTTTACTGTATTTTTTATTAAATAAATGCACCCTTGGTGAGCATAAGAGACTTTCTAAAAAAAAATTTTTTTTAATTTAACAACAAGATTTTATGGAATTATTAAATTGTTTTAGAGTCATTATCTGTTGTATTTCATATTTCACAAATGTATTTCCACAAGAAAGAAAGAAAAATCTGGATTGATTGAATTCAAAGTGATACATGCATGGGCCACTTACATGCATTAATAAGGTCAATTGTATTATTTATTAATTTCAATAAGTATTGGGAGTAAAAAATAAGCATGTATTAAATAAATGTAAAAAAATAAAATAAAGATGATGTGGAATATGTTTTAAAAGAAATGATAAAAAGTACCATAGTACATGAATATAGTATCATTTAGTTCCCTAGAATCTGCTTGTATGGTGTTTTTGTGGTGAATGCTTGTGTTTTGAGCACTGCCTCCTCTGTCCAGGCGAGGGCAACAGGGAGGAGAGCAGCTTACAGTAGTCACGGCAGAGATTAGCAGCTCATTTAGAAGAGACAAGGGTCAGATGCCTGTCCAAATATACAGGGGCACGTTAGAGCCAGATAAATCCAGCGGATTGACCAGCGCAAACAAAATCATCTCCCTGATCGCCAAGCGGCAGTCAAATAAACAACCGTTAGAGCAGCTAATTCTAATTCAGACTCTTTAGTCATAACTCAGAAGTTATGCAAACAATGTCGCTTATGTCACAAAGCAGCATGTTTGAATATTCAGAAATCTGGCACCCTTGGAAGTGATGATAAACCGAGCGCAAGTGAGAAAGGAGACGCGGGAGACAATATTCACCATCTCACAGGTTCATCAGAGAATCCTCAAGAGAAAGACATCACAGTTCCCACAAAAATATTAAGCAGCACAATGATTTAAACATTCATGATAATAAAGCTTTCTTGAGTAGCAAATCAGAATATTAGAATGGTTTCTGAAGGATCACGTGACACTGGAGACGGCTGAAAAATCAGCTTTGCCTTCTCAGGAATACATTTTATTTTCAAATATATTCAAAAGGAAAACATTGGCTTTGATTAGTAAAAATATTTCTCAATTTTTACTGTATTTTTAATCAAATAAATGCAGAAGAGACTTCTTCCCAAAACTGACCCTAATTTTACGAATGGTAGTGTATATAATATGCAATGAAACTATTGTTTTAAAGTCATAATCTGTTTTATATTTCCAAATGATCAGAATATCCAACAGGAAAAATAAACATGTATTGATTGATTTTATTACTGATTTTTAAAGCGAGAGAATTGGCCAAAACATCACTCTGTAGCTAAGAAGCAATCAAATAAACAACCGGTTAATTCCAGGCCAGCGCTGCTGAAGCAGAAAGTATGCAAACATTTTATGTCTCAAAGCAGCGTGTTTGAATATTCATAAATCTGGCACCCTGGGAAGTGTGGCATGGTTAAGCTAGTGTAAAAGGAGACGCGAGAGACAATATTTACCGTCTCGCGGATCGACATAAGGTGACGTGATCCCCAGGAATGCGTTCACATATTCGGCTCCACAGGAGTCAGTTTGAGGTGCGTGTCAGTGAAACGTTTAGAGACTGTCAGTAGAACTGTTGACCAGGTCGCTGAACCCTGTGACCTTTGCCCTCCGGCTCGGGGTCAGGTAAACCCAGTGCGGTCTCCGGGTTTGATTTAAGACCCTGAACTCTTTCCCGATTGAGTTTCTACACGCCATCCATTCCCACAATACACCCGTCCTGACGCATCGACGACAAACCTCTTGCTATTTTATGACAATTTGGTCTGCGGTCACACAATTCAACGTTGTTCTCTCTCAAGCTATCTTTCTCTTTTTCCCCTCATCCCTCTGCTCATCCTCATGTGAGGTGGCTCAGTCTGTCATTACGGTCTGCTATATTACAGAAGGTCCTCCTTCAGAGCATCGCTGCCACTTCTCTGCAGTTTTTAATTGTGGCTCTGAGGTGGTGGATGAAGGCAGCTGCATCTCAGAGCCAAATTACAGATCAGCCTTAGAGCCGGAGCGATCTGACACAAGCCGTAAGACCTGCGCTTCACCCTGTGGGTGTGGACGAGTCCTCCTCAAATTTAGACTGTAAATCATATATTCAGATTCTGACTGGATGAGCCACATTCAAAGCTGCTGTAGAAGTCAAAAGGTCATGTCATTTTAATCATCTGTCATATTTCTGAGTAAAGGGCTTGGTTTTATCCATTGAGGATTGATAAAGTTTGAAAAGGGGATTTGTGATGTCAATGCATAGCACAAACATATCAGGGGTGGAAAAAGTTCGGTTTGTTTTGTTACACTTTACGTTTAAGGTACAATCGTTCAACATTAGTTAGACATTATTATTTAAAAAACTTTTATTAAAATATTCAATTTATTAATTTCTACACATACCAATTTATTAACATTTAACATTAGCTAAGCTATTATTAATAAACAACAAAAAGTGTATTTATATAAAATAAAATGATGAATTCTGTAGGAAGAAAATAAATTCATGATACCGAATGCTTTTGATAAATTGAACCTTGTACAGTTTTACCACATATATTCATATATTTTTTTATTATTGCGTTTATATAAACACAAGTGAATTCTAAACATCTATTAAGAAAGTAAGTAGCATCTATTTTTATTTCATGTTTAGGTCAGACTTTATTTAAAGGTCCAGTTCTCGCTATTAACAAACCATTAACTACGTTTTTTCCCTCAAACTCTTAATTTTCTGCTTATTAATCGTTAGTGAGGTAGTTGTTAAGTTTAGGTTTTGGGTAGGATTAGGGATGTAGAATATGATCATGCAGAATATGTGCTTTATAATACTAATAAACAGCCAATATGTTATAGTTGATAGTGAGAATTGGTTTCTATACTAAAGTTTTACCCATGTTTCAAACAGCAAATAAAAATTCTATAATGAAGCATTTCACAAATATAATGAACAATAATTCTATAATTACTGTTGCAATAATTTCAATATTAAATTTTAATACATTTATCCAAAAATGTAAATTCTGGCATAATTTACCCTCATATCATTGTGACTTTAAAAAAAAATAATTTCTCAGTATTTTTTCCTCCCTTATAATAATAGCCAATTGGTAACAGAAACCGTTTGGTTACCAACATTCTTCAAAATATCATATTTTGTGTTCCACAGCAAAATGGAAGTCATACAGGTTTGGGACAACATGAAGGTAATATGGCAGGATTTTAATTATCCCTTTAACTATTTATACTATTTTTTAGCAATAAGCCATTTGAGGACATGAGCGAAACTGCATTTTTTAGACTGTCCTCTTTGTGAGGTGCTCTAACACACAACCTCTCACGGCTTATTGTTTTATTTGATCATCTGTCCAGCCGTTTGATAATATTTTGTCTGAGGACGAGGACTTGTGATGTGCCAAGTTTGTTTTATGCTCAAATACTTCCAGACACTGCACGCTTGTCCTCCTGGTCGACTGTCATCTTCAGTCTCGCGTGTGCTGTGTTTTGAGAGCTGTGTGCTGTTTGCTTGTCTTTGCCGTGTTTAGTCTAAAACCAATGCCCACCTACAGACTACAGGGAAGACATATCTGTGTACTGACCCGTCACTGCAGGTGCTGCTGTGCTGAGAGGAAACAAACGCAGGCCCGAAGTGGTGGGTTTACACTTTTCCTATTTCCTACTTGATCATTTTCAATATTGACCTAAAGCACCCCACTATTTGATTCTCCTTAGCATGTGAAGACAAGACTGTCATAAATGTTTACCATCACAGAAAAGAGAGCAAGGAAAGGTGGCTCTCGAGGGCAGTGCCATATTTTTCTCATTAGGGACTCACACAACTGTTTAAGAGCGCATACTAACACCCACATCAATTTATGCCTGTTGTGTTAGTCCAAATTACACAGGTGACCTATCCCCTTCCGGCTGTATGAGATCAAAAAATGGAGCGGGACGGGAGGGAATCTACCCCCTCAGAGCAAGTTTAATTTCAGCCCCCCTTCAAATGATTCACACCACAATTCCCCACAGCTACGCTAACCGTGTAAAGGGACTCTATGTTTTATCCCGCTGCCTTCACATGAGGAAGTCATTAACATCTCCGTGCATCTCTGCTCTCTAATCTCCCTGAACCGGCGTTTCATCCACCAACAACACAACAACTAAAATATTGAGAATTATGCATTTATCTCAAATAGATAATTAGTGCTGTTTGCTGAGGTAAGTATCACTATTAGCCTACTATTGCGCATGCTGAGTGATTTGAATAAACCCTCTAAAACTAAGTAGGCTACTTAACTTTGGCACGTAACTCGTTCTGCACCGCTAAGGACACGATACTTAGTATTTAAAAAAAAATCCTTGGGGCCGTTCAAACAAAGTTTTTACATTTAAAGTGCAAGAAGAAGTGAAATGGAAAAAAAACAGGGTCTAGAGACACATTTTTTAAACAGTTGAACTGCTGTTAATGTTTTAGTACGCCATGTCATATGCGAAATGTGAATGTAACAGTCAAACATGTCCATCATGTCACGAGGCATGTTTACTTAGAAAAGAATGGAAACGCAGCACAGTGGAATTCAAAAGCATTTGAACAAAGCGTTCTATGGCTTTAGTGCTTAACTTAAAAGGGTAGTTCACTCTAAAATGACAATTTGATTGTTAATTTACTCACCCTCAGGCCATACCAGATGTAGGTGACTTGTTTCTCAGTAGAACAGTAAAGAAGATTTTTAGTTGAAACCTTGGGTAAATGTAAGTCAGCGGCTACTGTAACTTTGAGAGTAAAAAAAAGCATATCAGAAAACACAATATGATGATACATTGAGGTCTTCTGAAGCAAACCGATTGGTCTTTTTTTTTTTTTTTTTAAGATGAAGTCAAGTGATGACGGAAGAGATGATGTCTGGTTTGTGGACGAATCAATCTTTGGAACTGAATGCTTGTTTGTTTACCTTGATATATACGTTTCAAAATCATTCGGATGGTACACTGACTTCTAATAAGGCGAATGGCTTCTGTTTCTTTCCCACGCTCCCTAACAAACTTCTGTTCTGGAAGAATGTATGTTTGTTGAGAGTTATGAAATTCCTCCAAAAAAGCGGATTGCTGGATACAAATGCACGTGTATGGCTATGCACAGTAATTAAGTGAATTACAGTGAATTCTCACTCAAATTGGCAAAAAGATCTCAGACTTTGCAAAAATGTAGATTGTTAAAACATAATAGAACTGCTGAGCTTCTGTCAAGGCTGTTATTGCTTCATGGATGACAAATATACAACTTGAATCCTCACATGTAAGATATTACAATGCAGAATTGCAAACAGACACTTCTCTTGTTTTGAATAGCATGTTTTATATGCTTCATAGTTACCAGCAGAGGGCTTTAATTCATGAGATGGGGGGGGGGGCTGCAAAAACACACACCCATCTCTCAATCTTTCAGTTTGTATATACATCAATTCTCATATACATGTACATATGTGAGTGTATGTGTGTGTGAGAATCTGAGTTTTTGTCTCAACCGGGCATGACTGGGAAAACCCCAAAATGCCACAACATTTTGTGGGTTGTCTCGTTTCGAAGTAATTTGTCGTCCACACTTCAAGTGAAAACACTGCACGATGCAATGAGATTTGACAGTGTTGTATAATGTGGTGTCATGCTAGAAAAGCTCCACCCACATTGAAATCGTACTTGTCCACATGCTCCACTTAGATATATATTAAATATGTTCTGATTGGTTGTAATTGTATCAAAACTGCACAGAATTTTAACTTGTAGTTCAGCTAGCCAAATGACTTGCTGGAAACTAGCACTGTGCTTGGTTATAGGGCATGGTGTGTCGGTAGTTTTTATCATAACGAGAGAATAACAGCTCCTCGCTTCAATAGCCTGGTGTGACCTTTCTTCTAATGAAGAGGAAAGTGGTCTGGTGTGCGAGTGTGCCGTGGTATGAACACACAGACGAGACGGGATCAGATTACCGCAGCCGGTGTGTGAGCTATTGCACCTTAGTTAACCACTGAACATTACTGCAAGTTGCCTGGTGCAGTTAAGGTGATGAATTTCTGCTCTTTTAGCGCTTGAAAGATGTGTATAAGGCCATTGTTTATGTTATATTCCACAGCTGCTCTCGTTATGCACTTTGAATGAAGGCCTGAGACCAAATAGAGATGCTGGTGAAACATAATATAGAATTATGCAAAACCACTGATGAACTCTGAGTAAGGCCACATCAGTCCGGAGGTAATTTTCATAGCTTGGTCTGCATGTGTACAGCATACCAGCTTTTACAGCCACTTTAGTGTTTTAAGCCATTTTCCTGTCCAGTTTGATTCCTCTTCCAAGAGCAGCGGAAATCTCCCCAGCGGTGGAAAGACTGGAGGAATTTTAGAGAGAGGGGGGGGGGGGGGTGCGTTTGGAGGGAATTGTGGCTGAGAAGTGTTTTTGGTGCAGGGTGAAGGAAGCGGTGGTGTTGCTGGCAGTGGAAGACTGATAGTCTGTTCCCTCTCACATGTAATGGATGAATAATAATAATAATAAGTATAGTATATACATCATTTGTATAGTGTTTTCTTTTCTTTCAAAGCGCAAGGTCATTTCACAGTGAAACTACAAGCACATTCATTCAGAAAAGAACATGAATGAAAACTACAAAAGTAGGGTTTTTAAACTCTGGACACTCTGAAAGTTTAAAATATCTGTTTGAAGGTTATTTATGCTTTATGTAGTTTGGTTGTTGGTAAAGTGTTAGACAGCTGCACTGGTTGGTTGTTTGGTTAGTTAGTTGAATCATCCATTAAGGTAGAAAACATTGTTAGACAGATTGTTACTTAGCTTTGATATGTTGGTTAGTTAGTTAGTTAGTTAGTTAGTTAGTTAGTTAGTTAGTTAGTTAGGAATCATCCATTAAGGTAGTTGAAAACGTTGTTAGGAATCATCCTTTAGGGTCTTTTAAAATCTCAGTAGTTAGGAATCATCCATTACGGTCTTTGATAATGTTGTTAGTTAGTTAGTTAGTTAGTTAGTTAGTTAGTTAGTTAGTTAGTTAGTTAGTTAGTTAGTTAGTTAGTTAGTAAGCATCCATTAAATTCTTTGAAAATGTCAGCAGTTAGAATCATCCCTTAAAGTCTTCAATAATGTAAATAACCAGTTAGGTAGTTAGAGATCATCCATAAGGGCCTTTGAAAATATAGCATTAGTTAATTGGTTAGTCGGTTAGGAATTATACATTAGGGTCTTTGAAAGTTTCTAATTTAAACAGTATAGAAATCATCTGTTAAGGTCTTTGAAAATGTCAGATTTCAATTGTTAGTTAAGAATTTATTTATTTAGTGATGAGTCATTTAGGGTCTTTAATATTTTCAATAGCTGTTAGTTAGTTAGTTAAGAATCATCCAATAGGATTTTCAAAAAGGTCAACATATGTTAGTTATTTAGTTAGTGGAGAATCTTTCATTAGGGTTTTCAAAATTTTCAATAGGAATCATCCATTAGGGCTCTTTTGAAATTGTGACAGGTCCCTGGATGCCCTGATCTTCCCTCCCACTACTATTTATTTTTCTTTGTCTTCTCTCTTTTCTATGTGACGGTCTAGAGCTTGTCAGAACTGTTATTTTCCACATAATCCCTTCCTGGCTTTTTGGATTGTTTCTACTAAATATAAATAAATATCTCCACCTGTTGTTCCCAGATGAAACGCTCTCAGCGTACAGCACTCCACCTGTGCTGGGACACCTGCCCTATAGACGCTTTGTCCCAGAACGCATGTTCGTAACACTGTCTGAATCTACTGTCCTTCGACCATGTCCTGATTTGATCTGCTGGTCGGTGATTCAGCGCAGAAGTTTGTATGCGATCTAAGGCCAAACATGTGCTGCATTGCCACGTCATCTAGAGCACGGATGCTGTCCTGCGGGTTCGTATATTGTACACGTGGAGCTGTTTTAGGGCAAGAAGGCCAGGATCAGCCTCAGATGAGTGTTATACTCATCTCGATTTCGATTATTGTCACCCGGAGAGACTTAAAATCAGCATTTGTGTTCCCTCACAAGAATATTATTTGCTATACTAGCTACAAACTTTTGTTCGCTGCACATAATATTATGAAATAATAAAGCAATAAGCCACTCAAAACCATTTATTTGAGATATTTTGAAAAACACTGGAGTCTAAACACTGTACCCCATTGAATTTTATTTTGTGGACCAAAAAACTTTTTTTTCAAAATATTTTGGATTCCACAGAAGAAAGATTGTTGCCTCTAGCTTTAAGTTTAATAGTTGGGAAAAAAACTTCCACTATGAATGCTAATATAATTCATTAGGCCCACTGTAGACTGTTTATGGTGTAGCTTAGCACATTAATATCAATGTGAGGCCACAGGTGTGTTGTAGTTATGAGCATTTTACTACAGTTTTAGCAAGGCTCACCAATTCAGAAGTTTGAGTGAAGTTAGAGAGCTAGCAGATTAAAAAAACATGTCATTTAGTTGCTTATGTTTCCTCTCTAACTTATAGTTTACTATGAACACATAAGGTAAGAGTAATCCACTAGTGTGGTAGCCTACAAGTCTGATTCTAGGTTTAGCAGAAGGAAATGTGTGTCCAGCCAGGGCCCACCCCCACAGTGTAATGTAACCTTGGCATTAGCTTGAACATGAAATCCTTTCTGCGGCGCATGCAGCGTAAACCTTTACTTTATCCGTTTTACTGCAAATTAAAATTTTGTTGCTTTTTCCGTCTGATTTTACGGGAAACATCTGGGGCTCGCACCGCTCCGTAACTGTGGCCCGAGGCGTTCTGGCTCAGAAGGAAGGCGGGAATAATGAGACATTATCAAACACGCTGCTGATGGATACACACTCTCCCTCAACACACACGCTTTTATTATCATCATTTTTAGCCTCTCACATCGTTTAGATTGTCTATTAATGATGGGATATCCAACTCTTTTCCACGAATCGGTTCTTTCAAATCGGCAAAAAAGAATCAGTGATTATTTTACGTCATGACGTTATAGGTCTATTTAATCACGGCTTTGCACGTTACTTGCTCTAAAACGTAACAATAAAGCCTTTTGTAGCCATATGTTGCTGTTTCTTTTTTTTATCAAATAATGTCAAATAATAATTAAATTATAATTTTCATGAATAATATCCTTACCATGTTTATTTATTGTAGTTTAATTTATGATTTAGTAACCAGAATATATATATATATATCATGACATATATAAATCAAGTCATTTACAGTCTATGTAAAATCGTTGTGTTTCTGTTTTGATCCAGACAACAAGATATTTTTGTTGAGACTGGGGCAAACTATTTTACTGTATCAAAACTAAAACTGCTCTTGCATTCCGTATACACTGTTTATTAATTGTTGCTCTTTGCGCCAGATGGACGTTTTTCCCCCTCTGCGTCGCGCGCGTCGCGTCGCGTCTCGACGTCATGCAGCTCTCGAGACTCCTGCGTTCAGTTCACTTCCGCTGCGGTTGCAGAGATTTGCGCAGGTGCACAGAAGAAAGGGAAAGGGAGAGGTGTGTGTGCTATCTAACGGTTGGTTCTCACTCTTCACCTCAGTTTTCACCAGAGCTTTTTTTCTTTCTTTGGGTTTCCCCGTCACCACAAGAGAATATTTAAGAACTTTTATTTTTAATCTGCAGCTGTTTTCTCGTAAGCGTATCTCTATATTTTGGTCAATGGCGAGTAGCCATATTTGTTTATCAGTAAAAATGACACCTTTCCTATTTTCACATTTTTGTAGGGGTTAATAAGGTTTAACTGCCCTGAGATTATAAAAAAAAGTTTATAAATTGTAGCCTAACATAATGTTTTATTATTATTTCCTTTAAAAATAAGCACTGAAGCAATTATGTTTTAAAACATTATCTTTTAAAATAGCTACTTTAAGTAGTGTGGCATAACAAGCAGGCAGGAAGTAATTTAGTTGTCACGTGACAAGAAAACCATAACACAGAGAGAGGACCTTTGATGGTTACACCACCACATCATTAGAGTCATAAAATCCCCCTTTTTATTGAAAAAGATATTCAGAAATGTACAAAACCAACGTGAATGCTGTTTTAAACTAACTATTTTTACCTATTAAAACTATTTTATATTTTTAAACATGTTTTTTTAATAATCTCAGACATCGAATCATTGCCCCATATAGCCTGCAGACATACAGCTATCTGATGTAAAGATTCCTGACAAAGTTCAATGGTTGACTTCAATTATGATTTAAAGCTCTAAAATATAAATGTATAAAAGCAAACAAAATAATAAACACAACCATTTAAACAGTTATTAAGTGCCATAAAACTGGAAATAAAACAATTCTGAGTTGGTATGTTGTGATTTAACGCCATCAGATGTTTTCAAAAGCAGAGTTAAATTATTCTTGAACAGGCCCACAGAACAACGGAGCTTTTATCAAACATTAATGCCTCAACTGTGGAGTCGTTGCTTTTAGATTTCTATCAAGCTAAGCCTGGGAAAATGAGATGTAAACAATTAAATGCTTTGCAAGCGTTGGTGTAGATTTAAAGGAGAAATGAAAAGGTCTGGTAGGGGTCCGGTATTTAAATGCGGTGGTTATCTGCGGTTGTTAAAGCATTTGCCTCCAGCCGTCTGGATTCAGTGATTTCTTCTTATTAAAGCGGACAAGCTTTTTTTTATAAGCTTAGCTGGACTTTCTCTTCGGCTAATGAACCTGAGCTGTTTTATAAGTTTCTTTTTGTAACAAAATAAGGGAAAATCTGAATGTTCTTTACTGTAGTGAAAACTGGCATATCTAGGGTGATGATGATGTGGACAAATCAAAGCGTTCAGCCTACGTGTTCAAAAATATGTTTTAATAAATAAGCAAAATGTACAATGGACGGAAATCGAAAAATGTTGCATAGGAAAAATCAAATGTATGCATTCATCCATGCAGCGTACTTCAAGAAAGTATTGCTCTAAATTGCATTGGTCCCTTAAAAAAGCTGACAATACTCACAGGTAGCCTATGTACAATACTTTTTTGTTCATATATATATATATATATATAAACTCTTCTGTTTAGAGACAAACACGCAATATAGTTTCCATACAGATAACAGATGGCCTTCCTTTACTATCACCATGGCGACATTTAAGAATAACTTGTGAAAAAGATTACATGTATTTGACGACACGGGAGACGTCATCTACGATTCCTCTAAGTATATAAAAAGCTCCTTTCGTTGTGTCCTTCATGAGGATGCTCAAGTCCGTAGGTGTATCTACTGAATGTCCTTTGGCCACGTCATTGAGGTTTAGAGGTTCATCAATAAATCCTTTGGTGTCTTCAAAATTAGTGGAAGTAAACAGTCTGTGGAAGAAAAGAAAAGCATTATTAAGAAAGGTTCAAAAATCGGCTTCTTTCGATCAAATAGGCCTGAAACTTACAGTATATACCGGATAAGGCCTAAAGTTTGAGGTTTGCCTGTGGTTGAACGCACAGCCTTGGATGAAAATGTAGAGAAATGGGAAGCTATTAATGATCCCATTATTTAAGTCTGAGTGGGAGCACATGCTTACACAGGAAAAGGCTTGGTTCAAACATGTTACTCAAATCCCAGGTGCAATTACGTCACTGGAAAATAACTGTTTTAGGAGGTCATTTGGTTTGAAATGCGAAGCCGTACACCTGCCTTTCTTCCGACTTCTCAGTAGCACATATTACTTCATGCAAATAAATTCATAAGAATCAGTTAGAATACAATCTATGTTTTTTGGCAGCTGTGTGTTGTCTTGATTGATGGAGGCCTGATCCAGCGCATATAATGAAACCTCCAGCTTTATCCAGCTAGACTTGATTCAAATGGGACGGTTCAAATGCTTAATTATGATTACTAATTTCAATTTATCATCATTTTATATTTTAATAGCGTATATTGGTGATATAAAATAGAGGACTGTATTCACATGCAGCTCCATAATATCACATACCACAGGATATAAATAAGTTGGAGATCTACATGCATATTTTTTTTAGTAATTGCTCATATTGTATCACATGTTAGCCTGAAAGATTTCAGCCTTGCCTTAAATGTCAGTCTTTGGTTTCAGTGGTTATAGTGCACTTATTTCACAAGCATACACATGGTTTAGGTGGCAGCGCACCTTCTCTCTTAAAAACCAAGGTTCCTGTAGAACCAAAGAGAACGTCACTTCCTGATGTCACACAGCAGAATCTTTTAGATCAACTGAGCACTGTTCTTCATTATACAGGTGCTTTAAAGAACGCCGAACACTGGCCTGAAGAACGCAGCGGGTTATCACGAACTCCCAGATTAAACGATATGTTTCTTCTTCAGTGGTTTCAGAGAGACTTCGTTTCTTCGTTCGTATATAAAAACGTTCGAATACATCTATTTTTTTTCATCAGTCGTGATAATTATTTTCCGTTTCTCTTTTGTAACCAGTTTGTAAATCGCTGGTGAAATGTGAGTTTTGTTCACTAAAGGGAAAATGTTCCACTAAATATAAATGATCCGCGAGGAGCTTCTCACGCTTGGGTTGTTATTCGTTTCGTAAGATCGACGATATAATGTGAATATGTTTATTATTCCTGGATAAAGTCGGAAACGCTTTGGCCCGGTGTGATATGAAATTAACCGGGGAAAATGAGAATACAGCGTTTGTTTTCTTTATTAGTAAATATGGGCTATTATTGCCATACTGCCTGTGATTTCTCTTGTGATTTTACCAGAAATATTTGGCTCTATAGAAGCTTTAGCAGTCAAGGAATGTGTAATCAGCCAGATCTCAAAATAATTCTGATGTACTTTCATTTCTGACTCTAAATGCGCGCGATTGTTTACTGTTTTGAGGGTTTTACGATTTTATGTTAAAGCATAATAATTAACCATTATAGGCTATGTTCTCCCATATTAATTTAGTCAAAATGGCATATCATGACCTGTAGAATTTCTGTTATAATCGCTGAGATGCCACTGGTTTATGTCATAAATTGTCTTTAAAAAACATTTTTCTGTGACAAGTTTGAATTGAATACCCCCGTGATAGCTATAATTGTCCTCTACATTAAACGTTTATGTCTGTCCTAGGCTCTCTTATAAAGACATTATATGACGATAAAAATAAAATAAATAGGACGTAGTATAACATTTTAAATCAAAATTCATTTTTTTTTTTATTTTGTATTATACACTGTAAAATAATCCAAACGCTTTTTTGAGCTTGGCCTCAGGAGGATGTAAACATTCCACACACAAGAGCAATCGGTTCAGGTTGTAGCACATATCCACGCATCAGAATAATAATACAATAATGTTAAACTGTTTTTCAAGAATTATAAAACTTTAACTATCTAAACAAATCTAAATGAGAATTGTTGTGGTGTCGAGAGGATATAATGCTGCATTCGCGCACTGAACTGTCAATGTCAGTTGTTCAGAACAGCTGGAGTTTCTCTAAAAGCCTAGTTTTACTACAGTAACACAAGTTATCAAAGAGCTAGCCCGACTATATGAGCTCGTCTTGAGCTGAATTGACATCTTTCTACCCACCCTTTCGGCATTGTACGGACGAGTGTCTCCGTTAGTGGGACGCAGACATCGACCACGCGCCCTCCATCCTCCACACCGAGAAGGCGTAACTGAGTCTCTCGTGCGCGACGTAGCTGCAGCTCGACATCTTGTTGTCCATCTCGTCGCTCTGCAGCACCTGATAGAGGAAATCAATGTACCTGGAGGCGAGCTTGAGCGTCTGGATCTTGCTGAGTTTATCCGAGGGGAGCGTGGGGATGATTTTGCGCAAAGACGCGAAGGCGTCGTTCAGCGACTGAGTCCGTTGCCTCTCCCTGACGTTCGCCAGAACGCGCTGGTTCTGCAGCTCCTCAAACGACTGAGTGCTGCTCGGGCTCGGCTTCTTGCCCCGTTTATTCACGGAGCTTGGGCTGCTGCTGTCCTCGCTCGACTTTTTACTCTGTCTCCTCTTCCTCCCGAACTTTTTCTGCTGTCTGTCCAACTCCTCCTCGCTGGTCACCAGGCTGTCCACTGGGGAGACGGGAGAGCTTGAACTCTCTTCCATTTCTTTTTTAAAGAAATGAGAAGGTCGAGGAGAAAACGCGCTCTCCACCTTCGAGTCCGTGGTTACACCGTTATATCCGTGCGTTTTTCTGGGGTGTGTTTGTCCTCCGAAGTCCCGAGACTGCTCCTCCACTTCCAGAAGCAGAGCTTGGCACAGGTTTCCCCCCGCAGGAAGTTTTTTCCTAATTTTTTGGGAAACTTTATCCTAGTCTGATGCTAAATACTATTGTGAATGGAGGGGGAGGAAGCGCTGCTCTCTGATTGGTGGACTAATAAACGAGGAGGACCAGTCTAAAGTTACACTGCACCTCTCCACCGGCTGCCACTCAAACTGTACCCCACTTTTAGATCGATACTCTCGGTTGTAGACGATATCTCAATCTCACACTGGGGGAAAAAGGACATTTAAATGGGAAAAGAATGTAAATGGTGCAGTAAAAAACGGGCAAGTATTATGGTTAAAAATGGTATTATGAAATTATAAAATAATAATGTAAGAAATTACTTCTAAAATGTTTTTAGATTATCTCAATAAGTATCTCACGTTTGAAATACTACTATACTTCTGAAAATGTTTTTAGGAGAAAACAATTGAAACACTACAATGCATATTATATTGAAAGCAATACGGTTAAATATTGCTGAATATTTTTTCTATAGGTAAAAAGTAATTATCTTATAATTTATGAGATGAGTAGATTTCTAGAATTTCTTGCATTACAGTTATTTTATATACTTTAAAAGTTGTATTGTCTGTTTTATTTATTTGATGCCTTTTCGAATTGTTTTATAAGACAGATCGGGGCTTGTTGACGCACTTTATCTTCAGTGAATATTTCTCAATAGATGTGGAGTTAAAAAACCTATTGAGCATTTCCACCGTTACTGCTCTAGAATAAATGGGGTAAGCTGTCACAATGCATAACCAGCTTATTATAGGCTTTACAAAATATACAAATGATAAAACAGACACAAAACAACTTATAACACATTAAAAAGGCATTAAAAAGGCAACATATTACACTATAATTCTTAAAATATTAGCTCCCTATAAGCTTTAGCATATGCAGCATATGTAAACCTTCTGATAAGGAAATATATAATTTTCATTTTTCAAGCTATGCGTTATGAATTTAATTTTCATATTCACCTTATGCCGAAAGTCCACCGTTAATGTTTAAGGTCATATTTTTTTTGATGGTTATTAAAATGCCACGAAAAGTCTCTCACCTCTTTGAGATGTAGCACACAGTAGATTCATTTCTTTGCAAGCATTTCTTCACGCCATGCTTTCAAGTCAGATGAAAGATCTCTTCCTATTGTTTTCCAGAATAAGTCCAAGGTTTCACAATACCCTAAACACATGTAGGAGTCGGCCTGTTGTGAAGAACTTTTGGCAAAGCCTCACAGGTTTTTTCTCTTACACGGTCATTTGAATGCTGGGCCTGGACTGTCTCTTTGAATAAGACAATAATAATACATGTCAGATTTCTTTTACCAGTGTCCAGTGTTCAAAAGGGGCTTTGGGATGTTTTGTATAAGGCAGCAGTTTGGTAACATTACATGTAAATTATGCCTCATTTCAGAAAGAAGATTTGTTTGCCTTTGATTTATGTATGTAATCCACATGTGAAGGGATGACTGACACTTGGGCCGAAGCCAGTGAGAATAGCCTTGAGGATGCTCGGATGATGTGCATGTCCACTCTGGTTAAAACATGGATGTTCTGGAAAGGATTTTCAGTGAGGGATGTTTATGGTTTCAGAGCTTCAAAATAATGCACTATGAATGCTTCTTAATCAAAGAGCTTGAAGCAATTAGAGTTTTACATGCTACAAAATCTCTAATATAAAGAAAGAATATAATTTTTGAATGTGTCAACCGGCATTTACATATGTTCTACTAACAAACAATGTAAAAACCATCTGCCACATTGATATTACTCAAGAACATGCTAATGTAGATCGAATCTAAATGTTCTGCTTCATCTCCTCTGTTCTACACGGACAGACTGAACTCATTTAGACGAGTAATTAATCCAAAACTGAAAATACATAATTTGTAACATGACCAAAACTGTGCCTTTTATCTTCTGTACACTCTTAAAGTAAAGTTTCCAACATGTGGTTTACGCAGCAATGCCACAGTACAACTGTTTTTGGTTTCCCAAATAACCTTTCAGCCAACGGTTCATAAATGAGCCATATTTATTAGTGTGAAGAACATTTTAATAACCTAAATAAGCACTGTAAAGTACCTTTTGAGCAATGGAAATGTCCCATTGATATTTAAGGTTCATATAATGAAAATAAATGAGAACTGGTGATGTTCAGCTCCCAAAAATCACGTAAAAACTATAAGTCTATATTCAGGTGAAACTTATTAAACTAATGATATATTAATAAAAAGGTTCTTTATTGGTATTGATGGTTCCTATGAAGAATCTTTAGAATGCACCGAAGGTTCCTTTTAATGGAAAACGTTATTTTAGATTATTAAGAATGTTCTTCACACCAAGAAAAATTGGGTCTTTTAAGCACTGTTCATGGAAAGATTCTTCGGAGAACCAAAAATGGTTCTTCACTGCAAAACTGCCCATTTGGCACCTTACTTTTAAAAGTATACATACATAGGCATAGGTTTGGAACGACATGAAGGTGAGTAAATATGAGCAGATTTTTATTTTTGGGTGAACTATGGGTGAAGTACCTGCCTTTGATAAACACTTTTTGGATTTTCCAACAAGATGAAGGATCAGCCGATTGGGAAGAATGAATATCTTCTGTCCTGTAATTCATAGTGAAAGGATACGAGAGACATTGACGTGCCCAACTTTGAAGCCTGTTTCCCCCTGGCCTGACCCGCTCCATCAACACGGCTGCTTCAGATAGACTCCATATGGCCCAGCCTCTCCAGACCAGAATCTCGTGACTTACAGGTATATATATGCCGTAATAGCATATAGATTTCTTCGAAGGCCCCAGCAGGGGCAGGTCGGGTACCATCTGACCCAGCCGGCAGGTTCTGGAGATGACCCGCATCAGATCAAAGATATGCCGTGCCGTATTTCACTCTGCTAAGATGAAGTGTTTATATCTCTTCGACACTTCCAAATCAGCTCCACATGGCCTGGAACTCTTTAATAAGCTGAAATCCTTTCTGCAGCAGCCTGTCACATCAACCTGCAGATGTTTGCAGGACGATTTTAGATTCAGAAACAAATAGAAAAGGCATGCAGAAGACAAACTGGTGGTCTTACAGTTTGTGATAATTGAAACCTCACAGAGTGTGACATGCGTAATGTATATATATATATATATATATATATATATATATATCTGTCTCTGAGACGTCGTCGAAATGTTATTCTAGTGCAAAGATGAACAAAAGATGTTCACACACAGCTGTTTTTCATTGATATCAGTTCAACGTCTTGTCCTGAAAGTGCAGTCAGTCTTGATATGACTGCTGCTGCTACTGGAAATGACACAACGCTTGCATAAAATGTGCTTTTCTATGACGATTCCCTTTATCTTTTCAGCAAGTAGCCGAGGATCAACAGATGCCTTGTTCCTCACTCTGTGGTGTGAAGATGGCATGCCTTGGTGAACCAACAGTGCAAACGTGTTCTTACAAACATTGATGTTTGCATGGATAATCTCTCCGTTTGCGCATGCAGAGTCATGAACTTTGTGCAGGTATCCTTAAGAACATGTTCTTAGTTTAAAAATACAGTGGCCCCAAAATGTATTTTCACACTTACATTACAGGTCTAAAGACTGGAATACAGTAATTACGATTTTTTTTAAGTCTCTTATGCTCACCAAGGCTGCATTTGTTTGGTGAAATATACAATAAAAATAAGAATATTCTGAAATATTATTACAGTTTAAAAGAACAGTTTTCTAATTTAATATATTTTAATATACAGTATAATTTATTCATGTGATGGCAAAGCTGAATTTTCAATCTCATTACTCCAGTCTTCAGTGTCACATGATCCGTCAGAAATAACTCTGATGTGCTGATTTGCTGCTCAATAAATTTTTATTATTTTTATCATTGTGGAAAACAGTTGTGCTGCCTAATATTTTTGTGGACACTGTGAAATACAACTCTTAAAAAAAAGTAAGATTTAAAAAGAATATGGAAAATAATATTTTTATTAAACAAATTGATCAAAAGTGAGAGTAAAAACATTGATTATGATACAAAGGATTTCTATTTCAAATAAATGCTGTTTCAATGCTGCAATATTTTAAAATTCCTATATTGAAATAGAAAATAGTTATTTTGAATTGTAATAATAATTCACAATATTACACATTAATGAATGTCAGTACGTTAGATACAGACTATCAAACAAAATGCCATTTATTTTAAAGAAAGATAGCACAAGCACAATTTTCAAGCAAAACATTTGACATTAAAAAAAAGTTAGATTTTGAGTTTCTGAAACAATAGATAGTTTTAAAAAATAAAGAAAAAAATAGCTGTATATTTTGTGGTCAAACATTAATGGATCATGTTCATAGTTAAAGTGATGAACTGCACCTTTGTATACTAAAATTAAGAAAAGTCCATTTGTTTTTAATGCAAATTTTTTAACCGTGGCTTGAGTAAATGAGTAGTTTTTTGTGCATTTTATTAATCTGATTGTGTTTTATTTTATTGTTCGTTTAATATAAAGCATTGTTTCAGGGGTGGCACTATTTGCTGCGGTCATTAAAATAAATAAATGCAGAAAGTCGAATGTTTAAACTGTCCTTGTAAAATGTAAATGCTTTCCTACAGTGGAACGTGCTTTGCCCCCCCGCGGCGTTAACTCGCGCTCTAAGGCAGTTTGGTCTCTCATTCATCTATATGACTGTGTTTTCTAGCAACCCCAGTGACAAGGTGTTTCTAAGATTGCATTAGAGTCCTTCATAAATGTTTCATTAGGGAGTATGTAGCAGCTTGAAGCATTTAGGTTTGTTTAATATGATGCAGATTGTTTAACCCTCTCCTCATGTTTTCAGGACGGGTGCTGCGCTGGTGTTACGTGGTCTTGGTCCGGGGTGTCTGGTGCCCGAGAGCGCATTCAACTGAAGGAAAGCAAACGGAGTAAAGCACGTCCATTATATGCAACGGCCTGGACCCTGACAGGCAAGTGCTGTTATGTTTTAGTAGCTGTTCTTGAAATAGCTTCACATTTGCAAATCATTTTTCGAACGCTGTGAGATGCGTGTAAATGTCATATGTTTTTCATAACAAAATACAGATTTCGAAAGTAAACAGCGCTGTGTATCTCTCCAGAAAACCTCTTTGATCCATCTCAGGAATTGATCTGTATCGCCGTTTGTTTGAACAGAAGATGTTTCTTAGTCATCGTAGAGGACGTGTGTTCTTTGAACCATAAAATAGATTATGCACATTGTAATTTATTCCATGTTCAAACCCATTGTCATGACATCACAGTTGCAGTGCTCAGAACTTGTAGCGATTGAGAATTGCAGTCTGTGTTTGTGTGTCTCCAGCCCCCGCACAAGCTCTTGCACAAACACTGCAGGGTAATGAGAGGGGCAGTTGTGATGTTGGTGCTAAGGTTAGTTTCAGGTTCACAGGGCCGTGTGGGGCGGGCACAGGTGGCCCGTCTAAGTGCTGTGAACTTGGGCAAACATGGCCTGTTTGCCCTACTGATTGGCCTGGACTGGCCTAGAGGAAAGTCTGAGTGATGATTGATGTAAACGCAACAAGTACATTTACAGTAAACTGTCGGGTTAAAGTATAAAAAAAATCTGCACTGGCAAATGGGTGTCTATTAAAAAGGGTGTATTTTCTAGTTTGAGTAGTTGTGATTTAATAAACTGACATAATTTGGCACATATTTAAGTCTTTTTAATAATACATTATATATAATAAATAATAAACTTAAATTATATTTTATTGTATGTATAATATTTTTATTTTATTTGTATAGTTTATTACGTTTCTAAGATCTATATTTCCAAATATGTCTTCATCAAATACTGTGTGTGTGTGTGCGTGCGTGCGTGCGTGCGTGTGCGTGTGTGTGTGTGTGTGTGTGTGTGTGTGTGTATACATATACAGTATCTCACAAAAGTGTGTACACCCCTCACTTTTCGGCAATCAATTTAGTATATCTTTTCAAGGGACAATACTTTAGAAATTAAACTTGGATATATTTTAGAGTAGTCAATGTGCAACTTGTATAGCAGTGAAGATTTACTGTCCTCTGAAAATAACTCAACATACAGCCATTATTGTCAAAAAAGCTGGCAACAAAACTGAGTACACCCTAAGTGATAACAGCTATACATCTTTTAACCATGCAAAGTCACGTCTTATTCATCATGTTCATGTTTTTTTCTGCTTGACAGGACCATACAAATTTGTGTGTCTTGTTTTAGAGCAGTTCAAATTTGGTTATTTGAGTACAATTCTCTCATACTGGCCACTGGATGTTCAACATGGCACCTCAAGGCAAAGAACTCTCTGAGGATTTGAGAATTAGAATTGTTTGCCCCCAAAAGATGGGTTAGGCTTATAAGAAACACGGTAACACCCTGACAGTACAGTGGCCAGGCTCAGAGGTTTTCCAAGAAGGGTTTCACTCGGAACAGGCCTTGCAAGGATTGATCAAAGATGTTGAGTCCTTGTGCTGTATGTCAGGTGCAGAAGCTGGCTTCAAAAAACAGACGCATGAGTGCTGCCAGCATTGCTTTAGAGGTTGCAGAAGTGGAAGGTCAGCTTGTCAGTGCTTAGACCATACGCCACACACTGCAACAAGTCGGTTTGCATGGCCATCATCAAAGAAGGAAACCTCTTCTGAGGCTGGCTCACAAACAATCCATAAATAGATCTTATGACACATATTTTCACCATGTGTTTGCTATAGTTGTTATCAGCATAACAAAATGACATGCATTTCAGAATGACTCAGTTTTTGGTTTGTCTCCCTTTTGTTTTAATGACAGCAGCATGAGAGATGACATGATCTTTCAATAAAGCAAGAAAAGTTGCTTGATCAATGTCACTAATTTACTTATTTGACTAGCGACCAAGAAATACTGCAGAAAATGAAATATTTCTCCATTTTATGTATTTTTATGTCATTTCAAAACAGCTTATCTTTCTTTTGTTAAAACTTTCCACGTTTAAAGGAATAGTTCACCCAAAAATAAATTTGCTAAAGATGTACTCACTCTCAGGCCATCCAAGATGTAGATGAGTTTGTTTCTTTATCAGAAAAGATTTGGAGAAATGTAGCATTACATTATTTGCTCACCATTGGATCCTCTGCAGTGAATGGGTGCCGTCAGAAAGAAACTTCAAACACATCACAAAATTTGACAAGTAATCCACACAGCTCCAGTCCATCAATTAACATCTTGAAAACCGAAAAGTTGCATGTTTGCAAGAAACAGATACATCTGTAACTTAAAACCGCTGCTTCTGGCTAAAATGTGAGTCCTCTATCCATAAAGTTGCTTTCTCCAGTGAAAAGTTGCTTCGTCTGAATCAATCAGGAGAGATCAAGCACCATTTGCAAGTGAAATCAGTCCAAAGAAACTGTTCAACAATACAATTATTAACTGCTCAACAATACATGGATTTTGATGTGAGAGAGCAGCAGGAGATGGACTTTGTCACTGAAGGAAGAGTTATGGCCAGAAGCAATGGTTTAAAGTTCAAATGCTTTAATGATGGATTTGTTTCCTGCAACCATGTAGCTTTTTGCTTCACATGGAGATGTTAACTGATGGACTGGAGTGGTGTGGATTATTGTGATGTTTTTACCAGCTGTTTGGACTCTCATTCTGACGGCACCCATTCACTGCAGAGGATCCATTGGTGAGCAGGTGTTCTAAATGCTATCTAAATGCTACATTTCTCCAAATCTGTTTAAATTAAGAAACAAATGCATCTACGTCTTGCATGGCCTGAGGGTGAGTACATTTCAGCTAATTTCATTTTTGGGTAAACTATTCCTTGAACTAAATTGATCCATATTTTCAATGTTGATTCAGACTTTTGGACCCCACTAGAGAGTAGCTACACAGATAGATGATAACAAAAAATCGCTTTGTTAATAAATACATTCTAATCGGTTCTGTAATGATATAAACACACTGAATCCTTTCCCTTGGTTTGTTAAAAAGCTCTCCGGATATAAAGCATGCTGTGATTTCGATTGAGTAAAGAAGGCTGAAAACCCTGAGGGTATTATTTTTATTTTTTTTAATGCCCCTGTGGCAATGAAACCTTGACATTCCCAAAATGTATTTCAAGGAAAAGTGCATATCTCCCCACTTAGCAAATGGCAGTCACTATCTCAGCGTGTGTGTGTGTGTGTGTGTGTGTGTGTGTGTGTGTGTGTGTGTGTGTGTGTGTGTGTGTGTGTGTGTGTGTGTGTGTGTGTGTGTGTGTGTGTGTGTGTGTGTGTGTGTGTGTGTGTGTGTGTGTGTGTGTGTGTGTGTGTGTGTGTGTGTGTGTGTGTGTGTGTGTGTGTGTGTGTGTGTGTGTGTGTGTGTGTGTGTGTGTGTGGGCCTTGAGGGGCCCGGGGTAATGAGCAAAGCAGGTGGATCATTTAAAATGTGTTTCTCTGCTATATCAGATTTGCAGAGCGTGCGTGGCGGTGCACATGCACGTGGAGATCAATTACTCGAAAGCACTGTAGTATCATCTAAATAACTGTGTGTGAATGAACATCCCTCTGCTATTGCATAAACAGACCTTGACTCGATGTTTGATGGTGTCCCAAAAGAGTTCCAGGGTGTCTGTGTAAATAATTCAATCAATGGTGTTTGTTTCGTAAACGACAGTTCCAATTTGTGAAGGCATGGTGATGTTTTCAATGTTTGAGAGCTGTGGTTACAACGGCCCTCAGTATTTTATCCTTGTTTAGACATCTATTATTTTGATTAGAGAGGCTTTACGTGACTTGATTTGACGTGAGCGTGTATATTCCTTGAATACCATAACCGTTGGTGGTTGATATCCTATTGCAAGCATGCATTCAGAGGAAGTGATGTCATAATCATGTTTAGAGAAGTGAAATGCACAATAAACACACCTGCCCTCATCCTTCCTGACACAAGTGTGACGATCAGCTTAGGTCGAATGGCCAGACAATAAACAAACCCCGCTGCTAAAAGAAACAAGGAGGGACATCATGAAGCTGTCAGGATACAAGTGTTTATTGGGCTTCATTGATTTTTTCCGTTTTATTCCATTGCTGAATTATAGCACTAATTCTGTAAACACGAGAGACGGATGAGCAACACACGATGTTTTAGCACTGTGAGTGTTTCACAAACTGTAAAGGTGTCCATTAAACTATTTCGCAATATTCAATATTTTCTTTTCCTCCAGCACATTTAAAGTAATTCTATAGTTTACCCCAAAATATATATATTTTAAAACAAATTCTGTCATTATTTACTCACACTTATGACTTTCCAAACCCGCATGCTCTTTTTTTAATGCAGAAAGTTCTGAAAATATTTGCACAACTCTACATGCAACAAGAGTTTATACTGACCACATCTGAAAAGTTACAAAAGCATTAATCCATGCAGTTTTGTGCATGACCAGATAAAAACAAATAAAAAAACATTGTTTGCAAAAAGGCACCAATTCTCATGTGTGTTGTAACTTAATATTTCGTTTTTCATTTTTAAAATATAGTCATGTGACTACTTTTATAACAATTTTATAAAGCATAATGCTTATATTATGTATACGAGTCATCAAAATAAAACTGAAATTGCGATATGGCTTAGTGTGATTATTAAATTGTAAAAGCTGTGATTTTATTCAGTAAACATGTCCACTGCATGTTTCAGAGTTACTTTATTTCTGTCAAAATAAAAGTTTGGTTGTTTAACATTAATAAATGAATATAGCCATAGATATTAGTATTGTAATTTTACAGTTGTAAATTATTATATAATTATTTCTTAAATACTTGACTTGTTTATAATAGTATTTCTTCATATGTTAAATATTTAATAATAATAAATTTTTTTAACCTTTTTTTTTTTACCTTTATTTCTACAGCACTTTATTCAATACAGATAGTTTAAAAGCAGCTTTACAGTATTAAACAGGAAAATAGTGTGTTGATGATTGTGCAACCCCACAAACAAACAAAGCAAAACTGGATTTTTTTTTAAATCGCAATCGTAATTTTTATCCAAAAAAATCTCAATTCCATTTTTCCTCAAACCGTGGAGCCCTATTATAATGCTTTTAATGTTTTATTGTATTTAATTATAGACAGCTATAGTCACTATGAACTGTTATTATATCCAGAAGAGGTGCATGAAAATTATTTCAAAATTTCTACTTTTGTGAACCATGGAAAAATAAATAAATATATAATGACTGAATTTTCATTTTGGGGACATAAAGTCATTTAAAAGAAAAACTATAGGTAAATGAACTAACCACAAGATGGCGATAATAATGACCCAGTGTTATTTCTTATTGCATTATTATCTTTCAAGCTACATTCTTTAAGAATTCCTGTGCAGAAGATCAACTAACAGCACCGTGACAGCATGCACATAACAAGTCCAGCTCGTTTGAGTCAGTACAGTAAGCACGAGTCCCAAAGGTAAATCGGATCTCCACCTGTACGCCCCACTCGAGCTCTACATTGCTCTGACAGCATGGAGCACTAAAACACAGACCTTCTCATGGTCATACAACATGTAATAAGGGACGTAACTCAGGCTGTAATTGAAGCCGCTGGTATTGTAATAGTGCAGCGGGGCTTGTGTTATATTGTGATCGATGGCCGGAGCGCATGCAGGGAGTCATCACACACCTGCTGCTGCCTCCAGAGATGGAGCTGGTGCTCTGGTAAGAACATCACCCTGGATGGAGGAGTCAGCCAGATGCATAAATGAAGTCAATACCAATCTCCAAAGACTCTGACTGCAATGCTACGGCCTTAAGAATCCATTCAACTCGAACTCCTGCAGCTATGGAGCAGCTCTTAAGGGTCTGTGTGAAAATGACACGCATTCTGAAAAATGAAGGTTCTTTATTGGAATTTGGTTCCATGAAGAACCTTTAACATCCATGGAACCGTTCCATTGCTCAAAAAACGCTTCTTTAGATTATTAAAGAGAGAGTTCATCTGAAAATGAAAATTCTGTCATCATTAACTCACTGTCCCAAACCTGTTTGAGTTTCTTTCTTCTGTTGACCACAGAAGGAGATATTTTGAAGAATGCTGGTGACCAAACAGTTGATGGTAGCCATTGACTTTCATAGTATTTTTTCTATATTATGGATGTCAGTGGCTACCGCCAACTGTTCTGTTGATGAGTTCAACAGAAGAAAGAAACTCATACAGGTTTAGAACAATTTGAGGAGTAAATAATGACCAAATTTTGAGCGAACTGAAACTGACCCTTTACACTAAGAAAAATGGCTATACCTTTGGGGACCAAAAATGGTTACTCTATGACATTGCTGCATGCAACCCCCCCTTTGGAACCTTTATTTTTAAGAGTGCAGGTGAAGGAACCGAACACATGACACAGGAACCGAATCCATAAAGACCACCCCTGTTTTACTGTAAGCGGGATCTCTGAGGCCAGACGTTCAGGGGGTTAAAACCTGCCCGACAGACTGAGACTATAATTAGCTTCCCATACCACAAAACACTCCAGTTTAATTATATCCACCGAGGGCCATTAGCAGCGGAGAAATTGCACTTGCAAAGACTTAGACGTATTTTACACACCTCACCTGAAAGGTAAACGTGCTGGATTTTTCACTCCTGCTAGCTTTTTCTCTGAGAATCTGCTCCGCTCGTCTATAATCCAAACACCATCATGCGTTCGCTCCTATAATAGCGGCGTTCTGTTTGTAAGTGTCTACAGTTTGAGAGTTCCCTCGAGAGGCTTTAAAACAAAGGGGAAATGACTAAAACAAATGTGACCTCTTAGTAGGGGACTGTTGGGAAGCAAATCCAGCGTTACACTGTCAGAAATACAGTACAAAATCTGTCACTGGAGCAAATATCTATAATTTCAGTACTATTCTATACATTTTAGGTGATAATATGTACCTTTAAGGTACTAATATGCACCCTTTATACATAAGGCATAAAAGTTTACCTCCCAGTGACAGCTTTTGTACCTTTAAAAAAATGAAAACTTAGATATATTTAGCATATGCAGGTCTGCAGGATGATGATGCATCAACTAATGTGTTGAATTAAATATAATAATTTGCTAAAGTAGTTGTCATAGCACAAAATGTAAGCAAAATTATTTAATGTATTCAAAATTATCTTACCCCAATTAGACATTTTATATCATTCTTATTCATATTTGTGTATTTTAAAGTATCATTAATGTAAAATATTTAAACTATTATATTTAAAATTATATTTTTAAAATGTATTTGAATACTTGAAAAACAAATGACAAAATAGAATCCCAATAAAACAGGTTCATCTGAAAGGTAAATTTATGCGTTTATATACAGGCATATGAATATTTACATATTTAATTGCCCATATTTGAACTAAAGATGCCATAATATAAACAACGTGAATTCAAATTAAATTAAATTATTTCACTTGTAACCAATAGGTTTTAATGAAAAGTGAAAATGTCTGAAATATGAATCTAATTCATTGAAATATTTAAAAATGACCTCATTAATTACAATAAATATTACATTTAAAAATAATAATATTAACAACATGCCACTTGGGGCCTTTTGTGGCAATTCTGGGGGACTATCCCTCAAGCATCTTATTTGAACTTTTTACTTAAATAGACATAAAACTAAATTTGATATTCATAATACATAACATAATACAGTAGATAAACAAAGATCAGATATTTTTGAGAGACACAAAATTAGATAATTGATTTAAACTGTTTTGACTGATTAAATCTCACAAATGTTGATAATTGTATGAAATGACAATATTTAAAATAGCATAGCCATTCATCAATAGTATTGAGATCGTACCGATATTGCTCCATATCTTACAGTAAATTAAACAGGCAAATAACCTTTCTAAAAAAAATTACAAATATTTTTTTATATCTATATATTTTTTTCATATAAAATTCAATCACACAAAGTTAAAAGAAAGACAAAAACAGAACAGTTTTAATAAATAAAAAGAATAAATGAACAAATAAATACTGTTGTGATAAAATGATTTCACGGTGCAAACTGTCCCTGCTCTAAATCTGAATGCGCTTGTCAGGCACATTGCCAGGCCAAACCCTTTCGATTTGCTTTCAACAGTGGAGCACATGGAAACAAATTCGAACTGCCGCCCTTTTGCCATTCTCTCATCTTGCACACAGGCACAAGTGCCACGGCTTTGTCCCGATAAGGCCTCGTTCACAACAAACAACGCACGTCTGGATGAGCAAAAGGGGGCCTGATTCTAACCCACAACAAATTAGAATATAAAAAGTGTCCTGAGTGCCAGGAGGTGTAACGCGGTGAGAAGTCTGCAGATGTCGCGCAGTCGTCGTGCCATGGCACCATTGAAGAGGAGCGTGAGAAAGGAGAGAGAGGCGGCATCTCTCTTCACGGCCCACGCTGCAGTTAATCCCACTTTATCCAAGAGAGCCGAGCTGTCAGATCTGGAGTTGAAGAGCACAAAAGCAGAGCAAACATGAGGCTTTAGATACATTTTAATGACCATTTAACAAGTCGCTGGTCTAAGGCTAACAAAGGCACACTTCTTCATTAAAGCTCTCCCCGTTGAAGAGCTGGAACCCTGGGATGTGGTTAACTGAAGTACACAGCTCCCTTTCAGCTCAGTCAAAATACTTGTGTCTTAGAAAAGGAAGTTTTTGAAGACGGATTGGACAGCTGGGAATAAACTGCACAGTCAATATAAACAATGGGGAACTGTTTAATCATGTAAAACAACGCCTGTTTGAGTGACATAAGCCCTTCTGAGGACCTATTTGCATATGCACTCCTAATAAACAAGTCATTTACCTCATGTGCCCCGTAAACCAAGGGAAGGAAACATTTGTGTGCATGTGGATAAATATCCAATCTGTTCCTAATACTTCAAAATGCTGGTTTAAATGAATAAAATTACTGCAATGACACTTAGACTGCACAAATGTTTGATCTAAGTTTCCAGTCATGTTTTAAAATGATCAAAGATGTTTTTCTGAACCAGTGAGGGATTCTATTATTTAGGTCATGTTTATTTGATTTTGTATTTATTTTTTGGGATACTGGAATGAATTATTTGATTTGCAAACTGGTTCACAGTCGTTTCCGCTAATTACATTTGCTATTCAACCTTTTGCTCCAATTCTATTTATTTGAATAAATTAATTTAGTAAACAAGACCCTCTGATTCTTTTCACTATTGATCTCAAACTATGGCCAACATTTTAGGCCTACACTATTTTCAAAGTTGTAAAAAGATTACTGGTATGTTTTACAAAGTACGATTTTAATCGTTCTACTTCAAAATGTTACGTTTAATTCAGTGAGTTAGCCTACTTGTCTTTTCGTAATCAATTGTGAAATTTACTAGCAATTTCTGAGTAAAAGTTGTTTCTATGCCATTCATATGTTTTACTGTCATCTTACCGCTTGTGTTCCAGATGGCATTGGTCTGATTCTTATAGCCGTTCTTCATGCATTCATCGACGTATGACTTGGGGTCACAGCCTGACATGAGGATTTCCCTAAGCAGGGCGATGTAAGCGATGGCCAGTCTTAAGGTGTCTATTTTGGAGAGTCTTTTCTCGTAGGGGAAGGTGGGCACGTGGCAGCGCAGCTCCTCAAACGCGGAGTTGATGCTGAGCATCCTCTTCCTCTCCCGAATGTTGGCGGCGTAGCGCTGCACCTTGTACGGATGATGGGTCATCAAGCGCCGCTGCTGCTGTCTGTGCTTGCCGATCTCATGGGGCTCGTCCACTAAGGAGCTGTCCACTTCAGCACCGACCTCCAGCAGAGGAGACTGCGAGTCTAAGTCCGTCAAGGTCAGCTGAGCCTCGGGGAACACGGACTGACACCCGAAAGAGGACCAGGGCGACAGCTGACCTGTCATTGCGCTGCAGTCAAACAGCAGCGTGTCCAGCTGAGACTGGAACTGGAAGTTGGGGTCCATTTGGCCCCAGAAGGCAAAGTCTGTGGCAGCATCTTGAGCATCGAAATCAAAAAATACGTCTTCCATTTTTCTTCAGATGTCACACAACCGCGCTTGTGAGGTTTGAGCTCTAACTACTGTGCGTAAACTGGGCAGCGCTGTGCGTAATGGCCATTAAA
Source organism: Ptychobarbus kaznakovi (assembly GCA_027422405.1). Taxonomy (NCBI): domain Eukaryota; kingdom Metazoa; phylum Chordata; class Actinopteri; order Cypriniformes; family Cyprinidae; genus Ptychobarbus; species Ptychobarbus kaznakovi. The sequence goes on along the minus strand of CM049804.1, from coordinate 26,720,859 downwards.
TAGCTCCAGGTCTCGCCGCAGGGTGCTTGTCTCTATTCAGCAGGTTTCAAAAGGAGCTCATTGAGACGCATGCCTCCTCCTAATGACTCTCTGTCATTTCAAAAGCACTGCACGGCATCGGTGGATGCTCAGAGCACGTGTCCAGTCATAAAGTTATCTTAAGCTGTTTCCTATTCGGTTTAAGCAGTGGACTAATATTTACTGCACCAACTGGACGATCTGAAGTATTTGCTTTATGTCATTAATGTGTTAGTTTAGTCGTCTGGAACATGTGTGGCCAAAGTCCTAAACACTTGTCTTAGCTATATGGCCATGCTTCACCATCTGATGAAGAAATTATTTATACTTCAAAAACATAACCACTCTCATATATATGCCATTTATTATTTTTCTTTTGAGATGCCATTTCAAGAACATATAGCAAAAGTTGCCAAAGTATTTATTTTTTTATTTTTTATTTAGTAAGCAATGTTTAAATCAGCCATAAACAAAAATACAATGAGATCCCGGCCTCACGCTTTACCCAGGACCTGCTGTGCTGGACTCTTGGTAATTCTTCAGGTAATTTAACTGATTTCAATAACACAAGCAAATCCCGTTTTGTCTCTTTATGTCTTAAAATGGTGCTGTTTACATCAGGCGAGTCCTAAAACTCATGCAAAGAAATGTGTTTTCTCAGAAGAAGCGATTGTAAATTATTTGAAATCATTTTACCAGTTTGTTTCTATTTATTTGTTTATTAATGTTTTTTTTTTTGTTAAATTGATCCCGCTGCTCAGCAGGGATAACTACGATAGCCTAACATATTAACCTGAAATTGTATCGTTATTTTTGCAGTATAATAAACAAATTGTTATTTTTAAATAAATATGACATGTTTTAAAATGTACATTTACGCATTTAGCAGACGCTTTTATCCAAAGCGACTTACAGTGCATTCAGGTTATACATTTTTTGTCAGTATGTGTGTTCCTGGGAATTGAACCCACAACCTTTGTGCTGCTAACGCAATGCTCTACCACTGAGCCACAGGAACATTATTATATTTTCCATATTTAAATAATTGATTTGATGCATTTAGCAAGTGAAATGGCTTACTTTTAATCAATGCATTGTTGAATTAGCCTACATGTTGTAAGTAGCCTAATTATTCATAATAATTTGTAAATAATATTTTTGAACGATTTTTATTGACATAATTGACACTTAACATTTATTACAAAAATTACAATAAATTTAATAAACAAGCTTTTATATTTTCATATTGAGAGCACAGACAACAATGAAATAAAAATATTATTCTATGCTTTTTCTTCGTTTCATTTTCAACATCTCTTAATAAATGTTTAATAGGGTTTTCAATCTGCTGTTTTTAAAAATGCACCATGCCAAATTTAGTAAAGAAGCACCCCATAATACAAAAGCACAACCATTTTGTTTGTAATTCAAATCTATTGTATAATGCCTTTTGTTCTAAATGAAAGGTTAGATTTGAATTGTCTGATATAGAATCCAGTGTTAAACCTGAAGTGGATTCTGAGGAAAGGCTTGTCAGAACCTTCTGCTCTGCAGACAGCAGAGAATACTGCTGTCAGATGCAGAGATCACAACAAAACACTCAACTATTTAGACTTGGGAAGACCATAGAGACCTTCAGAGAGCTTGTAGCCTAAATCTACAAATCTTTGTTCAAAAATAAAATCTGCTGATTTAATACAAGACACTGAAATGGCTCATGTGGCCCTTGAGTCCAATGCACCGAACCATCTGCTTGTGATTAGTCTCTGTTTCAAGTTGTGTCATCTTGGATGTTGTTTGCAGGATAATAAGACTTCGTCTTTGCGATTAAAAGCACAACATGTTCGTCTACACCTGGTTTGCAATGCTTCCAGTGATATAATCAGGTGGAAGCTTGTGCTTTATCATTCCAGTCATAAATAATATGGCAGGTGCAGAACCGTGGTAAAATGAAACTGATTGTTACAGATCAAAGAGCGTTTTAAGACGAGCTAAGTGATAGTAGCTAAACGCTTCTGTAGAAACCAGAAGTGTGAACATTTCCAAAATGGTCACACATCTTTTTATTTTTGTTATTAATACTATTTAGTCTTTCACCAGTACAACGAAACGAGCATTTTACAAAGAGCAATAGTCAATTGAATGAATTACAAACATTAAATGGAACACAGAACAAGGCATTAAAAAATGTAAACACTATATGATAGCCTTTATGAAATAAACAACTCTGATTGTGCCAGCAAGCTACAGATGTCAACTTTAGCACTGGCGCGAGCCAATGCAATTTCACATTAAAGCTGACGTAATGCTTCTTTTACAGGCGGCAAAGAGACGGAAGATCGTGGAAGATGGTCAAGTTTGTGTCTGTTCCGTCCCCTAATGGACAATGTAATCGATCTCTCCATATTTTCCTATTTTGTAAAGTTATAGAAACTCTTTTTGTTTTCTCCAAATGGAAGCAAATAAGAACGCAATGCTTATATTTGTTGTTGACTAGTTTCCTTCACCACTATCCAGCTTATTTTTTACCGTAAGAGCGAAGTTGTAAATTGAATGTGCCAGGCTTCCGGTGACATTCGCTTCCAGTTATTTTTAGCTGTACAAAACATCTATTTATTCTCCATGATGTTGAAAATGGTATTTCTCATATTATTTTAATCTATTGTAGTAATTATAAACACATGTTTGAAGCGCAAATAGCTTCAGCGGCTAATGAGTAGTAAGTGGCACAGTCAAGAAAACCGCTTATTTCCGCGTTTCAAAATAACGCGGTTGGAAGTTTAGCAAAATATGATGACTTCCGCTTCTGAAAACCCCGGAAGAGAAAGTGAACACAATACATTAAGAATGTTGTCATTCTCTTTGTTTGGCTTATTGCAAAGTTGTGGTAATCTTTCCAGATAACCCGAGTATCAAAAACAAGGTTTTGTGCTGAAATAATGGTGTTTGTTCCACTGAAGCTATTAGAGCTCTTATCTGCGGTTAGTTCAGTCATACGTCAGACATGCTCTGCTGTGTTGAGACGTGATTGTTCTGCGCCGTTTACTTCTGCACACTTGGACCACAATCAGTTTTATCAGTACAGGGTGATTATATACTTTGAACTCTCCTCTAAGAGTGACTGGGGTCACAGTCAACTTACATTTGTTTACTCCACTTGTTTGTACTCTCACTGTTTTTGTTTCTCATTGCATTGCTTAGTAAAGGTTGCGGTGCCCTTGCTAATAAACCATGCTGTTTGGTTATGCCAGCACACAGACCGTTTTTAATAAAAATATCTGGAACGCACTCAAACTGTAATCAAAAAAATGTGTCGATACCACACAGTAAGGGAAACAAATCATGATATTATCTGGTCTCAAAAACAGCTGAACACTTACCGATTGGGCTTGAGCAAGAGGAAATCAAATGCAAATGATGCTGGGTGTACCGTCTTACGTATCATGATCATTGTGTCCGGCCTAAACGAATCGCAGAATAACGTCAATGTTAAGTAGCGCTTAGGTAGTGCTGCAGATTTAACATGACTGCTCCAGGACATTACTGAATCGTACTGCATGAACAGCCAAGAAGCTAGACAAAAGCTAACTGTGCAGATTAAAGGAATAGTCGACCCAAGAATTAACATTTGCTGAAATGTACTCACCCTCAGGCCATCCAAGATGTAGACGAGTTTGTTTCTTCATCTGAACAGATTTGGAGAAGTTTAGCATTACATCACTTGCTTACCAATGGATCCTCTGTAGTGAATGGGTGCCGTCACAATGAGAGTCCAAACAGCTGATAAAACATCACAATAATCCACGAGACTCCATGCAGTCCATCAATTCAACATCTTATGAAATGAAAAGCTGCATGATCCGTTCTGATGAAGAAAGGTCTGAGGGTGAGTACATTTTTAGCATTTTTATTTTTAGGTGAACTATTCCTTATGTGCATTTTTGCTTTAAACTCTCATTTAAAGTGATCAATATTTTGATTCACATTATAGAGGTCAAAAGTTTGTGTATTCTACATTGCTGCACACTTTCTGCCTGCATGCTTTCCCTTCACTATCCACTCCCACTTATCCAAAAAGAAAAAAGAGAGAAATAATGAAAGTTTTGTATGGAAATGAAAGTATAGACACAATTTATATTTGTCTACAAAACTAATTAGAATTTAAGCCAAAGTCTTTCAATCAACAGGGTTTTAAGATCCTGAATAACAAATACAGCGAAGTGTGTCCAAACGTTTGACTCGCATTGTTTTCCGCTAGCACTGTTTGGTCTCTGTTTGCACTTGTTGAATTAATTCTGTCTCATCACATTAGCAATGCAAACTAGCTGATTGTCCAAGTCATTTGTTTGTGCCGCATATGTGTGTTTGGCCTGTTGGATCAGCGCCTTGATCTGCCCAAATATACAAAATGTCTAAACAATCAGTGCGCCTCCTCACATTCCAGGTGCACATTGCAGTTAGTAATTGGGTTCAGAGAGGGAGAGAAAAGAAACAATGTCCTTGTATTACAGTCCGGAGAACCTTGATATCCAAGGCATGCTTTCAGCTTTGGTTTTGCATGTTGAATGCTCATCAGTTTCATTTCAGTTGTCAGTAAGTTACAGACTGGCATTACATTAGGAAATTTCACTTTTATTTAAGCAACTGAGCATACAGAACAATCTTGCTATTCGACAACCCATCACTATTTAGAAACTTGTCCATCCTGTGCAGTGTTAGGGAATGTTATTTTCAAAGTATGTTATTTTCAGTATATTACCTCAATTGCAGCTAATCAGGCTATTTGGAAATGCATTTAAAATAGAAGAGCAAAAATTGATATGACATAGTTTGTATGCAATGACATGTATATTGTCCAAAAATCTGGGGTCAGGATTTTAATTTCTTGTTTTGTTGAAAAAAAAATACTTTTATTTGACAACGATGCATTAAATTAATTAAATTAAAGAGACAGGAAATACATTTATAATGTTGCAAAATATTTCTGTTTTTAATAAATGCAGTTCCTTTGAATTTTTGTATTCACTAAATAAACAACAAAATGGTCACAGTTTCCACAAAAAATACTGTTTTCGACATTAATATAAGAATGTTTCTTGAGCAGCAAATCAGCATATCATGATTTCTGAATGATCATGTGACACTGAATACTGATTTAATAGCTTCTGAAAATTCAGTTTTGCCATTGCATTTTAAAATATGTTCAACTAGAACAGTTATTTTAATTAATATGAATAATAAATAACTTGTAACGCGTTACTCTCAACATTGCAGCAGCTACAGTTCCCAGAGCTGTTCAGGGAGGAAGCCTGTGATACTCCACCACAGACTCTTCCTCTCATTAAAACTATGGGACACTTTCCCCTCTTTTCCGGCCCTTTCCATCACTCAGTCCTGTCTGGAAAAGGCATCAGGCTCATAAAATTGTCTTGCATAAACAGTCCTCCCGTGGGCTGGGCAGGGACATCACCGGAGAGACGGCAAAGCGTCAGCCGCCGGCTTTAGAATCAGCATATAGACTATTCTGACACCCGCTGGCTCTGGACCAAAGCCTGTAGTGAGGGTATATTATACGGTGCGGTCACATTTACTGTTGTTCTGTGAATCTTCATGGGTAAAATCCAGTCATTTCAACAGGAACGTGATTACTTTCAAGTTGGTCGCGCGGAATCGTCGCGATGGTGAACAGAAAACTGCTTGGTTTGAACTTTTAGTAGGCTACTGTACATTGCTACTTTATAGACAGACCTTTTTTCGCTACGAAATTTAATGTGACCACACCTATAGACAGTACTAAGACATAAGCACATCAGTTATGCATTCTGCAGAGAAAGCCCCCCCCCCCCCAAAAAAGTAACAGTCCTGTCAGATCGTCCATCCTCTGAGTGAGAGTGTAACGTTACAGGTCGGCCGATCTAGTGTCGTCTGTTAAAGTTAGTCTTTTTGACATGTTTCCGTGTTGTTGTTGCTCAGCATGGCATGGACACGATGCTGTCTGGGGGTTTGGCAAAAGGACGGTGGGCGGTGCTCGGGACGGTGACTGAGTAGTTCTGACATCACATTTTTACGGAAGTCAGAACGCCTCGTGAAAAAGGCACAGCTACTTTATGCAGACTGTGCACTTTACTGTGGACTGACTGTTTTGAAACGTGTATGGTAGTTACATATACCCTAGACCTCTGTTATCATGAAAAAAGCCTGGAAATTTCAGTTGACAATATGGGACCTTTAAGAAAAAATATGTTCAGTCAGGCTAATGTTTAATTTATTTCAATAATGCAATTTGTAATGGTTTTAGTTTTAGTTAACAATAATATCCCTGGGCCAAATAGAAACATTTTGCAATACTTAAATATAATAAGATTCAATGCAATAAAAGTTTAAACATAATTTGTAAAACAAATTTACTCAAGGTGTGTGCTTTGTCATTTGTGCTATTAAAAATACAATGAGTAGTCGGCTTTGATTTTGTTCTTTTTAGAATTGTTTTTTTTCCATTCATTCATTTTTTTTTTTTTTTTTGTGATCATTGGATTAGAATGAAATCTATCTGGTTCAGACCAATTTGCTGAATAATCATTCAGACCAATTTGTGTATCTGCTATACCGATTTATTGACAAGACTGCTTATTTCTCTGAATTGTGGTGACTTTCCATAGACTTATATTACTTTTATACTGACCAAAGGATATTTTCTATCCCCTAAACCTACCCCTTACAGAAAACCTGTTTACATTGTAACACATTCAGATAAACATAATTTACTATTTTTATATTTTTTCCCCTCAATGTCAAACATGTCAGGTTTAATTATCCTTGTGGGGACATTTGGTCCTCACAATGTAGCATAAACACACACACACACACACACACACACACACACACACCAATGTGACGTCACAATGCCGTGCGAAGTATACAAGGAATAACATTTTAATGATTAGATAATTAAAAGCAGAGCATCACTAGAAACTTGTATATTTAGTAATTTCCATGACTATTAAGTTTTTATAAATGTTCATGGTTTTTCAATGAATCGGTTGCGTATGAGACTGCATTTCAGTTATTATAATGCCGACTTAGAAGCATGCAGTAGACAGTGAAGCAGCTCACTATAGGTTTTGAATCAGATCTACTGTTCCAGATCTTCTCTCCCTGTTAAAAGACAAATCTCTTTATCTCCGTCTCCCTCTCAGAGTGAGTTTATGGAAGGGGTGTTAATTGTTCCAGCAGATCTCAAACTCTTGCAACTGAGCTGCTGAATGGCCTTGAGGTTCAGGAGGTCAAAGCTCTCCGGCTCTTGAGTATGTGTGGCTGAAGAAAGAGACAGGCCCAGGATACCCAACTCTTCCGGCCCGTGCTAAAAGACTGAGGTGCTCTTCTGCAAGGATGATCGTGTTGACAGGTCATCTGTGGATTGTTAGATCCCTCTTTTATCATCACCCGATAGGGTAAAGACCAAAGGACTGCAGGTGCGGCCAGTACACTTGTAGCTTGAGCAGTCCAGAGGCCGCAAGGTCACCTGTTTAAGAAAAAGGGAACACGTAAGCGCTAATCACTGCATCGTGGTGTTGTTTCTCATTTTGAGAAGATGGCCTGTTCAATCATTATCGGCTTTCCTGGAAGACAAGGACAATCTGGAAACAAGCTACACAAGGAACCTGCTCAGAAAGAGTACTCATGCGCTTATTCTTTTTGAGGAAGTGTAGTCTCGACTCGCTTGGTTCCCTAGACAAGATAAAAAGACATAAGAAGGGAAAATAGCAGGAAAAACAATGCTTAGCATGCTAAACATTTTGTAATAATAAATATATATACATATTATTACAACAAAATATTTAGCATGCTAAGCATTGTATATATATATAAAATAAAACTGTATGTACTACACTTCTAAAAACCAAAACACTACAAAAAAATTATATTAACAGAAAACAATAAGCAGCATGATAAACATATTTTGCATAGATTTTTAATAACATCAATAAAATAACATAAAAAAATAGATTTTATATGTAATGCTCAAATTTCTCAAAATCAGCACTACAAGAAAAATAAACATTTTTTATATATTATAAAACAGTATGGAGCATAATATACATGTTTTTTATATTAAAATATTAATAATAATATTAAAATCTAGGTAAAGCAAAAATTTAACATTAATACAATAAACCAAATGTAATAATACAATAAATACCATACAATATAAATACATATTTTATTATAATCTATTTTCTTTAATATATATTTAAAAAATATAAAATAGGGATCAAAATGTAACTGAGCTTGGCAAATGAAAATATAAGCTATAATATATTTTAGTATATAGAAAATATAACCATAGTATACTGTAATGTTTTTTTAAGTTGGGGGGGGTCATTTTATATGACATAAAAACTAATTTTGACATGTTAAAAGACAAAGCAAAAATTCCCAATAAAACTTGATCAACAAAACAATCTTTTATTATAAGTTGTGAAATCAAAATCAGCTTAGAAATATTGAGCATATTGAGCTGGATAACATAAAAGCCTTTAGAAAGCTCATTAGAGTGATAAATGACATTAGGTAGGTCCGTGAAAACCACAGATGATGAGAACAAAACTATTGTGCCATGATCCTGGAGCCTTAGAGGCTGGGTCACTATAACAGAAACATTAATACAATGAGCAGCTTATTTCATCCCGAAAACATTGATTAAATGACTCATGTCCGTTTAAAATATCTTTCTCATGAATAAACACTGAACGAGTAAAGCCCTCGTGAGTCAGCGTGACTACGTTTGGTGAATCATAGATCGGAGAAGGCTATTATTAGTATTGCTCATCTGTTTCAGGTGAAGCCTCCAAACATAACCAACAAAAGAGAAGCATTATTGGCTTATTATCAGACAGCTTTGCTTTATAACAGATGAGGCGGTTTCGAAACAAAACAGCATGAAGAGTACACCGTAAAACACAGGGAATTTATTTAGACAGCGCTTTATTTCAACAATTTATTTGGTTCATTTTATTTGTGCATTACAAGTTCATTTAGGGGTAAAATGGGAAAAATATGGCGGTTTTAAGTACTATAAACAACACTGCAATAAGTATGAATGAGAATGTGATTAAACTCCAGAGGTAAACAAACTCTAGGTTAGAGTAATGTGTCCATCAGCTGGCATTTAAGAAAAGGGATCTCTATAAAGCAGAAAGAGGAGGTGGACACATCTAAAAGAGTAATGACTGCTCTTTATAGCTTCCTTCATAAGGCTTTCCAATACCAGGATGCCAAGTATTGCATTGTGACATGCTAGATATTACTTTAGTTAGTTTGTTATATGAGTCAAAAATATCAGTCTCATACAAGCTAAATGTCTAATTATTTCACAACAGCTTCTATATTTGTAATATATAAAATGTCCACCATATTACACAATTATTTTATATTATAAAGTAGACAACATTTATGAAAAAAATAAATATATCAATATATTTCAATTTATGTTCGGTTCCTTGTTGAAAACTTTGGACTAAACTAGTACAGTTGTTCTCATTCCATTGTCAAATGCATGTTTATTAAAATTAATATGTACACATGAAATCAAAAATGACCTGCAAGACATTCTGCTGCTGCAAACTAAATTTTATGAAAAAATCAGGCATCGGTAAACAATTATAGAAAGTTTATTAATACATATTTGAGTGATTCTGATGTGGTGAAAAAAATCTAATTGGCTGTAAACATTTATGTGCATATTGATTGCAATTATAGGTTAATAAAAAAAATTCTAAAGCTGTTTTAAAATGCAAATTAAATTCAAACACAGGAAACAACAAACATATTATTAGGCCATTTTGGATTTAGCTCCTGTAATGAGCACCTGTAATATCTAATAAAAGAAAAACGATGCAATAGTGCATGTATTAAATCTATATTGAAGCAGATTATTTTAATGAATTCCAGTGAATAATTCATCCCAGAGGAAAAAGCACACTTTTTATATACACCAGGCTGACATCTGAGAGCAATTTGGAGGTCTGCATGGTTTCAGTGGAAAGGATAAGTTAGCGGAAGTACGTCTCAGAGTGGGGTCTGGAGCACCAGCTTGTTTGCACTTGCATGCCTAAGATATGGCGAGGCATTTGCATGAAAGGCACATATGCAGTAAAGCGAAACAAGCCAAACCGAACAGTGTTTCTGCAGCACTGCACCTCGTCATCAAATCAACCAGCACATATAGTGGATAGTGGGGTAAGCTATGCTGCTTTAAGTTGTTTTCTAGACAAAGAATGACGAGTTATAGTCAAAGTTGAGTTATTTGGTTATCATTTTAAAGCAGCATTACAGAGAGTGATACTGTTATGTCAATAATGCTTTAGTATTTTACCATATAGAGATTATTAGGCCTGGACGATGTGACAATGATACAGGTGAGCCTCTGGGCTTATGCTGTATTTATAGTGTTGTCTAGCACGTATATAATATATATCATATATGTCATAGATATCTGAGCATTGGTTGCTATTGCTCAATTAAGAGATTCAAATATTGGAAAATATTTGTTTGAAGCAAGAGTGACTCTAAAAAAGTAATACAAATAAGATCTGATATTTTATTTATTTATTTATTTAGTCATTTAGCAGACGCTTTTATATCACAGGTAGTCTGAAAAGTTTGATGCTCAATAATTATCATCAACTGAAACTATCAGTTGCATCGTGTGAAGTTGTATCATGGTGTAATATGTGAAAAAAAATTATATTTAAAATCAAAATGACTATTCAATCACTCAATCAATCAATCAATCATTTTTCCCATATTTCATAAATTTCCGTTGCTTCTTAAGGCAATTACAAAAAATGTGTAGATTTCATGATTGTGGCCTGTGGGAATCATATTAATTAAAGCACTGGCATAGCTTTCTCCACACTCCCTTACAAATGAAAAATATAAAATAATATTAATCATTATCATATGCTCATTTCAAATTCACCTGCTGCCCTTAGTGTTAAACCATACTACAATTTGCATGCTCGCATAATATGCATTGTTGTTAGGACAAGTAATTTAGCTTCAAATATGCTGCAGTCTCCACAGACTCTTTCTGCATGACCAACACAAAGAAGCGTCCTCAACAGAAGCCAAACGACCATAATTGCTCATAGCCACAACCCTCGAGATCTGGGAAAGGTCACGTCTATTGTGGTAAAACTTTACTTTAACTTGGTGAGAAGGAGGTGTATAAGAAACAAACTACAAGCATGACAAAATGAGCTGCGGGATAAATCAAGAGTGGATGATCATTATACAGAAGAAAGCAAATTAAGGCCAGATTTTGACAATAAGGTTGTTTAAGGTTCACATGCTCTCAGATCAATTGCCTTTATGATGAATCTCAACCTCAAACTAAGTTCTAGGTTCTGTTTTTGCAGTCAACTAATGGGCTAGTAGACCCAACAGAAGCACAACAATTATTGACATATCCGTGTGGAAAAAAAGAGAGATTTTTAAAACATTAATACTAGCTTATTATTTTGTTGGACTTTTCCATTGTACACTTAAAAATGATTACTGTAATTTAACAGTAAAAATGCTGATTGACCGTAAGCGATTACTCTGTGTAGTGAAAAAATCTGATAACTATAATGGGACATTTTATACAATTTTACAGTAAACTTACAGTAAAAAAAAAAAATTTTGGGAAGTGAAAAAGAACAATCCATCTTGTAATTAACAATGAAAACCATAAATTGACATTTCCATAATTCACTGTGACAGCTCACATTTGATGGTTTTTCAAAAGTCATGTATATTAGGGTTTTGTTATATCATATGTTGTTAAATTAATGTTCATTGCATTATTTTAATAACGACAACAGTGTTTTGTATTTGTGTTTATGACATTGTAAACCTTCTAAAAAAAAATCAGTTAATTAAATGTTAATTTATGTTAACTGAAATGAATGTTAACAGAAATTTTTACTGTATAAATTAAATCTGTGAAATTTACCACTTACCACGCCACCACATTTTTTAAATAAAGTTTATTTTATAAAGTTGTAAAGCTCTAGCAACCACAGCTTCCACTTTTTAGCATACATTTCATGGATTTTGATCAAATACACCTCAGGTTTGCTCTGAAGAAGGAATAATTTCCTCTTCTTCACCCAGTCATGACAGACTCCAGACACTCAAAATATTTCCAACATTAGCACAATGCTTTCTTGAGTTATATTTCAGTTTTGCGTGTCAATATGAGGACGTCAGAAAGCCAAGTCGATGCTGTCAGTCATAAAAACCTTACATCATACAGTCTGAAATAAAAGTTAATGTTGCGCAATCTGACATTTACTCAAGATCTCACTGGAGTCATGAACTTTTTGACAAGTAACATAAAAGGAAAAAAAACAGTGTACACCCAGTGTTAGATGACATAAGGCTTGTTTTTATATTTAAATCAACTGCAGTCTGCCAGCGGTGGAAACATCATAAACTTATTACAGGGTTTAAGGTCTTCTGTTCATGTACTACACAGACCTTCACACATGATCAGCTCTTCTGCTCTGAGACTCACAATCTGTTCAGAAGGTGTTTCTTTTCCTGTGTTTCAGTTGTTGCCAACACTGTCCGGCTTTAATCCTACTACAAAAAAGTCAATCGATTATAAGAAACAGATCGCAAAAGGTAAACAAACATGCATCAAAATGAACAGAGTGTGAGCCAGCTGAACAGACACAAGTCCTGCATAGACAGATTTTTGACGTGGCATAAAGCCTGGTCCACTTTGCAGCTTATTCTGTCCCACTTGATCAGGAAAAGACTGTTCGATTGACATCTAAAGCGATCAATCACAGTGGTTTTGTTTAGAAGCAGTTTAAACAGAAATTGATAGCACAATAAAAGACCTATGTGAAACTCTTCCAATACTTGCAAAGCAGGCTGTTAGTTTCCGAATAGTTATAGAAAACATAAAACCGACCGTCACCTTCCACCCATTTCCATTTGCCCGCAGGGCGCAGGTTAAACTCAACAGCGAATCCAAGTACTTTCTGTACATCTGTGGGTGATTTTACATGGCAGCTGGCCTAAGAGTTTACGTCTTGCCAAAAACCTGCATGAATTTCAGCGAAGAGCGAACAGTAAGTGAAGGTGAGCTTGTGTGTCGATGTGTGATGAGATATTGTAATAAAATGCTAATGCTGTGTTGGCCGTGGACTCATCGGGATCATGGCAACAGCGCTTTTTTTCCACCGCCTGACATGCTCTGCTGACTGGTCAAAGGGGAATGTATGTGGGTAACCTACTTTAATGGTGACAGTTATGTGAAGTCTATAATAATTCAGTTTCAAGAGAATGGAAGGAAAACAAACTCTTCAAAAGAAACCGCAAGAGCAAAGAATGCTGCCGAAATGACACTTAAGGATTATTTGCAGTCACGTTACGTCAGAAGTGACAGTTACGTGGACACAATAGAAAGAAAATCAACTACAAAGGGATAATATTGCACTTTATAATGCTCAAAAACTTCAGAATGAGCTTTATTTCCAGGTATGTTTGCACATACGAGGAATTTGTTTTCGTGACTGAAGCTACCGCAGTGCAACAGAATGACAGAACAAAAACACAGATAATAAAAAGAAGAATTAAAAAGAACGAGTAAATAAGGAATAACAATATACAAATTGACAATTGTATGTACAGGTATATAACAATGGACAGTTTTGTATGTACAGGTATATTATGCGCAATTGAAGTGTAGACTAAGTATGTGTGTTAGTTTAATAAGTGTATAAATAGTGTGTGTATCATAATTATTGTCAAGTGTTCATGAGATGGATTGCCTAATTCTGTTTGTCTTATTAAGAATTTCAAACGATACATACAGTTTTGGAGCTTTTTAGTCGCGTGACGGATCATGCGTGCTCTCGCTTTGCTTTCTTATCAGCATGAAGTAAACATTGAATGAACATCCGATCCATGTTGAAAGATACACTTATAGTGTCTCATGTAATTACTCAATCAGTGTTTCAACCGCGGAAAGACAGCAGCTACAAAACATTGTCACTTATCAGCAGAAAATCCCTTCAGTGTCCATAAAGTGAGAAAAATGTACACTAGAGAGAATTTTGCAAAAAAAATATTTATATATTTACTCATAATTGCTCTTTGTATTATATTAATAAAAATGTATAGATATAAATGTATTATAAAAATGATCTAATATTAACTTGTATATACATCAATTGTTACATTTAACCTTAACAATAGGGTTCCCTTGTATAGTTTAGGAAAATGAGTCAGTGTATTTTTTTGGGGGGGGGGATTATACAAATTAATACTTTTATTTAGCAAGGATGCTTTAAATTGATCAAAAGTGAAGACATTCATAATGTTACAAAAGATTTATATTTCAGATAAATACTGTTCTTCTGCACTTTCTATTCATCACGAAACCTGAAAAAGTTCTACTCTGCTGTTTTTAATAATAATAATAACAAATGTTTTTATTTTATTTAGCAGCAAATCAGAATATTAGAATGATTTCTGAAGGATCATGTGACTGGAGTAAAGGTGCTAAAAATTCAGCTTTGAAATCACATGAGTAAACTACATTTTAATATATATATTCAAATAGAAAGCAGTTATTTTAAATAGTAAAACTATTTCACAATATTACTGCTTTGCTGTATTTTGTATCAAATAAATTCAGGCTTGGTGAGCAGAAGAGTATTCTTTAAAATGTTGCAATGCAGTTTCATTTATTGAAACTGCGTTTGTTATGGTGAGTGCAGGTATGTGAATTCAATTCTTGTTGAAGATCAGAACTATTCACTTCTATTGCGTCTCAGCAGGGTTAATGGATGCCTTCGGCGTGCCTGAGGGAGCGAAGGAGAGAGGACTTGGCATCACACTGGCAGAACATAGAGCAACACCGCTTGGCAAGGCACTGCTCTTTCGGGGGCAATGAAAAATAATTTCCTCCTGAAAATTCAGCACGAGGGAAGACTTCTTGGACTGGACACGAAGAATATGAGCCATGCCGAAAGAATGCGCGCATGACTGTGACCGCCAGAATTAAATGTCAAAGACAGACGGCAATACTGCACAAGCATGCTATGAAATGTTTACTCAACCTTGATTAGCATATGAAGAATTCCTCTTCACCAGCCTGCACGGTGCATCTCAATGTCTGTCAGCCTGAAATGCTGGAAAAATCTCAGAAATATACCATATATTTACACATATTTAACCTGTGACCTTCCCTAGACCCCAAAAGAGAGTGAATGGGTAAATATATTTAGGTTCATACAAACATGTTATTTTTTAATATTTTGTTTCCAAGCATTTCAAAGCAATCATAAGGGTCAGTTTAATCATTATAGAGGAATGCAAGAAAAGACTGTCTGATCTTAAAGGGATAGTCCACCCAAAAGCATTTGGTTGATTTTTTTCCTCTCCTGTATAACACAAAAGTATATTTTGGAATTAATTTTACAATGAAAGGCAGTATAAAAGCCTTTTTTCACCATGGGATAAAAACTAAATTCTGCCTTTTTTCTTACAATTCTGAGAAAAAAAAAGATTCAGAATTGCTTGTTGTAAACTCAGAATTGTAAAAAAACAACAACAAAAACAAGAGAAAGTCAAAATTGCAAGACATGCAAAGACATCTGACATTTTTCTTGTAATTCTGACTTTCTGAAATCCTTAAAAACAAGTTTATCAACTTCTAAAAAGACCTCTTCCACATAAGCTTTTGTTCTAGTGTCTTTATTCTTTGTCTGCTCTTGTATGTAAACGCTTACGGTAAACTTTAATGTCTCTGGTAATAGTATTTTGGTTTAGGTTTCTGAGTTATGGTAGATTATCCTAGTGTCCAGCAATTGTTTTGTTATATAGAATTATATAGAACCGTTCTCCATCTCTGTGCTGGAGCATTACATTACAATCATCCGCTGTTATTAAGTCAGAGTTGGATCAAAGTCTTTGTATTTTGTTAAGACAAAACGTTTTTGATGTGAACCATAGGATTTGCTGCAATCAGCCAGTCAGGTGAAAAGAAGGCACACATTTAAGACAAACACACACACACACTCCATCCTAAAATGTCATTTGAGAGTCTTCTGGGAGCTCGGCCGCCCTTACCCACATACAGAAGAATATTAAAAGCATTGACCTCCACCTGCCCTCCCTTCCCCTAAACATTCACCAAACGCTGCTCTCTCTCTCATGTCCTGGGCTGCTTTTGAGGACCGTATTTCTAACCTAAATGATCTTGTATGGAAATACGTCTGTCTGAAGTAGCAGACCTGTCTGTGATGGTAACTGGTTTTGACAGAGCAGATTCGAACACCCGGTAGAGTCTCAAAGTTTGCTGCAGTTAAATCAGATGGACCCTTTAATGCTGGAAAATCACGGAAAGATATTCCACAACATTTTCTAAAATACTCATCCGTGCTCCCTGGAAGGACAGCGGTGTGTCACCAGACCATGACTTTGGCAAGCAATTGGGAAACGGGATAGCAGATTGTCTTTGCTGATTGTGGAAGAAGGCAGTGATCTTTTCGGACCACGTACAAGGTTTGGTCCGAAATGACCCTGACCCTAGAAATCAACGCTCTTTCTCAGACCCTGTATAACCACGCAACATTCCCAGACGCTCAAAGCCCGTATAATGTCACAGACTTCAAAAGCGACATGAAAGGTGTAGATATCTTCTCAACTACAATCCCTGCCAGGCTAGAAGGAAAACGGGGCAATCTGGTTCGTATTATTTGATAAGCATCCCATTTTCAGAGGTATTTAAATAACTGAGAACTATTTCTTTTCAAGGCTGGGATGTTAACTCCATACGGCCGCAAAGGGGGCCCCGGCACGGCAAAGTTTGCAGGGGTCACTGTATCTTTTATTATGTAACGACACCACTCAGCAGGAAACCTGGTTGACGCTTTATGCCACTGCCATGGCGAGGCAGGATCAGCTTTTCCCCTTCCATCATACTGCTGGTGTTCATTACACAGTCTCCTTTCAGCACTCTGTATGGGGGTCAGAGACAAATACACATGCCTGGAATGATGAAAAGGTCATTTATGTTTTTGAAAAAAAATTTAGTTAAATGTAAAACACACACACACACACAGGGTGGAAAATATCCAGAAGATTCCAAAAAAATCCTGGAAAGTGTCCAAAATTACTGAATGTTCCTGGAATTTACTGGAAATATTCCAACTTTTTGCAAACCTAAACAAAAAATTTATTACCATTCAGAATAATTGTTTTGTATTTGAATATATTTTGAAATGTTTATTTCTGTGATGCAATGCTGCATTTTCAGAATCATTACTTCAGTCTTCAGTGAATCTTTCAGAAAATAGTTATTTTAAATTGTAATAATTTTTCACAATTTTGATCAAATAAACGGATCATTGGGTAGCATACAGTTTCTTTAAAAACATTTTTAAAAAATTCCAAACTTTTTCATGCAATATGATGAGGTCAGTGAAATCATGTGACAAAGTAGCATATAGCAAACTAGCATAATAATCCTTATTGTTTTTACCATTTAAAAACTGGTAGTCAATATACAGTGTGGCGTCTTCAGTACATAGTGTAAAAATCAGGCTGTGAAGTCTTCTAGCTGTAATATGAAGCCTTTCCTGAACCCTGCTCTCTGTCTGTTGGGTCAATGAAGGATCTGCACAAGCAGGATCCATCATCACACTGTGATCAAAATATATCAGCATCAACCACGCCACTCTGAAAATGGACCATCTTCATTCTTACAATGAAACGCCTGGCTTTTCTCATCCGCTTTGATGCACAAGGCCTCTTTCAACATAAACTGACTGTCACAGCAGGCCAGAGGATCAGCATACGCCACTGTTGTGCTCAGGGACAAACCACAAACCAAACGCCAGTTTTATTTTGTGCACCAAATCATAAGTCTTTGGATCATTTACCGACATCAGAGTTTGTTTGCCGGATGAGTTATTGACTTACCCCACGGGTATGTCCTTTGTGGCAATTACAAAGACTTTGTGTGTGGAAACTGTCGCACAGTGCCTCTTTTGTGTTTAGGCAGGAATCAAGAGCTTGGGAAATAAACTAGTGTCAATTCTCAGCTCGTACGAAGTCAAACAATCAGTCGAGTTTACAATACGACAACTCTGGAATATGTATTGCCCATTACGTTAATGTGTTTTTGTTGAACAGAGGGTTCGAAGATTCATTGTCCTATTTGGGGAAAGTTAGTCATCGTGCGGTTTACGCAAAAAAATAAAAACCTGATATCGTTGATCCAGTGTAAAATAAATCTAAAACTACCCGTGTCTAGCTTCGCTTAATCTGTCGGGTTTTCACTTTTTCTTCTTTTACAAAGACGATCTGTTGTGAAACTCTGTCAATCGAGTGTAAAACGACAGCGTTTGCGAATTACGAGCACAGATGCATCATTCTGCAAGTATGCACTGCGTGCAAAGTGGATCTCCGGTCCAGATTTATCCAGAATCCTCTGACGACGCGTGGCGGATGTGTATGTGATGTAAAAGACCTCACCCTTCAGTAGGATAATGCCTGTCTGCTCAGCTGTGAGGCTAAATGAAGCAGCTTATGTCAGTCCTACGCAGCTGTGTTGAAGGATATCTTCGCAATGGTCACCAAATGTTCCTGCCCAGGCTGCGACGCCTTGAGAGCATTACCGGCTTTCTGGTGGCCTGCACTTTATAATCGTTTATATGTCCGTGCCAACATCTGTCTTCGAGACCCCCATCTATACATGCATAAACACACACATACGTATTTCCCCAAAGGCTTGATAACAACGAGTTATGAAAACGGCCCCATGCGCGTTCGCTCCGTAGGAAAGAGCGCAGAGGCGCGAGGCGAGGCCTGCCAACAGTGTCGGCTCCATCAATCCGGCCCAGGCACGCGTTTGCCAGTGATCCGTTCCATGAGATATGTAGTCGGGACGTGGGATTTCTTTTCTTTTTTTTTTATGAAAGGCTCTTTACCCAGAAGGAATGGATTTGCAGGACTGCTTTGATCCCTCCTTTATGATTCTTTTATTTGTTTTAGCCACATCCCCTCTCAAAGCCGCACTTGGAGAAATGTGCTTTGAATTAGGAGTTTGGGGAAGCGGGCCATGCAGCATTTTCACTACGCCGCAGGAGGCAATGTGGTGGGCCAGGGTGCAACTTATCGCCACGCTAGACTGATAAATATATATATATATCAGTAAATATATTTTCATATTATTTACATGTGCTGTATATATATATATATATATATTTTTTTTTTTTTTTTTTTTTAATTAAGCCTAAAATATCTAAATAATATCTAAAATAATCTAAAATATATATTTTAGATTCTAAAACAATGGTAGACGTACCCCCGGATGTACTTGGAATGATGAAGATTTTGGTTTGGTAAACCATAAAGTGCATAAAATACAAAAAAACTGCAATTTGTGTATAATAATGCAGAAAACTAATAAAAAAAAAAAATTTTTTTTTTGAAAAACTTCAAAAGTAATGCAGTTAAATAAAATGAAAGTTATTGCAAGTGCACACAACAAGAGTTAGATTTTTTTCTGACCCCATGCTATGCTGTAAATGAAAAGTGTTTTTTTTTTTTTTTATATATGGACCCCCTTTTGCCTTCAGAACTGCCTTAATTATACATCGTGCTGATCGCAACGTTTTCCCCAATCTTCTATGATAGCCTGTGCATACCAGACACGCAGTTGCTGCAGATTTGTACACAGAGGCAGCTGCACATCCATGATGTGAATCTCCCGTTCCACCACATCCCAATAAATTAAATGTCGTGGTGTAATTCAACTCAAATTGTATTGGTATTAAATAAATTCAATTGAGAGTCTTTGGTTCTTTTAATTGTGGTGCTCACATTTAACAAAAACCCACCAATTCACTTAACTGTGGATGTTCTGGCTCCGGCCTCATTTGAGTAAAGTGAATATAATATTACTTATATAAACTCATTTAAATTGTCTTTTTTAAATGTATCAAGATCCTGGCCCTGTATTTACCAGTCTGAGATGATTTGAGCTTTGTGACATGGTGCATTATCCTGCTGAAGTAGCATCAGAAGATGGGTACACTGTAGTCATAAAGGGATGGACATGGTCAGCATTGCACAATACTCAGTAGGCTGTGGCGTTTAAACGATGCTTGAAAAGTATTAATTTCAATTAGGCAATTACGAGTTAATGGGCCGATTAAATATTTTAATCGATTGAAGCGCTAATATATATATATGCTTCAGGATTTCTGAGGATTTCATAAGAATAATTTTGACTCAAATACACCTGGCTATCACGGTGCAGACCTGGTTAAACACAATTAGCTTCATTATTGATTTGATTTATTGTGTTTGATGACTGTCGTTTGTCAACCAATGATACGCATACACAAGGATGTAATTAGAAGGATTAAGATTTTGGTTTATTAAACCAACATAAAAAAATCTCTCTCTCTCTCTCTCTCTCTCTCTCTCTATATATATATATATATCTCATACATAGATATATATGGTACATTCACCTAAAGCAAGATTTTTTGCAAGATACATCTCAGTATGTAACAATATTATTGCCCAGCCCAATGTGTAAAGTTGCATATATATATATATATATATATATATATGCTTGTATCATTGCAAAATATAAACTATATTGTCGCCCAGCTCTAATCTGCTAAATGTAATTATAAGGCATGAAGATATTTTTGACTTGACTTGAAAATAAAAATAAATACTTGTTTGCAATCAAACACTTTTTTGTAACACTTCAACACTGTTGCTTTTTAAGAAAAAACTGTTAAAAAGGAACACATTTCAAGTTTGTTATTGATGAATTTGTACTTGAGCCACACTGATGGATTTGTGGGTGTACATGACCAAATAGTTGGAAAACACTTAATAAAAAAAAGCCTAGCTGGTGTTCAGTTCATGCCCCTGTTTGACACATGCCAGGCCTTTCTGTAATCGCTCTCATCTTAGGAAGTGGTTTGCCATCACAGAGAGCAGCGTGTTTGCCTGCGCATGTGTGTTTACTTCAAAACTGCCCCGTAAACAAAATCCTTTCTCAGCGGAAGTGAGCCTCTGGTGGATACTGTACAGACTAAAGAAGTAAACAAACAAACTGCGTGTATACACAGACCGAGAAAATAAACCTTACCAAAGAAACACTGCATCACAACATCTGCCCTTTGCGGCTGGTGTCCAGACTGTTGGAGAAGGGTAAATGGGAGCGTCTGGGAAAGAGTCAAGGCCTCGATCGCTCGTCTTCGGTTTCCACCGACTACACCGGGAGAGCTATGAAGTCAGAAAATGACAAAATGCCATGAGATGCGGCTTTTATCATGGCCTGCTGGGCTTCCAGGCTTTGATGAAGCTGTGCTTTATGGTCCTGTCATGCGCCACATTCTCCAGTGACTAAAATGAAAGAGTTTTAAAACTGGAGGTAAAGCACTACAGTGGTTCTTGGCAGGGTGTAAATCAAAGTTTAAATAGGTACTGTTAGTCTGAGTGGCTCAAATGCTGGGGCTCTACGCTCAGCGGTACACAAGCGGTGACGTCAGTTCAATAAAGACAAAGTATGGCAAGTTCAAATGATGTCATTCAATGTTAGCTAACGTGAAATTAAATACATTTAATTTTGTCCTGATCATATCAACAGGTAAACTGTAAATAAGTCAACTATAACCTTAACCATCTATATTCAAGAAACCCTGAAGCATTCAGTTTGAAGAACAGTTTGATATATGATATATAAAAAAAATATCCATCTTACCTCATGACGCTCTTGATGGAACTGAAAGGAAAAAAGAAGCAGCTGCAGCTATTTTTCCATAAAGCTGAAATGACGATCTGTTAAATTGGGAAGTCTGTGTAAACATTGAGAATTAAAAACTTGGAAAATTCTAGTTAACTTCAGAGAAGAGTGGCTTATTTGTGGCTTCAAAACCTAAAATGAACTACAGTATTATTCCAGTAAAAAGAACGCTCTTACGTTCATCAAGGCTGCATTTCTTTGACCAAGCAAAAACATTTTTTTTATATTATTACAGTTTATAATATTGTTTTTAAAGTAATTTATTCCTGTGATGCGAAGCTGAATTTTGAGCATCAGTACTCCAGTCTTCAGTCATGTGATTCTTCAGAAATCATCCTAATATGCTGATTTGCTGCTCATTAAACATTTATGATTATCAAATACTGAGAAAAAAAAGCAACTTTTTTTTCAGGAGTCTTTGATGAATAAAAAATTCAAAAGAAGCCAATTTATTTAAAAAAAAGTTTGTAAAAACATTATAAATGTCTTTACTTTTTTCAGCAATAATGCATTCATGTGAGTGACAGTAATGATAAAAAAACCTTACTGAATTTTGAATAGTACTTTAAAAAGTTCAGTTTTTTTAATATTAAAACATCTCTTTAGGATGAAAATCTTGTGCATACAAGTTGCTAATAAATTATTGTAAATAAATAAATAAATAAAATGATTAAATTATTCAAAATAAAAACAGTATAATTTACTAAAGTAAATGAACCCCTTTTGGGCAATTGACTAAATGAGTACAATAACAGTCTGCAGGTTTAAAACAACATGAGGAAGAGTAAATAATGAAAGAATTTTCATTTTTAGGAATAATTGTTCCATTAAAACTCCATATTTAACTATTATATTTATATCATTCCGTTTGTAGGTAGGACAGCTGCTGTACACAACCCTGTACTCAAGCCCACTTCACCTTAAAATAGCACTACTACCATCACCAAAACATGAACTTCCCTAAAGTCTGTCCATATAAATCACACCGGGATCCATTAGGTCTCTGGCACAGAGCTGTCCACTTAGCTGTTGTGTATCAAAATAAATCCATACTGAACTAATGAATGAAAGCCGGTTGGAAATGGTCTGTAAAAGTACTTGAGCACCACAAAGCAGGTGCACCGCACTGGCGAGGAGGAGGAAGACAGGCTGATTACTCCTGTCTGCCATCAGGACGCTCTCCGAGAGAGAGACTAGCCGAACCAGACCTGAGCCTACATGTGGTACACATTTGACACTATAAACAGCTCTCTGGCAAACCTCCCACCCATCAAACACCGAGAGAAGAATAACAGTGTGGAGTGGCCTATTGCATGCAAAGCACACCCCACCTACACCCCGGCCCTCTTCCTCGCCCACTCGCTTTTATCAAAGCAACATGCCGCCCGTTCACGGAGGATGTGGAAGTGCGCTGCGATAAATAAAACAGCATCAGGGGTTGAAATGTTTATGCACAGAGTTTGGCTAGTTTAGTAGGGCCAGACCACAGCGAACACTTCACCAAACTGTCTGTCAGCTCTGACAAAAAAAAAGAAATCACACACACACGAAGTGCAAACAGTTCAAGAGAATGAACACAACGCTCTGCTTTATAAAAAGAATAGAAAAAAAGTTTGGAATGGAATAATATCTTAATACTTATGCATTAATAATGCACATTAGACAGTCTACACCTACTGCTGTTTTTTATTTCTCCAAAATAAAATGTGAAATGAAATGCATTAATCAGTGATAATCTGAACAATTATAAGCTATAGTGTTGTCGCATGACCTCATCATGTTGCATGTTTAATTTGGCATTTAATTATCTTAGAAGAAAGAAATGCATGCAAATGAATTCTTGCGGTGTTATTTTAGGATCTTTGAGATACTATTATAGTTTGTATTCATATTTTACATCAGTTTTAATATTTTCTGTTATTAATTTTAAATCAAGTTTTTGAAATTTTAGTGTTTTTGTCATTTTTAGTCGTTTTTCTCACTTTATACACGTCTATATAGTTTTGATAAATTTTTATCTAAAATTTTAGTTTTTGTTGATTTAGTACAACAAGTTAAACTATATTAAAATATTGCATTGGCATCTAGCTGAAATATATATGAAGCGTTCAGATGCAAAAGCCTCTAAGTGCTGTCTGAAATGTTCATCTAAAATGAGCATTTTTATCAGGCTCCTCTGTTTAGGTTCAGTCATTTACTGTAATTGCAATGTATAGGTCCTTTTCTGTATAGGTCCTTAAATTCTGAAAAATATTTCAGATGCTCATTAAGGCTTTTGCAGAAATCTTCATATATATATATATATAGAATTCAGCTTGTTTAATTTCAAGTAACATATATAAAACGTTTTTTATAGTTTTCATTTTATAACAGTTTTAGCTGCAGCAAATATTAAGATTTATTGATCAGATTGTTAATTGATAATCAATAAAAATTGTGGGGTGCAAATGATTAGATTTATTGATCATTTTCAATGCATAAGAATATTTCATACTTTGATGGAAAAATACACAGAAATTAATATGAGTATTTGCTTTTGAATCTTTTGATCAATCTAAAAAGCAAATAAAACCATAATATATTAAACTTTGTAATATATATATATTATAAATATAACTTTTTACACTTTTCTGCAGACCCCATTTGGAAAGCCCCATAACCTCAGCACAATCTGTTTTTTTGTATATCACACATGAGTTATGATATTGTTTTGTGCACCGAATGGCTCTCTGCTCACCCATACCACATAAAGAAGCTCTGCAAATACACAAACATACATAAAGTCAAGCTTGAGTGGAACACAACTCTATAAAATGTCTGCATGATGTGAGCAGTTTGGACTTGCTCCTGATCATCAGCTTGATTTAGTGATGAGTGAAAAGTCAGATGGTGTTTGGCCACGTCGAGGGACGTCCATCGTGTGAATGAGATCACAGGCCTGGGGACCATGCACAGTCCAGGCCTGTGAGCAGCTGATGTCCTCCTCTTCCTGCTGAAGCCTGTAATGCACTGAGCAGACGTGCACAGCTTTAGTGAAGCTGCGCTGAAAACAAGCAAACAAACACATCAAATATCACATCCTCCTGAGGGGTAATCAGAGGAAGTCCCGCCAATCACTTCACATACGCAGGACACTGCTGACATCCTCCTGCCGCTCGGATCATCACTCATCCTCAAAGACTGTCAGTAAGAAATGCATGGTCTGAAACTATTACTTTTGACAATGTAGACACTATTTTTGCTGACAAAAACGCTGGTTCTTCATTGGTAGAAGTGTTTGTTTTTTACTTGCTTGTAGACGAGAGATGACAAAAGTTTTCATTTAATAGGTCTCATGAAAAATGTGTCAAAATTCACAAAACATTCACAAAAGTAAAATTAAATAAAGCACTTTATTTTAATTACAATTGAGGCAAACATATATATTTTCATTTATCATAGAATTCATTCATTTAATAATACCAAACACATTTTAATAATTTAAATGTTATAAAATGTAATATAAAATTTTAATTATGAAATTTGTGTTTATTTATTGATTAGTTTGGTGCATATAAACTAATAAATAAACAAACACAAAATGTATAATTTATATTTATGTCATTATATTTATTTTTATTATCTAGTTCATTAAATTTGAATAACAATAGACAAATTATAAATATATAATATTATAATATTTTATACATTATTGTACATAATATAAATTAACCATATGTATATATATATATATATATATACACTGCATGCATAATATGCATAATTGAATGCAATATTTATGCATAATTGAAATGTATTTGAATATTAATAGAATAAAAAATTATAAAAATATAATATAAAATATTTTATGCATTATTGTACATAATATAAATTAACCATAGTAAATAAACACATAAAATATTTTTATTTGAATGTTTATTTACATTTATATAACATTTTATTTATTTATATATTTATTTATTTCATGATGCCAGCATTTTGTTAACTTTTGGATTCCAAAGGAAAATAGTAATGCAGGTTTTAATGTTCATGATAGCCAGCAGATGATTGCAGAATTTTCAATTTTAAGCAAACGACAATAATCATTCAACTTAGTGCATTATTAAAGATAACAATATGTTTTGAAAGTTGCATTCAATCCACAAAAAGTTTGAATAGTCATGAGTTTATAGTCCTGATCTTAAACTGGGTCATTTCGACACCTGACAGCTTCTTTTGCTGAAGGTTCAGGGAGTTCATGCACATTGCCAAAACAATTTAAGCCAGAAGATGACAAGCAAAACCAGCTCAGTAAACTGGGGATGCTGCCCTCTTGATGAGTAAATTACAGAGGATGTGGATACTAACGAGCGCATGAGTTTTTGACGAGAGGGAGGCGTATATCAGGGATGAAACATTGGAGGTTTGGAGCAACCGAGTCATAAAAAGTGGTTGTTTGTGTGCAATTGCCCGGGGCATACGGTGAGATCCTCATCCACAACCAATCAGGGTGAGTCGGCTCTTCATTAATCATACACTACAGAGTTTCCTTCGCCACTTTGGCCCAAGCATGCTGCCAGATACAACACGAGATGACGTCGAATTAACGTCAAATTCTGCTGTGATTAGAAGAATACATTTACAATACGTGCCTCGCTGAAGCCAACCCAAAGCTTTGGTTGAAGACTCAATGCGTCCGTTTCTAGAGGAAGCATTCATGTCGAATGGGCTTGGAACGCAGGGTCTGTCTCAGCGGTGAGTCATTATGAAGGATGACATCTGAGATTATAAATCAACAAGCCTCGCCACGACTTCAGAAACCATCTGAAACTACAAGAGCAATATACTTCATGCATGGATCTTCACTCTGCTGTCACGCAATGCTGACGAGATCCAGCGAGAGATTGTGAGCTTTCTCAACACACCTAGCAATCATTGATCCAAATAAACATTCCATGGAAATTCATGCAACTACTACATTCATCTGTCACGGGCTCTGCACTTCGTATTTTAGCACAGCCACCCAAGATAAATGCACTGTTTCAAAACAGGAATGTCAGGTATCTCTTGATTAAACTGGACGCAGTTAGCCAAAAAATAAGCCTTGTAATAATATTTGGGTGTTAGGTAGAGGGTGGCATCAGGCACACACCTGTCTCTCCTACTTAATGTCAGAAAAAAACAAGAAGCAGAAAGGAAATGCGTGATCGTGACAGGAAGCTAAAGAGGTAAGGGCAGTCAGAGGCCTTTAGAGATGGAGCCGAGGTAAACGAGTATGCTTGAACCAGGCCTCCGCTCCGCTCAGGGAGTATCAGGTTCTGCCACACGGGTCAGCTAAGTCGAGTTGTGTGTACCTTTCTTTTCATGTGCTGACTCTTCACATTTAGAGCCTCGTCACGGCCATCGATCTGATCCATCCGATCCATTTCCCCACAGACTCTGGGGTCTTAGGATGCACCCAGTTCCGTCTCTGCAAACAGCGAGTGCATCTGCTTAAAGGGACAGTCCAACCAAAAATTAGAATTCTGTCAATAATTACTCACCCACATGTCGTTCCAAACCCATAAGACCTTCATTCATCTTCTGAACACAAATTAATATATTTTTGATGAATTCCGAGAACTCTCTGACCCTCACATAGACAGTAAGGATCCTAACACGATCAAGGCTCAGAAACGTAGCAAGGACATCATTAAAATAATCCATGTGACATTAGTGGTTCAACCGTAATTTTACAAAGCTTTCTGTGTGCAAAGAAAGCTAAAATAATGATTTTATTCAACAATTAGTCTCCTCTGCATCACCCTGGTGCAATCTTGGAGAGGATCACATACGTAAACAACGCTTGCATCATATGTACTCGGATACATTGTTTACATTCAAATCAAAGTGTAAACAATGTATCCGCGTACATACGTTGCATATGCAAAATGGCACCAGGGTGATGCAGAAGAGATGAATTGTTGAATAAAGTTGTTATTTTAGTTTTCTTTGTGCACAAAAAGTAATCTTGTAGCTTCGTAAAAAATTATGGTTAAACCACGTATGTCAAATTGATTATTTTAACAATGTCCTTACAATGTTTCTGGACTTTGATCGTGTTAGGATCCTTGCTGTCCATGGGAGGGCCGGAGATATCTCGGTATTCATCAAAAATATCTTAATTTGTGTTCCGAAGATCTTACAGGTTTGAAACGATATGAAGGCGAGTAATTAAAGTGCCCCTATTATGGGTAATGAAAGGTTCATATTTTGGTTTTGGGAGTCTCCAAAAACAAGTTGACATGCATGCAAGGTCAAAAAAACACTTTCATTTTCTTATAATATGCATTTATTTTTACCTTCTTTGCTCAATGACTCCCAAACGATTCGTTCAACGATTAATTTTTCCTTTGCGTGACGCTAATCTGCAGTGATTGGTCGATTTCATTTAAAGCAGGGTTTGTGAGCTTTAAACGCTCCAAAAGCGGCACTTAGTGGCAAAGAATGAATTAGCATTTTCATTCAGACCAACGCGAAAATCAACTTTCCCCAGGTCTGGGCACGCAACAAGTGGGCGGGCAATATGCTAATGTTTCATGTTGATGTCAAAATGAAACGCCAGGGATTCGTTTTAAAAATTACTCATTTCAATGATTCAGAGTCTGCACATTTTTTGAGATAGAATAACTTTATACACGGTGCACTTTC
This sequence comes from Ptychobarbus kaznakovi, assembly GCA_027422405.1. NCBI lineage: Eukaryota > Metazoa > Chordata > Actinopteri > Cypriniformes > Cyprinidae > Ptychobarbus > Ptychobarbus kaznakovi. The sequence continues at coordinate 26,692,331 of CM049804.1, read as the reverse complement.
AGATTTAAAACATTTCAGGATGTTTTCATTCACTTAGAGCTGTGTTACAGACTGCATGAAAGGTCATTTTCAAAAATCCATAATAGGGGTACTTTAATGACAGAATTTTCATCTTTGGGTGAACTATCCCTTTAAAAAAACAAGCATGACATAGACTCTTAAAAAAAAAAAATCCAAAAGAGGCTTTCACAGTGATGCCACTAAAGAACCATTTTTGGTTCCACAAAGAACCTTTCAGTCAACAGTTCTTAAGATGTTTTTTTTTCTTGGTGTGAAGAACATTTAAAAAATGTAAAGAACCTTTTTCCATTATAAAGAACCTTTTGTAAATGGAAAGATTCCATGAGTGTTAAAGGTTCTTCATGGACAGTGTCGACAACTTCGTGACTTTTCAGACCCCTTTAGCGACTTTAAAAAAAAAGTGCCTAGCGACAAATCAGCAACGAATTTGGTTAAAATAGATATTATGTTGCTTCTCAGCCATTGTCCTTATCTTATGTGAATTTGATTTCATCAGATGACAGCTCGATTATCATTTTGGAAGGGAGAAATGGTTATGTAGTCTTAATAGGCCGCGTTTCAGTCACTTATATATTCTTCTCGTTGTCTGACAACAGAAACATAAAAATGTCAATAAAAACACTTTTATTGAGAATTTGGCTGCATTAAAATACAGTGTGTGAGCACAGAAAGGCAAACAAATGTAAAAGGAAATACGACGTGTTGAATATGCTAATTAGTCCAGCACATTTAACGGCTTTTCAAGGAGACTTTAGATACTTTCCATTAAAAGAAGTTGGAAACAGTGTTCATGGAACCCTTGATGCCAAACTGCTTTTGATTACAGTTCACATGATTTCTTTTGAAGGCTAATGTTAAATCTTCAGCGCCAATGCAAAATAAATCATACTATATGCCCGTAATGTGAATTTAAATGTGCAGTCTGTATTTAATGCTGTGCAACAGAGGGCTGCAGGGATGACGTATTTATGTACTGTAGGCCAAAACCCGAAAACAAGTTAGGATTATAGCAATTGGAAATACATTCCCTGAAAAGTCAAAGTCCATTTTTGGAAATGAAGATGGCTGAGGCATTTGTGTCAGTGTATGCCTTTATTCAGAACAATGTGAGATTGAGGAGAACGTCTCTCGATGCAGAAGAAGAAACACGAGATGCTTTAGTGGGAAGGAACAATGATGGCCAAAATCATCCTCCACCAGGATTGATCCTCTAAACATCTCTTTTCCTCCTTATTGGAGATCTGGGAAGCTCGTCTGAGCCATCCTATCATGGGAGGAAATGGTTGATTTGATGTGGCGTCGGGCCGTGGGCTTGGATCCTTTCCCACCCTCTGTCAGAAGGGTCATACTAGGAGGAAGAGCCAAGGGAATGGTTGCAAGGCCCCCATCCAAATGAGACACCCCATATCCTCCTTCCACGCCATCCACGGTTCCACTTCGGGGTCACTCGATCCGAATCGCAGAAAGCGACACCCCTTTTGGAGTCTGCGAATGCGCTCAGAGTTACGTAATTGCATGATTCAGAAATCTAAAGGCATGCGGTGGATTTGGTGTCAGGGGGTTTCGTGACACATGATGATGCAATCCTGTGACTCTAACCGTTCTCGCTGTGAACCAGCACGCATGGCATTCACAGGCCTCTGGGAAGGCCGCTTTCCACTCGTTTCTGTGCCTGCAGGTTTAACTGTGCGATTCCAGGCTGCAGGAAAACACATTTTACTGCATTCCCATAGTGGTCGTGGAATTGTTATTTTCCTCTTCTTTTCCAGGGTTCCTGCTGATGCTGTTGTCTGATGGCGGTTTGTCAGTCGAGTGACAATTCCTGCTTAATTTCCAGAGGAAGCCCGGAATGCCCTCAGACATGTCTACTGATGACTTTGTTCCTTGGCCAAGAGCAAACCGTTCAGCTCAGCTGTGGAGCTGCTCCCCAGAGCCAAAGCTTCACAGAAGCAATTAACCATGGGTAGTTTGGCTTAATGAATACTATCAATTACAAAGCCTCTGTACTTACAGAGCTGGAAAAACTCTGGGAGTGTGTGGTATTTCAGAGGAGGAAAAAAAACATACTTAACACATTCATATCGAGATTATTTTTAGCAGCTTTTTGTTGCTCGAGATTGATGTTTAGTAATAAAACAGCAATCTACACGATCTCTAAATCGACTAAGGTTAATGAGCACAAACCCAAGGCTACAAGGCTGTCGACCTGCAATACGAGATGGCGAATGTTCTCAAAGATGTTTTTTGTTTGTTTAGTTTTTGATTAGTTTCAGATCTGAACACTTCACAGGGCAGGATGTGAGAGTCTGGAACATTCATTTGCGATTCCGCTGTTCGCCGCAATTCACAACTGCCGGTGCTGTTGGAAAAAAGTCAAATTAAGAGGCATTAAGCAATTTTGGTTTCCTAATTAAAACAGATTTATTGGCAAATTTTCTCCATTCAATATTTCCTGTCTTAAACCAAGCCACGGATTTAAGCGTCGCATTCCTTTACTGTTAACAGCACAGTCATGCTCTGAGATCAGACACGCAAACAGACGTTTGAGAGGAGAACTGCACCGGAAATACTTTCTAATTGATTTTGCATGTGTATGACACAGAAATAAAACATTTTTTTAAAGCAAAAATACTGTTTTACTTGGACTGTATATCAATAGTGTTTAATTTCTTGAAGTCTAGCGTGTTTTTCTGGCAGGAACGGCGCAGCTTCAATAATACCTGATCTAAATCACATGTGATATACAAATCAGAATAGAAAAAAATGTGTTCTTTCTTTATGTGAAATACCCCGCAGTATGAGAGAAAAAAACACCACACAACACAAAAGAGCTCAAAGGTATGAGATCACTGTTCCAAAAAAATGCAATTAAAGAGGGAAAACAAAATAAGAGCGCAAGTGCAAATTAGTCCGATAGAAGGGGAGACGCGAGATTAAAACCAACTAAACAACATGCAGCTGTTACTCAATTTTAACAAAAAGGGGAAAAATGATACCCGACACAAGCACACATGCACTTTTATAAGCTCATATAAAATCTTAAGATGCAGTTAATTGCATTTCCGTTAAAACCACAATTAAATGCATGAGGAAATTGTCTGTTTGGTTGGAAACTTGAGATGTTATTTTTCTAATACATTTATGAGACAAGAATGCAATTAGTGGCATCATAAAACAACAGAAAAACTACATCTACAGCTGATCAGTTCAGAGAAAAACAACTAAAAATGAAACCACACTTTCATCAATATAGCCGACTGTTCTGGGAATCTGAAGGCAGCCAATGTACAAAACTCAGAAATAGACCAAACAAAAAATTTAATTTCACTAGGTTGTTATAATATCAGCAAATTAAACAACATTTGGAAACGGTGAATGCAAAATAGTGCAGGGATATTAATAAAGCATAAATGAAACCCTGATGACCCCTAAAAGGATCAAAGATATAGCTAAATAAATAAAAAATTATAACTAAATATGTCAGCAAATAAGTAAATAGCTCAATGTCCAAGAGTAAATATTTGTTGTAATTTCTTTTTGATCCCCGTGGAGAGAAAGTCATGAGATGGTTAAGGCTTCACATGAAGATAGTGCCATCTAGAGCCATCCTTCAGACAGCACTGAATCAATATAAACCCATTAAACTCAAACTACTACAGCTAATACATCAAAACAGAGCAGAGATCGTGTCTAGGACAAAGTTAAATGCACAATCTATCATCTACAGTGTAGTTTAATCTTGACTGAATAAGTCAAACGTCTTGATTTAACATCACAATACATCATACAGTCCTACACAGATACTTTTTTATAGATATTACGTGTTCTGGAGCCAAAGAGTTGCCACTTGTCCAAAACTGAATTCTGTAAAGATGAAGGGGTTAAACTGTAGGACATGCCAATCTAAGAGTATCAAAAGACAAGCTGAAACATGCAGAAAATCATTATTATCTAGAATAGATACGACATGACAACTTTGCTATGCGTGTCTATGAAGGTCACTGTTTGCTGGGATGCATCTCAGCCGTAAATTTCTAGGATGTCATGGAAATGTTTGAAGACAGCATTGAAAGGTGTTTGAAGTTATTTGAAACTGTTTTGCTAACTTCATTCGAGTGTCTTTTCTACTAAATCCCAACTTGAAAAACATGTCAGCAAGCCCAAATGTGAAAAATAAGAGTTTTAGCCAAACTCTTTTTGCTTAAAAAATGCCGGCCGCTCCCATGACCCTAGAGTTGACCGTGTGGTCAAGGAATATTTCACCCAAAAATGAATTTTGCTGACAATTTGCTGACAACACCCTCAGATTCTGAGAAATTTAGCATTTACATCACTCCTCTGCGGTGAATGGGTGCCGTCAGGATCCATAACACTTCTTCCAGTTACAAAGTCCATCCCCTGTTGTCTTCTCACATCAACATCCAGTGAAATCTTTGGACTGATTAACCTGTAAATGGTGCTTGATCTGTGCAATATTTCTCCCTTGATTCAGACTAAACTACGATTTCACTGGAAAATGCAATAATATGGATAGAGGAATTACATGTTTATTTATGGATGGAGTCATGTGGATTATTGTGATGTTTTATCAGCTGCTTGGGCTCTCATTCTGACGGCACCCATTCACTGCAGAGCATCGATTGATGAGCAAGTGATGTAATGCTAAATTTCTCCAAATCTTTTCCTATGAGGAAACAAACTCATCTAAATCTTGGATGGTCTGAGAGGGAGTATATTTTCAACAAATTTTCTTTTTTGACTTAATAATTCCAAGTTCCACGAAAAGTAAATTGATAAAAAAAAGTGGTTCTTGTAAGAACTGTTCACTGAAAGGTACTTTTGGGACCCAGAATGGTTCTCCTGCGGCATCACTGCAAAACCTCATTTTGGAGCCTTTATTTTTAAGAGTGTTGGTGCTTGATGGAAACACTCTGAACTAGGGACCAAGAAAACTGATATTCTTTTATTAAACTGGCATAGGCTATATCATAAAGTGTACTTACATGTTTATTTTGGACGGGAAATATCCAAATGAGTCTGTCATTTCTTGACATGGATCCCCGCTCCAGTTCAAACCAAGGAGGTCATATTGGGTTTTAAAGAGCAACCCTCCTCTGCCTTGAGAGATGACCAATCACAGGTTAGAATTTTGAGATGACACCTGGACTGGCCAATCAAACTGTAGGGATTTAGCGCCCACCCATTTGGACGTGTATCCTGCTCTTGGAGTTTTGGGGTTGCTAACTGGCCTCCTTCCAGATCCGCTGTTGAAAACAACCGGAGAAAGATGAGTCACTCAAGATCTACTACTGACACATTGACATTAAACAGACCTTTGATCAAGATTTCGATGGCAGCGAAACAGCAAAACTGCACCGAGGGGAGACTATTACAGGGTACCCACGAACAAGAGTGCACTTAGTAGTGTGTGAACCCACCTTTCCCCCAGATGCAGATAGAGGGACTTCAGTTCTCTACGAGCCCACTGATGATTCGTTGGCAGAGTCCGGCCTTTCCCAGGCTTTGCTTTTTCCAGTTAGTGGTTTTCAACAAGATGTGGTTTTAATGTCACAGCACACTAAAGTTATAGTCTGACCAGGAAAAAGGCAGTTGTACCCAGAGAGTGATCGTGATGGATGAAGCCTGGGAAATCTGCGATGTGTTTGAAAACCTCAGTGGAATCAGTGCACATCAGGGGCTATTATAGATGGTGAGATGTGATAGCTTAACATGATATCTACTAAGATCCCTGAGAAACTTGTGGGCAGGGCCTCTGTGAAGACAGGCCGGTGTTACAGGAAGTATAAATCACTTCCTGCGCTGAATGATAATTACGTTTTTAATCAAGAGATTTGGCAATAATTTAAATGCTGAGAGTAAAGAACAATAATGACCCATTAGGGTAAAGAAAAAAACCTACAGCTAAATACAAACAATAAAAAAGCCAATAGGAGCATAGAGCTGTGTGCATATCAGTGTTATACATAAAAGATACCACATCAATAATTTACTTAAGTTATATTTAAGTAAAACATAATGAGACAATATAATAATAATAATAATTGTACACAATGAAATGAAAAATAAATAATGAGCTGAAAAAATAATAAAAAATATTAAAATTACATTAAATAATATATACACTACCGTTTAAAATTCTGAAATGATTTATTTCAATACATTCATATTTTTATTCAGCAAGGATACATTAAAATCAATGTTTAAAAATATTTATATTTTTCCACTCCACTCTTTTAAATAATGAAAAAAAAGGAAACAAACAAAACAAACTTTTATATTTATCTGAAAAACATTCGTAGTGAGGGAAACAAAAAAGTCGCAACAAACTGAAATATTCAAGGAAAGTAGAAGCTACTTCCATAAAGTAGAGAAGCACAAATTCTTCACATTACCAATATTGCAAAAAATACAGAGAATATGTAAGGCAACTTTCAGCAATATAATCAAATGTAGAACATATCACCATTATCATAATCTAATAATATTCAATGGTCATTACTGAAATGCTGTAACTGTTGGCACAGGCTAAAATAAGACTAATCCCAATATGATTTTCTCTTATCAGTGGTGTTCAATATTGTCCTCCATTAAAGCAATGAGCCACAAAAGGCAGTGCGTTACAGTGATTTTACCACAGGTAATCGTGTTCTTTGGTACAGTGCAAAGAAGAGTATGTAAAACTCTTAAAATGGCAGCAGCAGTGCATATTTTAAACATTTTTGCTAATATGCTTATGTATTCAACTCACAATAAGAGTACAGTACTCTCAGCTCCATTTACTTCTTATGATGAATCCATTTCACAGATTTCCACCCCAAAATCAACACTTACCATTACAGCTGCTAGTCTTGTGGAAGTCACTGGTTTGTTGGAGAGCGAGAGGTCACTTGCACTCTTGAGTTAATCGACCGTCTACATGGTCAGTCTTTGTGAAACATAAATTTGATGACAGTTTCAGGCAGCGGAAGGGAAGAGATACGTGATAGACGCTTCTTGCCCATGATCTCCCGGATAGTAATGCGACACAGGTTCATCAATCTCCTTGGGTTTCCTGTGTTGGAAAGCAATATTAATACAGGTCAAGCCTCAAAAACCTTTACAAATCAAACTCTAATTTAACAGTCATGGAGAGAAGCATATTTGAAGTTATACCCTTAAACTAAACAATGAAGCAATTTTGAATCTGCTGAATTTCCTGCACTGCCTTTTTCAAGTTCACTGTTCTACAGAATATTCTCCAGTTAAAAACATACCTTCAACAAAATGTTCACGTCCTGTGTATGCAAGTGCAGAATTCATTAAATCCATTGCTAATACTCACTAATGTTTGAGCTGCTGTTTCCCTCCAAAATGATGTCACTTCCTAAAGGATGATGTCATTAAGGAAGTGGCTGTTGTTAGTTAAAAGGATTTTACAGAAGACTAAAAAGATGAAAAATGAGGTTGAAGACGCATGGAAAAACTATGAATCTATAACTGAAAAAAAAAAAAAATTTCCAAAGAAAACAATTATCATTTAAACCCAGTGTTAACATTTTGAAATAGAATTACATTTTCAGTTTTCGTTTTAATTTAAGTTTAAACTTTACTAACTTTATGTGCTTTGGCCATTTTGTTAGTTTTTATAGTTCTATATAGATTTGATTATTTTTTTTACTTAAATTTATTTTAATTAATTGCTAACTCAACATTTACATTTTTTTAAGTTTTTTTATTGAAGTTTTTAAATATATTATTTATTTTATTGTAGCTTTATTTCAATTACCAAAAATTATTTCAACAGTTTAGTTAACATCAACATTGTTTGAAAGAATTTGAATGAAGGAAAAAAATATCTGAAATATTCTTTAACAAACCGCTGTTTTTTTCCATATTAAAGTGCATAGCATATGACTAAAATCCACTGAAAATTTTAAATGTTCACCTACCTGTGATACTGAAAAACAAACTTTTCATATTTAAAAATTAGAAGTTAGATTCCATCCATTTAGATATTTGACATTTATTTCCAGGTTTTAATGAGAAAAAAAATCCATATTTTTGGACCTCACTATATAAAAAATTTGCACTTAAAGCAAAAAATATACTGCATAATAGAAATGACCCAATAATAACATGACAACATTAAGAACACAACCTACTTTTGGCTTCCTGGTAGATGCGAAGTGCTTCAGCGTTGACTTTTAAGTGAACCGTGGTGTCAGGATCGTTCCAGGGGACTTGATACGGGTCAGCGCCGTGGTCCAGCAGTAAGCTAACGAAGGCTGGTTCACATCCGAGTATCAGAACTGCATCCAGCATACAGCAGGCCCGGCCCCTGACCAGTGCTTCCCTGCTCACGGGGCCATTGTAGTTGTATTTGGGGTTGGCTCCGGCATTCAGAAGCATCCGGAAGCAGGAGAGGTGATGGTAAGCAGCGCTGATGAACAGTGGACAGGCTGCCAGAGTTGTCAAAGTGCGCTTGCCGAACATAGACCTCTGATCCAACCGGTGGTCAATATCAACATCAGCATTGAACCTGTGTGTATTCCAGGACAATCAGCATTATCATAATCTACACGTACATAATCCATGAGAACATACACGGGCAGCCAAAATCTGGAATAATTACGATTTTTTAAATGCTTTTGAAAGAAGTCTGTTTTGCTCACCAAAGCTGAATTTATTTGATCAAAAACAGTAAAAAAATCATATTGTGAAATATTATTAGAATTTAAAATAATTGTTTTCTATTTGAATATATTTCAAATTAATCTATTGCTGTGATGCAAAGCTGAATTGTCAGTATCAATACTCCTTCAGAAATCATTCTAATATGCTGATTTGGTGCTCAAGATTTCTTATCAATGTTGGAAAAAGTTATGCTGCTTAATATATTTTTATGGAAGACTGTGACACTATTCAAAAGTTTGGGCTATGAACGATTTCTCATGTTACAATAATATTCAATTTCAAATAAATACTGTTCAATTAACTTTCTAATCATCCAAAAATCCTGCAAAAAATTTGGTTTCCACAAAAATATTAGGTAGCAAAGACATTTTTAACATGAGCACCAATAATAATTGAACACCAAATCAACATACTAGAATGATTTCTGAAGGATCGTGTGATACTGAAGACTGGAGTAATGATACTGAAAACATCACAGAAATAAATTACATTTCAAAATATATTACAGTTCCTTGAAATTGTAATTATATTTCACAATCTAATACTGTTTTTACTGTATTTTTGATCAAATTAATGCAGCATGGTGAGCATTGTTCCAAACTTTTGCCTGCCAGTGTAGTCATAACTGAACTCCATTTTCAATATAGTAATTATAGAATTTGCTAGATATTTCCCCACCTGATCAGCTCTAATAGAATGTCCGCTCGGCCCACTTGTGCAGCGTGGTATATTGGGGTGCTCCGGTGATGAATGCTGCCGTTCGGATCAGCACCGGCTTTCAGAAGGATCTTCACACAGTCCAGGTGTCCATTAACCACAGCCATGTACAGAGCAGTCTGACCCTTCACATCCACCGGGTCCACTGCAGCTCCCTGAGAGATCAGGTACACCACACACTCGCTGTGACCCATCATGGCAGCAATACGCAGCGGCGTGCAGGGCAGCCCACCACAGGAACAAATCAACTTCTCATTGATCTGCCTGCAAAACAATTCAATGTTACACACTGATAAAACAATCTAATATACTGTGTTAAGAATATCCCCTTTGAACTGCACTTGAGAATAATAATGAGATCATGAATAATGAGAATAAACATGGGTTGTGAGTTTTTTCCGACGTAAAACGTGGATCCTATAGCAAAACAAGTGGTGTGTAGGCAACCTTCAAAAGAATGGTCCATCAAAAATGGACAATTGCTGAAAATGTACTCACTCTCAGGCCATCCAAGATGAGTTTAATAAGTTTGTGGAACAGTGTGGATTATTGTGATGTTTTCATCAGCTGTTTGGACTCTCATTCTGACGGCACCCATTCACAGCATAGGATTCATTATGGCAAGTGAAGCTAAATTTCTACAAATCTGTTCTAAAAAGAAACAAATTCTTCTACATATTGGGTGTGCTGAGAGATACATTTATAGCGAATTAACATTTTTTTGGTGAACTGTTCCTTTAAAGTTCTGATCAAACTTTAGTAGCAACAGATCTTTTCTTCTATATCGTGAAGCACTTCTGTGTTTAAGTCGACTTTAATGAATCATTCAGAGAAGGAAGTCTCACTGTTTGAAGCGGTCTTCTTGTAGGAGGGTCTTGAGCGTGTCTAGGTCTCCTTCATGGGCAGCGTTATGTAGACTCATGTCCTCACACTGTTCCAGAGGCCTGTCCCCGAACTGCTCCTGAAGCCATCCTCTCAGGTTACGACCTAACAGAGAGACAGAGACCAGGTCAGGTCCATTACATGATCAATGCTTGATGCTTGTGAGAACAGGATTCATATTTCAGGTGTTTCATTCATGTGTGAATGATAAATCTGTATGATAGTTTGAGTGGTTGCTGAAAAGCTTCTTAGAAACACTTCTGAAACAAAATTCACACACACTTATATCTCAAGTGTCTTACATAATGTCTCATATAGAGACTGCAGTCACGCCATCTACGCCCAAATGTTGTCGCGCGTCTACATGGCGTTGCTTGGTAGTGATAGCCATGAAGCTTCGAAAAAATCTTTTTTTTCAAGAATGATCGCTTATCAAACTGAAACCACAGTCAGTTAATCGATGATAATAATAGGCAGATTAAAAAACACTTTATAGGCACCTCTTGTTCAATGATATTTATATATACAGACATTTAAAAAAATCATTATATAAAATCAAATTATTTTCTGCAAACTCCACCAGATTCTTGTTCTGCATCTCCCCAACAACCAATGATGTGATTTTAATGTTGTTTTATTGTATCATTTTTTTTTTAATAATTGCATACTAAAATCAAGACAAATGCTATTTACTACCTCACTGTATGATTTTGGTATGCACTTATTAAATCATGATACTGTAAAACAACATGAAAATCACCTCAGTGGTACTCGGGGAGATGCAGAACAAGAATCTGGTGAAGGTAGCAGAAAACAGTTTGATTTGAAATGTTTATTAATTTTTTTAATATGTGTATACAGCGACATAAATAGCATTTACCATGATTTTGGTATGCAATTATAAAAAAAATTATACAGTAAAACAACATGAAAATCACCTCAGTGGTACTTGGGGAGATGCAGAACAAGATGTTTCCTTGAAAAAAAAAGATTTGCAAAGGTTTCGAAGCTTCATGGCTATCACTAACGTTACCACGCAACGCCATGTAGACGCGCGATGGCGCGACTGCAGTTGACAATTATCGCAGACGAAGTAAACAGACGTTGGAATTTTACACATTATAACCAGAACATTTGGCAGCTGCAGTGCCTTTATGAACAAGAAGTTGAAAACAAGCACATTTTATTTTCATAACATATTTCATTGCTTTGGCGTTCCCGAGAAACTGCTCGCAAAAACTTATGTGGCAGCCGTCAAGTTGCGATTGTAATATAACGTTAATATTAGGCCTACTTTCAGCTTCAAATAGTTTCAGTAATTCAAGTTTTGAATATGAATATCTCGCTGGTGTTTGTTAGAGGCGTTTCAACAAGTATGGCCTGAACAGCCCATAATCGATCTGCACTGAACATAATACTGTATGGCGCTGAAGCCTTTCTTCGTTCTGATATGAGTGTTTTGGCATAACGTTACTGTACCAGCTCCAGCGGTGTTTGGGAGCAGTGGCTCAGGGACCGGTGGGACCGCAGCATCCCCTTCAACATTCTCACCATCAGCCATCGTGTTTAGTACGTCTACTTAAATAAATGTCTGCTCATAAACCACAATAAATAGGCTACCCAAAACTACTACATAAAGTGTCTGTGCTTAGCAGCGGCATGGACTCGGCAGCAGGACTGTATGCGCCGCTCTGATTGGCTGACTAGCGGCTGTACGTCATCATTAATGCTCATCTGGATTTAAGGTGGACTGCTTCTGCGAATTTAAGGTGAAAATACTTTGTGGATATGTGCATTCTTATATGATTCTTTGATCCCAAGTGACCTTAATGACTTATAATAAAACAACCAGAAGCTATTTATTCAAGGGAGACACCAGTACAAAGATGTGTGGATGGTGGAAGTGTTCTTTATAATGTCATAAATCACTAAATGTGCATGTAGCAATGTTGTGCAACTAGTCACTATTGACGTTCATGCACATTTATTCATAAGTAAGAATAACACAAGCAGAAGCAATTTATCAAAGTGAAACAATACAAATAGTGCAACCATATAATGTCCATAAGAGTATTTATTTGTTTGTAATTTTCTAACCAATGTGAGATTGCTTAGAAAAGTACAAACGAATACAGTACCCCAAATACCACTTCAAAAATTAACTATCAATTAAAATCAAAATATTGAGAAAATCACCTTTGCAGTTGTCCAAATAATTTTTTTGCAATGCATTTTACTAATAAAAAATTACTTTTTTGATATATTTACTGTAGGAAATTACAAAATACATTCATGGAACATGATCTTTATTTGATATACTAATGGTTTTTGGCATTAAAAAAACAAAACAATTTTGACACATTTATACTTTATATTGCTACAAATATATCCTTGCCACTTAATGACTGGTTTTGTGGTCCAGGGTCTCTCGCTCGCTCACTCACTCACACACACTCACATGCGCACGCGCACATGCACACACAGACAGACGTCTATATATTAACACAATTTAAATGATAAAGTATTGTAATTATTGGTTATTAAAAATACATATTCAATAACAAAGTATTAATAATTTAGCATTTAAATGATTAAATATATTTTCTTTTTTTAATTATGCTTTTTAGCTTTTTGAGTGGGAGACCTGAACATGGAACATCAACATTGTTGACAGTTTTCCTGGGATGCATCCACATACTCACACAGACCTTCTGCTCGTTCATTCAGAGACGTGATGAGACCCAGAGCAGAGGAGGTGAGTGTAGATCTCAGTACAGTCTCCTGGGGGCGAAGACAAAGCCTGAATGTCTTTAACTGTGGTAGGTGACTTGAGTCTGTCTTTGTTGGACGTTTATATTGAAGAGCCACAGACGCATGCCGTATTGCTGCCTGACGACAGCTGAACCATGAACACTGGCCTGAAAAATAAACAGCCAGCCTGACCGCCTCATGTGTCTCTGAAGAGAACTGGACTGCAGGCAGATACAACACTCAACTCCCTAAAAAGTGATTTTAACAAGTTGCTAGGTTATTTTGAGTGATTTTTAACATGGCTGAGGTCTTCTAAATTATTTTTTAGGATTGTTACAGTGTTCTTGGGTAGTTACTAGGTGGTTTTTAGATCAGGCTCTACTTTATGGTCAGCAAAGTCAAAAACTCTAACCCTAACAAAAACTCTAGCACCTCTTTTGAACATGCCGTGCAATTTGAGAACATGCTGAATTACATGCCTAAGTTTAATACTTATGGTTAGTGGTTTGTTTAAACCCCTAACCCTAAATATGAGCAACAGCAATAGCGAATTGAGGTTTGCTTTTCAGAATTATCCTTTGTTGATAGCATTTTAATGACGGACTGGCTCTTCCTTGAGGTCGCACACTAAAGCGTTTTCCTTGCTGGTTATGGTGCATTGAGTTCCTTTTGAGCATGAATCCCATTAATAAGGCATAAAATAAAACAGGATTTATTTCAATGTAGGAAACACAAGTTCCACCTGTTCTTCTTGTTAAAGCAGCACAATCATTTCTGACAGTCCCAAGGACCCTCGGGCAGGGGTTTTCTCCAGGGCCCACAGCAGGAGAACGCTCAGACAAAAGAGCCCACAGGGCCCGCGGCCTGTTCACTCAGACCTAATCCAAACGTTCGCTCAGGGATCTCAGGCAGGTGCCCAGGTTTTCAAGGGCCTCCAAATCCTGATCTTAAACGGCCCGGTCGACGGTTACTCAATAGTGCTCCTGCAGTATGTGCGTGTGAGCCTGCGGTGCAGCTGTTTCAAACTCTGCCAGAATAAAAATCAAAACTGATGTGCTGATACAGGCTTTTAAAATGTTAATTCAATGTTTTCGCTGCGTCCCACCGGGTCAGCTTTCCAGAGCGCGGTGTGTGACACGTTAAACACGTCCAGGCCTTTTTGTGAACTCATCAGAAACATTCACTTGGCATGTTTACCGCTGCTCTGAAATGCAATTCAAAACAGTCATTAAAATGCAGCAATGTTTACTTAACGGTGACGTGTGTATTTTTTGTGTCACTGGTGCCACCAAACAGAATTGGAAAAATAATGACTATATTCTCCGAACCGCATGCATTGTAAAATGGTCACAATTTACATGTTTAACAGAAATGTAACTGTTTATTAGACTTCACTACAAAATTAATTTTCATTTGTGGACTATGATACAAACAACATATACACAAAATGTACAGCAAATGGTAAAAATCGTATACGGTGTAAATAGTCGGCTCTTTTACAAAGTAAATGGAAATGCAATGTTGATTTGACTTAAATAGCAAACTGTATTTTGTGTCATGGTGCACAGCTGATAATACTGATGTAGTATATAATATGTATATTGAAGTCTGATTCAACTGACATTCACGCTGTGTGGTTTAGATGTTAAATTAATCTAGACACGGGTACAGTACCACAGAATCCATAAAGTGTGACTGGATCTATACATGCTGAAGATTTTCTAAACGTTGTGCTTGACCAGCGGATTCAACTATTGCTTCATCTAACACAGTTTTTCCTGTCATAACCTTATCAAAATAGACATTTTCAATGTAATAATTGCTTCATGGATCTCAGTTTGCAGTAGAAAACGCTCTCAACAGCCTTCCAAAAAAGTTTCTCAGTCATGCTTTCTCAAATTAAATATCATTATTGATATGAATTTGAAACATACACATATACAGTTTGGTCAAGGTACATTTCTTGATTTATATGCTAAATTGACTTAAAAGACATTTATGCAATCTCATCTGGTTTCTTTGAACATATATTAAGCTAACAGAGGTTTTGGATGTGTACAGGTAAATGATGTGCTGTATTACATGTTCAGTCATCAAAGTGCAGAGGTGCGCGTGTAGTGTGTCTCCAATTTTTGGCAATTCTAATGCTCATCTGTAAAATTCTATTGCTTACTAGCAGCTTTAGAAAGTTACATTAAAATATATCTATACATATATGTGTCATATTTAAATGAAAGCTTGTTTCAGCCACAGCATAAATAAATACAAATAAAAAAGTGATTTTATATCTCACCATTTTGAGGACTGAGAGATATACTCAGAATTCTGACTTACTTTCTCGCTATTCCGAGTCTACATCTCTGACTTTTTATCTGACTTCTAAATCTCGCAACTGTTGTTTTGTTGTTGTTGCACTAAATTAAAAAAAACCTTGACTTTCTCAAAATTCTGACTTTTTTCTTGCAATTGGAAGTGTATCCCACATTCTGCCTTTCCTTCTCAGAATTTCATGAAAAACTTCAAACTGTGAGATAAAAAGTTGTAATTACCCATTTTATTAATTAATCCCAGAAATAAAAAAATGGCAGAAACAAGCTTCCATAGTTTCTATGCACACATATAAATAACTATATATACATATATGATATATTGCCAATGTTCTCCATGTGAGACAAAAACACCCGTCAGTCTGAATGATAAAAAGCTAAATTAAAATAAAATAAACCAGTCAGTCTGTTTTCCTAAGAGAACATGGAAAGCAATTAAAGTCCTTTTTAAAAAATACAGGACACATCAGTATGGTGACCACACACACATTTATCTTTCAAGTGACGAGTGCAAATCTCCTGCAGACGTGTGAGTGTGTTTGAGAATCCCAATGGACCAGCGCAAACAGGTCCTGGGTCTAACAGAAGGCACCTTTACTTGAAGCGGGTTTGAGGAGAGTGACTCCTGACTGTACCTGCACCTTCTGAACTCTTTCCAGTGCGGCTCAAAGACATCAGGGTCTATTAACAGGAGCTCTCCCTGCTGCTCAGTGCTTCAGGTTTCTTTTGGGATATTCACGTTTGTGAGGAGACGCTAATGCTGGATACCATCTTCTGGATCTTCTCCTCGTTCTTCAGGATGTTGGACTTGACTGCGCAGATCTTGTCCTGCTGGTCTTTGATTAACTGCTCCAGTTCAGCGAGCTCGGACTTCAAAGGTTCCACAACGCTGTCTGTGATTCTGAGATATAGACAGAGAAATGGCTTAACGCAAAAAAACAAGACTACTCAAAAGCAGCTGGATATCTCAATCATGACAAATAGTGGGATACCAAAACTGGCTGATCCAACCAACAAGAAAAAAAAAAATTTATATATATATTAGTGGTGTCAAAATTAGTGGTGAGATAATTTTTTTCAGATTAACGCGTACAAAATATTGAATGCAATTAACGCAGGGGCGGGGCTAGGGTTGGCCACTATAATTAATTTAATACGTAAAAGTAACGGCAAATAATAGTTCAATAAACAAAAAAATAAAATCGAAATTGACTACCCAACATTTGTATTGTATGCATTTTTATTACATTTATTAAAATGTATTAAAACTTTGCTTGTTAACTTAGCAACTTGCTAATGCTCTACTTTAACACATTGTAAGGTCAGCTCCTGTGCACTTTGTGTGAGGATCATTATTCGTATGACTTTTGAGTTCCAAATCTATCACTTAAGAGGTTTCACTTCAGTTAGAATGCTGTCTATGTAGGCAGTATCCAGCAAGACCGCTAACTAGGGTTAGGGACAGAACTAATATGCATGTGCACCTTTGTTCCTGTAGCAGAGCCTGAGCGTTCTCCTTGTTCTCTTTGCGCCAGGTCTGCAGTTCGTTCTGCATGGAGTCCATATCCTCCTGAATGTAGTCCATGATCTTACCCAGAGGCAGAGCGCTGCGACACACCGTCTGTATGGATGAACGCAGTCTCTCGATCTCCTTCGCCACCAATTCACGTTCCTTCTTACGAGACGACTCCGACACCAATGACCGATCCTGCAGAAAGACAGAAGCATGTTTCATTTTTTTGTCACATGTCATGTTTTTACTCACGTCTGACCTCAACGGAACAAACAAACTAACTGGACTAGAGAAGATTTCCTCGTCAAAGTAGGTGAAGACCACGAGCACATGGACCAATGGTAGTTCGAAGCAGCTTTCCAGTGTGAAAACATTTCTGGAAAGTTTGCTTTGGCAATGTGTCTTGAACTCCCCAAACAAACTTCATTTTGGTGATTTGGAGAACCTGATTTCGTTCAAAATTAAATCACTCCAACTCATTCTCCAATTTCCCTTGAAGTATATCAGGGCCGCAAGTAGACTTGAATCGCAAGGGCTGTTAATGGCCAATCGTGTCTTCTGATTCTCAAACGACTAAGTAATAAAGCTTACAACTAAAAAATGCTGAAAAATTACTGGTGGGAAGTCACTCCCATAGGGGAGCACTTCAGATGAATGCTATAAATGAGGTTAGAGGAAATCTATACCTACCAACAATATACTTTATGGAAAGAGAGCAGCAGGGAGAAGTCTGCATGTAGTGGTTTTCAATGTCAAGGCTACAAATGTTTAGAATTTCAAGGCAGGAATTATACAAACCTTGCAATGTATATAAAGATCAAAACGAAAGAGACATGGGATCTATAATGTGAGTGAGTGGTTACTGAAGGCCTCCTCAGTATGCGGTGTGGTTGGGGGGTCCTGGTCTGCCCCAGTCACCCTTCAGCCGAGCGCAAGAAGGCCCCCCCTGGCAAACAGGGCCCGTGTCTATTTACTCAGCTGGGGCCACAGGCTGTGTGTGGCACTAGGCCAAACAGGCTTTACTCTTACTGCCTCTGTCCCACTCAGACACACACACACACCCTCGTGCAAGACGTGACTTTGTTTATTTTAGTAACAGGCTATGGCAGTGAAGTTATTTTACAACAGTATTCGGTAACAACTACTTCACATTTACCTCGTTTCAAGCTGAACTCCTCAAGAAATTCATGTCATTCTGTCTACAAACACTAACAACTTCCTTTCTAAGGTGGGACACGTCAAACCCGAGCTACATGACAATACAATAACCAGAAACTTCCTTTTCAAAATAGGCTGAGCATTACATGAACTCAAAAAACACTGATAAATGTAATCAACGTGTTTAGAATATATTTGCAATGATATTCCGGCGATACATAACTGGACAACACTGCAAATATCTTGATGATTTTAATGAGCTATTTATTTGGCAATTAAGCATCATTAGACTTGTTTTGCAATCTCTCTGTGTCTGAACTTGTAAGTATGAGAGCGTTAAGGTTTAATAAACTTCAGTAGCAAAAATGGTGTAAGAGTTGGAAAGTTTGATTCATTTTATGTGATTCAAAATCTTCACTTCCATGAATCGATTCATAACCCGATTCTAAATCAATTTTCACACACTATAAATGCACACACATCATTCAATATATCAAATACATCAAATGCACAGACATATATATATATATATAAATAAACACTTTATTACTTATTAATATTACTTTATTTATAAAATATATAAACTTGCACACATAGTCCTACACAGACATACAGTTAGTCAAACGCTATTAAGATTTGAAATCCGAAAATATTTTCATAAAGAGTCGGTCTCTAATCATCTGTGTTTTGAAACGTAACGTTTATTGTTATAACTTTACAGAGTTCGGTAACTACATTACAAACACTTCAAAGGTTAACTATGCCGCTTTGCTCTAGAACTCTAACAAACGCGTGAGAAGAAAGACTACCTTCATTTTTTCCCCCTTTCTCTGTGGTTTACAAGTGTGTTCGGATTGAAATGTCTAATAGTTGTCTGCAATGTGGGTGGTTTCCCTGGCCCCTAAACACCCTCTCTACACAAACACCGGCCAGCACATTCGGCCCACTGTTCGTGGAGCGCGAAGGCCAGGCCGGATTCGCTCTGTTTGCCGTCCTCCTGCACCTCACCCCTTAGTCGAAAAGAAAAGAAAAACTCCAGCTTTCTGTCTCGGAGGACATAAATCAATCGTTTATAGGGGCTCTCATTTTCCCCTCTCTTCACTGGACCCAAGAAAAATATTTGTTTTGCACGAGGCAGCTGAGGACAGGTTTTCCCATTATCTCAGACAGTGACAAGCAGGACGTGGAGTCGGTGTGCCTGGGGCAGGTGGCTTCCAGAGACGCTGAGGCATTGGGCCGAAGCCTCTTGCACCAGGACGCCTCATTACCTCGCTATGTGGATCTGAGCCTTCAGCTGCAAGCCCAATTTGGTTAATGAAGTAATGCATGCAAAATGCATGATTTATAGAGTGCTAATAAAGTAGTATGAAAAGAAGCAGAACAGCACTGCTCAAATTAGAGCTCTGGCAAGTCTTGCAGTCCTCCTGAGAATGATAAACTTGACAAACATAAACTTTGCCGCTGTGGTGCCATGTCACGGTTCTGTGGATCTGAAATGTTGAGTTCAAGTATGATTCATGAGATAAACTAGGCTTACATTAATACAAACGAGAACAGTTTTTCCTTTTTAATTTGTGGTTAGGACAAGTATGACAAACTTTAAAAATGAACGAGTCACTTATTCGCCACTAGCAGCATCAAACAGAATTGGAAAAATAACATTAAACACTCTGCTTATATATCACTGTTTGGACAGACATGTAGTTCGCTGCTTAAAAACAATGCAGTTTAGTTATAGGTATACTTCTAGTGGCACAGAAATCACACACTTTGTCTTCGAGAAGCACTGAAAGGAGAAATAACTTTCAGATCAGTATGAGTCAGATGTTGATTCAGTAACTGTTGATGCATTCAGTTAATCAGATTGATTCAAACCAGTAACATGAGTGAAAATGAATCATAGCTGCTCAAGTGAATCATTTGTTCATGAATCAGATTACACTGGTGGTGCGTTTGTTTTTGCATGCAGCCTGCGAGGACAGGACGACTCATATTTCTACCAGTTTTCGTTTCATCTGGTATATCACTCACTCCTAATTTGCAAGGGAAGGGAATGACTACCTGATCACTTGAAAGTGACATCAATGATCAATCGAAAAAGTTTTACGTTTTGATTGGTTACAATAGCACGTTGGGTTGTACCCTACATTCTAACAGACTAGATTAGCAAATTTTTTTATTTAAAAATCTTTCCATATATGAATCAAAACTATTTTAACTTCACAAGCTAAAAAATGCTGTTGCATATACGTATCAATTGAATACACAAATAGCAGTTAAAATGTCCAATATGCAAATAATTATTCTTTACAGAAAACCTTATTTAAACTGCATGGTTAAAGAATTAAACATGGGCAGTAGTCCTTTTCAGACAGCCTGCTACTGGTATAAAAAACACCATGGTGGGTCTTTGCGTCCAACACTGACACAAAGGGTAGAGATTAATTGTTTAGCAATGTTTAGGGGTTTCCTCCTTGGGGAAAACATGGGCCCCGTCCAGCAACATCATAAAAATAGCTGGGATGAAGTGAAGTGCAGAGAGGCAGTGTCATGTACACGGGATGGAAGGGTCAGTTCGGCTCAGTGGGGGTCACGGCTGAGATCACTGTCCTGCACTTGTGCGCTCAGCGGATCATCACAGAACCACAGTGTATGACAGTTCAGCTTATGAGAACCAGACAGCGGTAGGACTGAAATAATAGGTAAAAACGCAACCAATTACACTATCAGACTTCAGAGACCCGTACCGTGGTACGGGGTCATTCTACAGAGATGTCAATCGTCTCTCTGTGAGGGCAAAATGTTGAGGAATGCAACGAGAGTCATTTCCTTAACATTTCCAACAAAAAGGTAGATGTTTACAAAGACACGGGCCTGAATGGATGACTATTTATTTTCCTGCCTTGTTCTGCAGAGTGCGAGCTGGCGTGGCGTTCACTCAACAGCCATCCATTTGTGTGCCATGGGGTTTATTTATACATTGCAAACCTTCATCAGGCTAATTTGATGGCGCAAAAGAGGGAAAAGGAAGGAGGGGAAAAAAAGCTTATGAAAACGCAGCTGCTGTCAGGGGCCAATACTCTCAAAACAAAAAAGACGCCCTACAAGAAGTATCTTAGAATAATATACACGTGATCTGGAGGGTCACAACAAAGGTCAGAAGCAAAACGCACGGCAAAATGAACATTGATGGTGAAACGGCCCTTCGCAATATTGCATCTGTTAGTTCAGTCAAATGAAAAAAATAACGGCCTAGCGGATCTTAATAAATGAAGTTCTGTCGACCCTGCCGAGGTAAATCTTCAATCACGAAGCGGAACGGAAAGCTCAAGCTAATAAAGCCACAGAATGAGTCATTGGCTCAGTTTCACCTTTGGAATGACTAAATAGTCAAAACTCTAAATTCTGTGGTCGCTCCGAAGAGATTAAGTCATACGTACTTGATGTGGCAATATCCATAAACTCAAAATACTGGAGAGATCTGAGAGCGAAAGCTCATATTTGTAGAATGAGTTATGAGCGCTGTAACTTCAAACCTGTCGGGGAGGATAAGGAAGCTTAATATTTACATTTTTAACCCTGGATGTTACACCGTGATTACAGGAGAGCAGCCACTATATATCGGTGACCTTCACCCCCCCCCCTTTCAAGTCAGGAAGGAAGTCATTACAGTTTTTTTTCAACACAGCTGACTAGACAGGAGAGGTGCGGTGTGCCGGTTAGCATGTACTACCCCGAAAACACATGTCCATTTCATGCACCGCAATTAAGAAGGAGAATTTTGAGAGCTGATGAGGCTAAATTGAGTCAATTAGAAAAAGCACGGCCAGCAGCGCTCATATTCCAGCCTGGAGTTGGCTTGCGTTTGATGGGGGAAATCTAATTTGATTATTTGTGATGGAAAGGAAATCCAGTCTGATTGTTTTGAAATCAAGAACACAGGAGGGAGAAGCGCTGGCTGTAAGGGCCAGCTGGGAGCAGCTCACTGTGTGCGGCAGAGGTTGAACACCAAACGGCATCGCGCCAGTGGCGAAGCACACAGAGCTCATGGCTTCTATGAACAAAATACTGTAACTGAATGAAACTTTTGTGAACATTTACTCACCGTCATGTCATTCCAAATCTGTATCATTTTCTTTCTTCCATGCAACACACATGGAGAAAAGTTGATGAACTTATGACCCAAACTTTTTCCATATAATGAAATGTAATGGGGACTCAATCAAGCTCCAAAAAGATGTGCCACTTCAGTTTTGACATCAACCCTACTTGACATTGTTCGTTTACTTTCATTATACAACAAAATAACAGATTAATTTTGAAATATAAGAACTTGTAATTCTTATATTTAAGTTTTTGAATTAATAGGAGTAAAAAAAAAAAAACTTTGCATCCTATTCACTACTGTAAGAAAGTTCAGAATCGTTAAGTCTCTTATGCTCACCAAGGCTGCATTTATTTGACCAGAAATACAGTAAAAACAGTAATATTGTGAAAAATTACTACAATTTAAAATGACCGTTTTCTATTTTATTTCAAATGTAATGCATTCCTGTGATGCAAAGCTGAATTTTCAGCATCCTTGCCTCAGCCTTCAGTGTCACATGACCCTTCAGAAATCATTCTAATATGCTGATTTGCTGCTTATTTTTTTTTACACTGACAACTGTTGTGCTGCTTAATGGTTTTTGTGGAAAGCATCTTCTATCATGAATCTTTGATAAATATAATGTAGAAAGGACAGAATTTACTTGAATCGGAAATCTTTTGTAACACTGTAACTATCAATTTAATACATGATTGCTGAATAAACGTATTAATATAAAAAAGGTCTTCTTTAACAGTAGTGAATATAAGCTGAAAAACTAATAAAAAAGTGCTGAATTATAGCCAATTAGATCACAACAATTTAGACTGGAATATATGCAAAATGGTAATAACCCTTTATTATTAATAAAGTTCTTTTAAAATCTGGAGACAGAATACAAGACAGTTTCTAGCTAAGAAGGTATGAAATAAAATAGTTCTTACTGCCACAAAATTGCAAAAAAAAAACAACAAAAAAAATCAATGATTCATTAACAAACCAGATGTGTTACATGAAATTCCTTACAATTCCCATCCCTATTTGTCCCCACTGCCAACTCACTTTCCGAGCATGTGACTAAGGTGGGAAGTGGAGGTGAAGGAGCGGGGGTTCTGCATGAAGTCCACCACCAAACACTGCATCCATCAGGCCTACAGCCAGTGACGGACAGATAGACCGGAGCATCCGTTCCGGCTAGGGCAGACCACCCAGTGCACATGGCCCCTTCCACCAGGGCATGGACAGGGTGGCTTCAAAACTCAAATCACATTCATCTTCACTGGCTCACAAACAGCCCAATTCAAGCTTAAATATGGGAAGACACTGATAAAGTGCCACTTAGTTTGGATTGACAATCATATTCCAGCCGTCCTGAAAAATCGTTCCATAAATGATCTGGCCAGAGAAGAAAAGTTCCTGAACCACACTGAAACTGTGCCCGAAGAGTGAAATCCGTTGTATTGCTTTTTGGAAATGAAATTCTATCTTAATACTAATCTATATTCCATTGATGAATCTTTACACTCTCATGGGCCAAAGGAAACTTCAGATAAAATCCCCCAAAAATGTCAATCTTAAAACAATTCAGACCTAAACGAAATTCAAGAGCAAGCTCCAACTCCAAGCCACCAGCACATTCTGATTTCCAATTCAGTAACCAAAACCAACAAAATTCACAAATAAACAGGCCACAATAGTTAACCATGTTAAATATCTAAACAGCCTGAACGGTGCCATCGTGCTTGTTTTGCCCTAATTATTTAAGCTCCGTTGAAGATAATAACACTTCCAGTTGAGGGACTGCAATTGCATTTCTCCACTCCATTTGTAAAGTTGCTTTCTTTAGTAAACTGACGGTGCACTGGGTCAGGCATCCCTGAAGTATTATAGAGCACAAAAATGCTGATTCCCTTGATGAAGAGATTTTGAAATGCATTTACTCACGTTACTGGAATTTTGTTGTGAAAAATCAAAACTTGGACCGCGTAAGATGGAATAGCACTGCCACCTAGTGGTATCAATGGGAACAAAATATTACATCATACCTGTTCTTTTGACTTTGTGGATGGAGATGATTCATAGTCTTTCTTTGTCTCTAGGATTTTTTTCACAAGTCCACCTATGAACAAATGAAAACCATTCAATGATTCCTGATCTGAAGTGAGACTTTAAAGGGTTAATTCACATAATTTAACATTTATGGCAGAATTTTAATTTCAGGATGAATTATTATTGTACATGACTCACCGTGTTTGTCGTCTCCTTGCAGTTCAAGTGAATTGCGCTGTAATGAAACATAAGTCAATTAGTCCAAATCATGACATTTTTTAATCTGAATACTACATACACATATAGAGCATCTACACTACCTCAATCTCAGGTATGTCAGGAGGAGGCGCAGCTGCCTCCTCCACCACAAACTGCCCATCTTCATCATCTTCATCTTCAGAGAGCTTCTTGCCATCCAAAATGACAGTCGCAGGGGTTTTGCCACTGCCCAGCCTGAGAAAAACCCAGTCATGCTTAATTACAACTTTTTTGTTTGTTTTTTACTTTTTCTCGAACAATAATATATTTTCTCATAAGTTACTAAAGTTTAGAGTCAATATTAATTTTATAAAAAAAATTATACTTTTATTTAACAAGGATGCACCAAAGTGACAGTAAAAGACATTTACAATATTACAAAATATTTCAAATAAATGTTTTTTAAACTTTCTGTTCATTAAAGAATCCTGAAAATAAATGTATCATGGTTTACAAAAAATATTAATCAGCACAGCTATTTTCAACATTGAAAATACTAAGAAATTAAAACGGAATTATTAATTTAAAAACAAAATCTGTAGGACCATGTGACACTGAAAAACATTGTCATCATGGAATAAATTATATTTTATAAGAATAAATTAAAATAGAAAATAATTATTTTACATTGCAATAATATTTCACAATAATTCTGTTTTACTGTATTTTGATCAAATAAATACAGTCTTGGTGAGCATAAGAGACTTCTTTAAAAAAAAACATTGTTTGCCATGCCCAAACTTTGAATGGTAAAGTATATCCCTATTTCAAAATGTTAAGGGGGTATTACAGGTAAGAACCCCCAACTGAAGTAAACCACAGCTTACTTCTTTAATATAAAGTGATAAAGTGAGAGCCTGAAGAGCGAGATCTCTCACCTCTCTGCTGGGGTCACATGATCAGTGTTGCTCTCCTGTCGTTTGACGCGTGGGGCTGCCGGTCGAGCGCTGCTAGGCCGCGGTAACCGTCTACTCACATAAACATTCAAACAAAAGAAGAAAAAATACGTTCGCACGGGAAATACACAAGTACTTTTTGTAAAGTATGCATGCGACTTTATGCTTGGGGAGTTTAAGTAACACAAAGTTCCTATATGGCTAAATGCTTACAAAAACAGTCTCGAGAACCAAGAGTAATGATCTGGATGAGAGTGATATCTTGTGGTTAGATCTTGCGGTACAGTGCAGTGAAAGCGAGGGATTTGCATCAGTGGCTTCCACTGCCAGACAATCTCTCACGGGGGCATATATGATACACTCCATCCACCCACAAACACCTCAGCACATTATCACACTGGCTTACTTTGTTATCATTGGATGTAAATTTAGCCATTTATATCTTTAAATCAACACACTTATGGGATCATTACCACTAATTAAGAAAGAAAAAAGAAAGAAAGAACAAACCTGTGTGTTGTTTGAGGTGGCACAGAATCCGTTATGTCTCCATTCTCAATGAGGACTGGTTTCTCTGCTGAAAGGGCTTCACCTTCTGGAAGAAAGAAAACTTAGAATAGACCTTTACAGAAAAAGTTAACTATTTTTTTTAAATCGAGGCTTCAGTGTTTATACAATCTGCACTGTGTTCATGTACACACAAGCGGTGTGATCAGGTGTCTCGGAGCAGCTCGGTCCACAGAAAGTGCTGCAAGTTTGAGTTGCTTATAATATGTATTTCAAAATGCACCATCAAATGTCCCAAATGTGTAATTCAATTTTGTTTTAATACATTTAATAAATGATGTATTTAATTTATATTATTGTTGTTGTTATTTTTATTTTTTTGTATAGCCATAAAACAGCATTGTGAATATGGCCTGAGACAACTAAAGTGGAGAGAGATTTTATTAAATATATTATGAGAAAATAATCACAATATGATTTTAGGGTTAATTTATACAAGCATTATGAATTGTGATTTATATTAGGGAGGATAAAAAAAATTGCTTAATTTGTTAAATACAGTTTCCTGGCTGGTAAAAATACTAAGTATGTAATATTTAGTCTAAATGAAAGTCACCAGCCACTGGCAGGTATAACAGAAAGTTAGATTTGGACCCTGGTATAAGGTGCTAATTAAAGAAACCAACACTCACCTCCTTCACTGTCAGTCTCATCTGAAACAGAGATACACAATCCATGTCATCATTTAAGACTAATCACATTAAACAACATCTGACCTGCTGCTGTGCTGCTAGAAACAACTAAACCGATCAAGCTGGACATGCAACAACGCATTAATGCACTCTACATCAATAATTAATAGGGTCTGTTAAGAAAGGCATTTAGTACCTTGACCTCCTGTTTTGGGCCTCCGTCGCTGTCCTTTAGCCGATGAGGGCCTTGGGATCCGGGAAGGACTCGCAGTCTGTAAGGAATGAGGAAAGACATTAGTTTCCATGCATTTCCACTAGGAGTTCCTCTCCTGTGGAGATCTTAAACTGACATTAGCCAATAAACACGTGAGCCCTCTGTCTATACAAACCCTCTAAGACAAATGAAATACACATGAAATATCATCATAGTCAGGCAATAAGAAAATGCATGAAACAGATTTCACTTCTTGTGACAAACAGAAATTACCTGCATTTCAGAGAGATCTGTAGGCTGAATAAAGACAAAACAAAATGCAACAAAGGCCCTAAGACTTCAAAATGTATGTAGTACACTTATAGCAACTAGCCAAATAAAAAAGCGTATTACTCTAAATGAGAAGCTACTGAAGCTGCAAAGATACATGGACATGAAACGACAAAACTACAGTCAAGGAAATAATACACAAAGCTACAATTTCAGACAGTTATATACAATTTCAGAGGGTATGTAAGAGCATCTTCTAAAGCAAAACACTTTAAGGGATTTGAACAGACCCTTAAACTGACACTACCCAGAAAACAAAACAAACTTGTTTTCTATTGTCGGTGCACAAAAAGCTACACATAAGTTAACATTTTCTAGAAATGCAATATCCAAGCATGTGATACATTGTTGCCTGTTTAGTTGTTGTTTTTTGGTTATTTACAATGCCTCTTGTCACATAAAAAATTATCTGTCCAAAGGCTCTTATTCCATATACTTATTTTATTTTGAGCACTTTGGCCTTCTATACACATCAAATGTAGCTTCTGTTTACAAAATGCTGGAGGTCCAGACGTTTTGTGAATTTATGCTTTATAATGGTTCTGCAAATAGCTATACTGAAACTTTATTAGTCTATAAAATTAGAAAATGATTGAACTTTAAAAAAAAAACTTTGTGAAAAGAAATGTCAATGTTTATAGAAAATGTATTTTGCTTCTCAACAAGGATGTACTAGACTGCTCAAAAGTGACAGTAAAGACTTTAACATTATTACAAAAAAATCTAAACTTTCTATTTATCAAAGAATGCTTAAAAAATGCATCAAGGTGTCCACAAAAATATTAAGCAGCACACCAGTTTACAACACTGGTAATAGTAAGAAATATTTCTTAAACACCAAATCGGCATATTAAACTGATTTCTGAAGGATCATGTAACACTGAAGAATGGAGTACTGACCCAAAACTTTGGAAGTACTAGTGTATATTGAGACTTTTAAAATGTTTTCAAATGAAAAAATATTCAGGACCAGAGAAAATGTTACCACGGCAGGTACAATTCTTAACTAATGTCTCAACCTGGGCGTCAGAAATAAATCCTAACTGATGAGGCTTGACAAGACAACCTCCACCATCAAGACTGTCCTTGCGCAATGCCAAATATGCAAAACACCCATTATTCTACAGCGAAGCAAAGCAGGCACTGACATCACAACAGACTCGTACCTCCAGTTCACCGCCCTCGGCCTCCAATTCAGAGGAACAAAGACAAGAACATTAAAAGTCAACAAGCCTTGATGATGGCCCATTCCTACAGAACAAATGCAAAGGGTGTAAACAGAGGTTATGAGAGGACTCAATCTTACCTCGTCTGCTTCGGCTTCATGTGTTTTACTCGCAACCATTGGGTGAGGCTTTGGCTTGCTGGTCTCCTCTGCTGCTTTGATCTGTGGTGGAAGACAAGCTGTTAGTAGGTATTGGAAGCTGAGACTTATAGTTTACATGTTACAGGAGTTTGCTTTAAGGTCTAGAAATATTTCTTGATTCTTGTTTAATTATAAAACGTTTAAATGGGATTTACAAGAGTACAAGAGAATTAATCTGATATGGAAAAAGGCTGGTAAAATTGGTCATTCATCTGTCACTGTGGCTGGGGTTGGGTATCATTTGGGTTTTTTCGTTACTGGTGCCAAATCGATACTTTTAAAATGGTACCGGTGCCTAAACGGTGCATGAACCGGTACTTATTAAAAAAAACAATTACAAATTAATAATTGGATTGGCTGTTAGCACTAAACACATGGGCAGACAGGCAGGGCTTAGACTAAACCAGGATTAGGCCATAGTTCAATTAGGACATTTAAGCAATTTTTATAAACATGCTTAGAAAAAAAATTACTGGGGTGCATCTTGAGACAAAACAAAGGCACTGATATATTTTAGGATCAGTCAGTGCAAGTTTATTTCAGTTAAAATAGCTAAGAATTACATTTTAGTCTAAGACAAGGCTCAAGCTTTTAAGGTCTGTGAAACCAGGGGGTAATGTCTTTTTCATTCATACTGGACGCCAGAGGGCGCCCTCACACAGAAAATCCACACATCCAGTCACAGAAGTATATAGTGTATAGTTTATCTGTGTTATTCAAGCCATCTCTGGTATTTTCATAATAATTAAGTATAGTTATAATCCATTGCTAATCGATGTATTAGTAGGCTATGGAGTAGTAGTAGCTTAGCTAGTTAATGGAAGGCTACCTGCTGTCGACTCGTCAGAGCAAGTGTAATTACTGCATTCACGCGCTCCTCGGAGCACCGCGCACCAAAATGAGGCACCCAAATCTGCGTTCTGATTCGGTTCTAGTACATACACCGGTTACATAGGTGCCGGTGCCATATTGCTACCGGGTTTCGGTAACCAACCCTACCAGTGGTGAACAAAGCTACAGAACCATAAAATCATGTGAGCAAACCTTTCTATCGCCTTTGTCCTTTAGCTTCTCGTCAGTCTCTCTGTGTCGTTCTTTTTCTTTTTCTCTCTCCCGTCTTTTCTCGCGCTCGCGATCTCTCTCCTTGTCTCGTTCTCTGTCTTTGTGAGATTCCCTTTTCTTATCCCTCTCTTTATCTCGTTCTCTCTCCTTGTCCCTGATGCGGTCCTTCTCCTTCTCCCGTTCCTTCTCTCTGGTCTTGTCTTTCTCCCGATCCCGGCTCTTGTCCTTGTCTCTGTCTTTTGTTCCGGTCTCTTTCGCGTCCCTTGTCTGGCCTCTCAGTATCTCGCCGGCGGTCCTTGTCGTCCTTCTTGCTCTCTTGATCTTTCAGTTGATCTGGATCTTTCTGCTCTCGGCTCCCGCTGCTCTCCTTGATGCCCTTCCTCTCCTGGACAACAGCCAGAGTCTACATTAAATTATCACTTTCATAACAATAAACCTAACATCTCCATCAGCACCCAAAAGTCTTAATAACAGATTTCATGAGTAAAAAAAAGGGGGGCAAGTTGAGGAATGAATAGTGATTTAAGACAACAAAAAATTCTGGTTCAGCTGAAAATGTCACTGGGTCAAAGCCTCAAGCAGGTCTCACCTCACGGTCTCGGTGGTGCTCCCTGCCCTCTCTGTTCTCCTTGTCCTGGGACCTGGAGGTGCTGGGCTTTCCCTTCTGATCCACCTTGTCTCCTGCTAACACCCGTCTAACAGCCTCGTCACTGGAGAGCTGGATCAAGGATAGAACACGCTGTTTAACAACAGCTTAATATCATGAACACAAGTCCCAAGCAACCCTCAGTAAGATCTCACACCAAACAGAAACAGATGGGGTTGCATGGTGGGTAATGATCTGGGCTGGTGACCAAAAATGTGTGTGCACAGAGTATCGCTTTCTGTAAAACTGCTTTGAAACAATGTGTATTGTGAAGAGCAGAGTAAATTAAATTTGACTTGACTGGCTGACAAATCACTAACAAAGTTATTACATTTTCTGAAGAAAACGTGTGGTGATGCTGGATACAAAACTCACTGTTTATTTTCATATTTTTTTTTTTATATTAGTTTAAGTTTTAATAATTGTATGTTTTTTAACATATTTACATTTAACTTGAATTTAGTTTGAGTTTTATTAATTTTAGTACTTCAAATTAAACTTTTTAGAAAATGTATTTTAGTCAGTTACCAAGGCAACATTTTTTATTTTAATTTAAGTTTTTTAAGTTTAAGTTTTTTTTTCACTTAATGTTTATATTTGATTTAATTTTAGCTTTCTTTCAATTAACATTTTTTTCTTTATAGTTTTAGATAAAAAATAAAACTTGGATAAAAAATGTTTTTCTGAATGTGTTGATTTACAGTTGCTAGGGTTTTGCTTATTGGCTCAAGTCAAATCAGGTCTAAAACTAAAAATTAACAGCACCACTTCTTAACAAACCATACAATTCATGTATCATTTATATCCACAGCACAAATTAAATTTAAGAGTTAGTTATTTTATTTGTATTAATTTAATGCTAAATTGTTCAATATGTTGTTCAGTGTTCACAAATGTATAATATATTTGAGAGCTGGGCAAATGGAAAGATCATTCATTCATTCAAATGAAAAAATGGTCAGGAAAAAAATACTTTCCGTCTGTTTCTTCACAAAAAGCTATCATTTGACTTCTGAAGACTTGGAAAAGAGTCATATGGACTATTTTATGATACTTTGATAATTTTATGTTTTTTTCCATCCTTCTGCAGCTTGACAGCCCCTTACCATTATGTAGGATAAGCGCAACAACAACATTTTTCAAAATGCATTCTTTTGCATTCCACAGAAGAAAGTGGTGCTACGATTCAGAGCATCCTACAATCCTCCTGAAGCAAGAAAAGGTCAAATGTTTTGCTAAAAGACTCAAAGGTGACAGAGCAGGATTGTCAATTCTCCAGGAGCTGGGTCACCCCTATAATCTTTAGCCATCCAGCTTTCACCACTGTGGCGCTCTCATGTCTCTTTCTCTTGCAACCTATAAAATATGCCAATGTGTTGTAGAGCAGCAGCAGAGCCGTCATTCAGCTCAATGTTTCGCACCTGCTCTTTGCCCTGTAGGCATCAGTGGGTTCCCCTGATAACGCTGCTGGCAATGTTCCATCGCTGCTTAACCTTCAGAAAAGCTCAAGGGTGCAATTAAACGAATACGGCTATAAATTACCCCCTGCTTGGACATCATTAGTCTCGAGTCATTCACTAGTTAAATGGCTTTGAGCGAATCCTGCAATATAGAAGTATAGTAACTGAGTGGTCTTTAATCGCAGAACTGACCTTGTTGAGACAGCACTTAGCAAGGACCTGCAGCAGCTCGTTGGTCTTCTCTGGCTCGTGTCCGGCTATGATTCGAGCGGGTTTAGCAGCCAAGGGCTCTCCGCTAACCAGCATCACCACGTCGATGGCCTTCTGAAGGAAAGCTATTTTTGAGTCTTTGTCCTGAAGGGTACATGAAGAGAATAGAGCAGTTAAAACACAGTTGCAAACATAATCTCTGTTCTCAAGAGGGGCAGTGGGGCAATTACACATTTTATAGTAACAATTGAACAATCAAGATGATCTGTAACTTTATCTTATGTAAATCATTTGTGGTGTCTCATTCTGTAAATTCTTCTAATAAAACGTGTGGCACTTGGGTGTGTTTAGAACTTTCTGACAGAATATCAGAATCAGATTTCATGATTAAATGTTGCATAAACATGTTACGTCAAGAAAACAATATATATTTTTCAAATTAAATTAAACCTAATGAACAGGAAAATCTTTTTGGTCACCACCAAGTGTTTTTTTTTTTCAGTATAACTTAGTTATTTTAGGTTTAGGCTTAATTGCACTCTACACAGAGAACCTAAAGTTATCCTAATGCTTTGAAGACAACAGTACATACATCATAACCAGCAGCTTGATGATGCGTCCACTCCATTATACCCTCTTTTTCTGTATTTCTGCTTTGCTGGTTATGATGAAGTGCAACTGTCCATATTGTCATTTAATGCTTTCATACCTCATGAGGTTCCTAATGAGGTCCCAGCGGCAGAACAACCTGTATGCTGATGTGATCTGTTATGATTTTACACACTCAGCAGTGTTTAATATCCCACTACTGACTACACAATATCCATGTGATAGGAATGTTTCATTAAGCTAATCGCTAAAATCAGGCGAATTTTAGGAAAATATGTCACATACATTGCAACACAAATGAAGCTCATTTTAGGATGATTAAGATGCATTCATGACATCATGCAATATGACAATTAAGCACATTTTACAGTAAAAACAATAATATTGTGAAATTCATATTTCAATATTGTCAATTTCTATATATTTGAAAACAATGTATTCTGTCACAGCAAAATTTAATTCTCAGCATCATAACTCCAGTCTTCAGTGTCTCATGATCTGTCAGAAATCATTCTAACATGCAAATTTGATGAAAACATATTCATGTCACATGCATTTAACACACACACACAAAAAAACAGATTTAGCATAAAATGAAGCACATTTTAGGACATTAAGATCTTATGCCTTATTTTTACATTAAAGCAAGTTTTCTCTTTAGCATAATGGGTCCAGACGCTGAATATTTTGAGCATTTAATTCCCATTTTTCTCAATGGTGAAATTCCTTAATGCAATACAATATAATTCACAAATATTTTTCTATTTTAAATCAGCATAAATCAGAATCAGAAAGCAATACAAAAATTCTACATTTACATACAATTGTATAATTTAATATAATTATTATGATTTTTACAAAATGTTCTATGTAATTTTTTGGTATCAAAATACTTCCCTCTGTCCTAGTTATCATGTAAAGACAGCTATAAGTAAGCTAGATAGATTCCCCTAAAAAGTGTTCAAACTGTGGCGCTAACAAAACATTATAATGTCATGGTACACCGTCAGTCCGTCCTGCTTCGCACAGGTGTGGGGAGGTCATTTATTATGCATGCTGGGACATCAAAGGCCAGAGCTCTTTCAAACTGCCCCACGTTTGGAGAAGGATCAGACGTGAACTCCTCACTTTGCACACAGAGTGCTGTGATGACGAGCTAGTAACCTGTATCTCTTACAGGGTCACTAGCTTATGTTTCCATCCAAATATTTGAATTTAACTTATGCGCAAAACTGGAATATCGCATAAAACATATGCGAATAAAGCACCGTTTCATCCAACGAGTCAGAGAAAACAAAATCGTCACTTCCTGGTAAACTGTGGCACTAAATATCACTAAGAATATTGGAGAAGCCACTGAATATAATCATTTTCATATATGATATAAATTACTTGCCCCTCAGAGCGAGCAGACTTAGGGCTTACTGCGTTCGGAGGAGGATGCCAGCTGTTTGGGAACACAGTTATACAGAAATATTTTGATGACAGACTTTCCTCAGGCTTTTCAGAATGACCATAACAACTTATATATGCTGTGAACGAGATCGGCTCACTGGTTAGTCAAGTTATCCCTTCTCGTGACGCAAAGTCACATGACTTTTTTGATGCGCAGTGGAGGAATTTATTCGGTAAATGTGTTTCCATCGTAGTTTATGCTAATTTTTTCTTAACGGATAAAAAGTTTATCCTACTCAAATGTGCGCATAAGTTTTTTATGTGCATTTTTAGAATTTATGCGCATCTTGCCGTTTCCATCCAGAGTTTTTTTAATGCGATATTCTAAAATGCGCATAAAAATAGGTGAATGGAAACGCAGCTACTGATACTGATCCAAGTAAAGCTAGTTAAAGGCACGAAGCTTTTAACAGGGAGATTTATCGCACCCCATGACTCACCACGACGTGGGACTTTAGCACGCTAATTAAATGGAGAGTCGAGTTACACTTAGTTATCTGATCAATGTCAACACCTTAACAGCAAAAAACACAGCAGAGTGGAAGTCTGAGATACTTTGGCTATAGAATCCAAGAACACTTAATGAGGCAGAAGATCAGGCAGATACGAGAGGTCAACTGTAACATGATGCTTCGCTGCCAAGAAGGTGGATTCATTGGCAAGGAACATAAAAGTGTCATTTGACTGTAAGGTAGTACTGTAATAAGCAAAAAATAAGTGTCTAGTTACTTTGCACATTTACATATCCACACATATATAGCCTAAAATTCTTCTTAAAGGTGCACTCAGTCATTTTTCCCCTTATTAAAATATATTTTACATGAATAAATTACAGCTTTGACTAAATATGATTCTACTGTTAAAAAGTTTAGGCTTGTACGATTTTGTAATGTAAGAAGTCTCTGCATTTACTTTATCGAAAATACAGCAAAAACAGTAATACTGTGAAATATGATTACAATTTAAATGTATTTTAAAATGTAATTTATTCCTTATTATTAATGTTAAAAGTAGTTTGGCTGTTAAATATGTTTGTGGAAACCATGATATGTTTTTATTTATGGTGTTCTTTGATGAATTATAAAGTAAAGTAAAAAAAAAATTGATGAAGTAAAAAAAAAAACATTATAAACATCTTGACTGTCACTTTTGATCAATTAAATGAATCCTTGATGAATAAAAGTATCAAAAATTATTTTTTTAAATCTATTACTAACCCCATACTTTTGAACGGTAGCGTGTATCAAACACATGACCACTGGGATGAAGAATCGCCAGCCAAAAATAACTGCACCGGAACATTCCTCTAAAAGTTGAGCGTTTTTTATTGATAACTTACCTTCACATTATCTGACTTCATCTCTGCTTCTACAAACAGTCCTTTCATAAAGCCTGTGGTACGCATTACCTAAAAAATAGGAAAACAGGATTTTACAACCAAATTTTTAAATCAAAAACATAAAGACTGCCTTGTTGTCCACTGCCTTCTAAGAGCATTCAAACTGAAATAAACCTCATAAGTCATTGATTTGGAAGAGTCTACGCAGGCAGCAACTCAAAGCACTACAACATTATCATCACTTTTGTAAACCGTTCACATTAATGACAACATATAATGATGGAGAAATCATTTACTAAATATTTAGGATGAAAACAAAATGTGATTTAACACAGCATTAAACTATGACATAACTCAAGAGGTGGAAAGACGGTGTGTGATTCTATCTGTCTAGCTAATCTTAGCTGAGCTTACAAACCTTGGGCCTATCTCTGGACACAAACACACCCACACATCCTTAAATGTCCTCTTCCTTTACCCAATGCTGTCTGTAACCAACTCACCTGTATGACCAAAAGTTTGGACACACCTGACACAGAATTGATGTTTCTTGAACACCTTGGTTTTTAATTAAATACTAGAAACTACTTTGACATATAAATGGCATTAGACAAACAAACAAAAATAAATAAATGAAATTATTATTATTCATTTTCAATGCATTTCTGCTTTAATTTGTTCAGTCTATTAAACAGTGTTTAACAGCAGTTTGTTGTAAATTGCTGTCGTTTAACTTTATTGATGAAATAAACTCCTAATTACTAAATCAACAGCACAAAAAGTTGCCAATTTGTTTCCCCTATTTTCTGCCATTAGAGATGTAGCCTATATCCCATCATGAATATGTCAAGATCATCTACATGTACACCTAGATAGCAAACCCTTGAGTTTTGTTTGCATAACCATGTGGAGCTATTCCTAGTAACGTAACCAGCTCAACAAGAGCTCTGAACGCATTGACAGTAAACCCAGACAGAAGAAAGAAGATATTGTAACAGTTATTGTATTAGTAAATATAGTAGCTTACTAGCCACCATCAAAACACCAACATAAAGCTAAGCTACTAAAGCTAATATGAGATATTTACACATCACGCAAACATTTATTGAGATTTTTCTGTCATATTTTGAAGACTATGCGCAGGCTAACGTTACATTAGCAGGCTAGCGTTTTGAGATCTATAAACTGGATTTGAAGCGTATAAAGGTAAATATGTAGACGCTAAGCGAAATAAAACCGCACTTATGTCATAAGAATAATGTTTTAAGGAACTCACCTCGCTGAAGATATCGTGCAGGTATCGAAACGGCGGTTTGCTGAGCAGCTTTTCTGTCAGAGGAGGCTTTTTGATCACTTTTCCCAGAGTCTCCTGGGTCTTTTTGGCGACAGATTCGTTCATTGCAACAAACTAAAACGGTGTTTGGTGTAAAATGTTTTTTTTATATAATTAATCGCCGTTGTTGTTCTGCTAGCAGCAGATTTCCGCTCGCTAAACTCTGCTGTTGCCCTGGCGATAGCTTTCTATCCCACAATCCTCTGCTGCTTGGATTCTGCGCTTGCGCGGAACCTAGGCGCTCGCCCAGGGCTACAGGTGTCCATGACAACAACAAACAACAGTAGAACACTAACTGTAGCTGTCGAAACTTATGTCAGATCTTACTTCATGTTTCAGACCAACTGAACAAACTTCATTTTTACCTGCACAAACCGACCGGATGAAACAAATAAACATACATTATAATAATAAAAACATAAAAAACGATACAGATTCGATTACAGAATCCAGATATTATTTGTAACTAATGTATTCATAAATGTTTATTTATGCATTATTTAATATTAACAATATAGAAAGGTTATCATTTTAATAGTAAATGTTCCAAAAAATTTACCAGAACAAAAATAAATATAATACAATATATACATAATAATATTATATATAAACAGTACACATACATATATTATGTAAATAAAAACTTTTATTTTGGATGTGATTAATCGCGATTAATCATTTCACAGCACTAGTGGAAAGTTTATCATTTTAATAGTCAATGTATAAAAAAATGAACCACAACTATAAAAAATAAACCACTTTATAAAAATAAATAAATAATTTAAAAAGAGATTTAAATAAACATGATTTAAATTAATCGATTACTTTAAAAATAAATTACATGATATAACAAATAACTAAAATATAACGACATACAGATTAGATTAAAGAATGTATGATATTATTTTAAATAATGATTCATTAATACATTAATTAAAATACTATGAAAATATAATCATAATAATAATTTTTAAAAATAAAACAAAAATAAATAATTAATTAATTAAATGTGTATGTATGATTTGATTTGTATTTTAATTTGCTCAAATAGGGAAGGGGTTTTCAAACTGATGGCCAAAAGAGAGTTTTAGCAGGTCTATAGAAAAGTTTAGAGAGAGAAAAACAGTGCATAACTGGCTAAACTGAAATAAATCAAATTAAAATAGATAAATATATCAGATTTATAAAACCGATTAAAACAAACAAGCTTCTCATCTCAGCTGGAAGTCTTTAGATAGAGAGATCAATACTTTTATAAACTGATAGCACTTGGCCTCCAATATTAATATCCTCAAATCACAAAAATACAGATACAGGTTCATGAATAAGCATACAGGACTCCACCTGAAATGAACAGGCTGCTGAGCATAACTGTGTGCTTGAGTGATTTCAAAGCTCGTTCCTGGAAGAATAAAACGACACGTGGCAAAGAATATTTTCTATAATGAAATGACTGAAGAAACCAGAGATATCTTCAGATGAGAAACTCTGTTTATACTATACAGATGGTCATTGAGGTTCTGTGATTGGCTAAATAAACGTGAGAGGAATTCTGTATAGCCTGCATGCATGCAAAACCTGTTTGGGAGGTTACACATGAGACTATAAAAATGCCTGATGTACAACGTAGCAGTCGCTGTCGGCTTGAAGAGAGGGACGGTACATCATCTTCACACGTTTCACTCCCGGTAGGCTCTATTCTCTTGGAATTATTTAAGAATTGATCTGAATCTGAATTTATTATCCATATATAAAGGCTGGTTTGCTTGTTGGAGCACTATCTTAGTTTCACGTCACTCTCATTTGACATGCTTGAGTTTCTTTTGCATTTCTTTCCAAACTTGCCTGCATGAGAAGTATGTTGTTATGTATGTTGAAAAGTAAGAGACTGCAAAAAAACTAACTGTAGTTATTATTAGAATATCAAGTGAAAACTTTACTTTCGGTTTGTAATTGCATTTTATTCCGGACAAGGCATGTGTACATTATTTGTATGTAAAATTACTAATCGTAGTTCTAACTAACATCAAGTTAAATGATAAAACTGACAGTTTCTCAAATTAAAATGCTCTGATAGTCAAGTGAACATTTGTCATTCATTGCCGTCAGAGCAAAGTTTCACAAGCACGTCTGTCCAGTTTAACAGCTCCTTTCATCTATTAACAGAATGCCATGCGATGTCAGCAGGTGAACCCAACCTTAAAAACAGTCGAGTAAAACAAAGCAATCACGTTTGACTACCCTTCTATCCTCTCTTCTTTCTCAGGACACATAACACATACTACAGTCATGCAGCACTCGATGATCTGCGTATTACTTTTATTTCTCGTCTTCTGTGATGTCTCAACTCAAAGGAAAAAAAAGGCACCCCAAACTCTATCAAGAGGTATCAGTGAATTACATTCGCATAAACAGATCTAAATAAGTCTATTTTGATCTTATGCTGTGGAAAATTGATTGCATTTCTTTCAGGTTGGGGCGATGATATCACTTGGGTTCAGACGTATGAGGAAGGACTGACTAAAGCCGTTGATAGGTATTAAGATGCAATCACATTAAATGCCATTCTCACTTGTGTGTTATATGATCAGATTTTAAATATCTGTTTTATCATAGTAAGAAGCCCCTGATGATCATTCATCATTTGGAGGATTGTCAGCACAGTAAAGGTTTGCATCTTTTGCTTTCTGCATCATGACCTGTAATGAAATAAAAACGTATAGATGAATTCTGTGTGTCATTGATCCATGTAAGAGTGCTTAAATAAATAGTTCACCCAAGATTCAGACCAGTATAGTAAAGTAACAGGTGCACTGTTCCTTTAAATCAGGGGTTTTCAATCTTTTAGATGCCATTGATCCCCGAAATCATCATCCATGAGTGAGGGACCCCGTTTAATTTAATAGGAAATTATATATTTTATTGTAACAAAAAAAATTAAGTGATTAAATGTAAATAGATATATTTATCTATTTAAATATTATTTAGAAAATATTCAGTTTTTTCATGTTTATTTAAAAATCTAAACTTTTTTTCATTTATTTTAATCGATTTTTTTTTACAATATTTTTCAAACCCCGAGTTTTAAATCACAATCTGAAAGTAACAAGTGTTTGATCTGAATTGCATGTTTGCATAAAATTCTATTACATGTCAGTGTATTAATTTCTTTCTGTACTCTATTTGCTTTCTTTCAGCTCTGAAAAAGGCTTTTGTTGAACATCAAACTATTCAAAGGCTGGCCAAATCAGATTTCATCATGCTCAATTTAGTGGTACAGTTATAAATATTATATAAAAGTACAAATATAGTCAAATATTGAGCAGACACTGACGTGAGAAATGCATCTGAAAGAGCAAGCTACTGATCCCTGTGATTGTGATTTTCAGCATGAGACCACTGATACTAACTTGGCCCCTGATGGCTTCTATGTCCCCAGGATCTTGTTTGTTGGTGAGTTTTCACATATTTCCTATTAAACAGTTCAATGTAATGACTGTTGGGATTATCAGATAATATTGTATAATCATAACTCTGTAATTAATGGGATTCCAATAGCAGAAACAATAAATATTGTAGTGTCATAAGGACATTGCACAGTCTCAAAAAGTTGGTGCACAAAAAGTTGTCAAAAAAAACAAAAAGTTGTTTTAAGGCAACCAGAACTCAAAAATCTTCAGCAGATTTTTGAGTGAGAGAACTCAAAAATCTCTCAACTTACTGTTGAGAGAACTCAAAAATCTCCTAAACAAAAAGTTGAGAGAACTCAAAAATCTCCTAAACAAGTTGAGAGAACTCAAAAATCTCCTAAACAAATAAGTTGAGAGAACTCAAAAATCTCCTAAACAAAAAGTTGAGAGAACTCAA
Organism: Ptychobarbus kaznakovi; assembly: GCA_027422405.1. NCBI lineage: Eukaryota > Metazoa > Chordata > Actinopteri > Cypriniformes > Cyprinidae > Ptychobarbus > Ptychobarbus kaznakovi. The sequence goes on along the minus strand of CM049804.1, from coordinate 26,651,888 downwards.
AAATCTCCTAAACAAAAAGTTGAGAGAACAAAAATCTCTTTGAGAGAACTCAAAAAATTTGAGAGAACTCTAAACTTTTTTCAAAAATTCCTAAACAATGAGAGAACTCAAAAATCTCCTAAACAAAAAGTTGAGAGAAAAAAATCTCTAAAGTTGAGAGATCTCCTACTTTGAGAAACTCAATCTCCTAAACAAAAAGTTGAGAGAACTCAAAAATCTCCTAAACAAATAAGTTGAGAGAACTCAAAAATCTCCTAAACAAAAAGTTGAGAGAACTCAAAAATCTCCTAAAAAAAAGTTGAGAGAACTCAAAATCTTTAAGTTGAGAGAACTCAAAAATCTCCTAAACAAAAAGTTGAGAGAACTCAAAAATCTCCTAAACAAACAAGCTGAGAGAACTCAAAAATCTCCTAAACAAACAAGCTGAGAGAACTCAAATATCTGCTGAAGCTGGTTGCCTTTTAAATTTTTAAGTTTGCTCAATTTATTTTTACAGTGTGGAGCAAAAACCGAAGTTTAAAATAATTCTTTAATTTTGAAGGATTTTGACTATCATGCTCACCAAAGCTGCATTTGTATTTGCTCAAAAATATAGTAAACCATACTACTGCAAAATATTATTACAATTTAAAATAGCTGTCTTTTATTATAAATAATTTTAAAAAGTAATTTATATAGTGTATATGATGGCAATTGAATTCCCAACCATTACTCTTCAGTGTCAAATGAAATAAATATTTGTATTTAATTAAACGTTTAATTAAAAAGACATTTATATTGATGGAAAGATTTGGTTACACTTTATAATAAAGTTCCATTTGTAAACTATATTTAATGCATTAGCTAACATTAACTAACTATGAGCAATACATTGTTACAGGAGTATTGTTTATTAACATTAATCAAATACAACTGTTCAATGTTAGTCCATGTTAGCTCATGTTGTATCATTAATATAGCAATAACTAAGATTAATAAATGCTTTAGAAGTATTTTTCATTGTTAGTTAATGTTACTGAATGTAGTCAACTAATGTTAACAAATTATAAAAATACTACCGATTTTTATTTATAATAAATGCATACATTTATATTAATCAATAAATCCTGAAAAAATGCATCATGATCTGAACAAAAAATATTAAGCAGCACAACTGTTTTCAACATTAATAATGATAAAGCATTGGTTCGATTCATTTCTGAAGGATCATGTGACACTGAAGACTGGAGTAATGATGCTGAAACTTCAGCTTTGCATCTCAGGGATATATTACATTTGAAAATATACTCAAAACAGAAAACCGTTCTTTTGAACTGTAATATTTCACAATTTGTTTTCACTATATTTTTGATCAAATAAATGCAGCCTTGGTGTGCATAAGAGACTTCTTTCAAAAACAAACAAATCTTAATTATGCCAAACTTTTGTCATTGTAACTATTATATTATAAAATATTCTTTATTATTTACATATCATATTAGTAGGCCTATTTGTTGCACTGCCTTAAAAATCTGGTAGCCCTGGTTTCATATTCTCTATGTAATTGTTTTTGGGTTTTGGTGAGATTCTCCATCTCTTCTCCGTCTTCTCTCCTCTTCCACCCAGATCCGTCACTGACTGTGCGAGCTGACATCGTTGGAAAATACGCCAACCGACTGTTCGCGTACGAGGCGGGCGACGTGGACTTCTGTGAGTGTCTCTCTGTCTAATGAGCTCCGCAGCTCTATATTGTCAAGCTCTTTCTGACTCCCAACCGCAGTGGAGCGGAGCAGTTCATTTGTTTCTTCACACTCAACACATCCTCTGCTACTTTATGCATGCCAATGTGCTAATGTTGAAAATGAATATTGGATTTACTACGGTCATTAGTTAGTCATGGCCCTTCCCTATATTTTTGCTTGTGCGCAGTGGCAGAGAACATGATGAAAGCCAAGATCCTGCTCAAGGAAGTACACAAGGATCATGGTGATCTGTGATGGACAGACGACAGCTTACCCGCTTTCAAGACTTGTACACAATATACAGGTTTCTTTGTGCAACTAACATATAAAGTCTGTTAGTTGTACTAATGTTTCTGTGTGCATTCCTTTAACAGCAAGAACTAGTGCAAAGGTATGAAGGAAGAGGGAAACTATGCGAAACAGTCAGGGTTTATTTTTCCTCTGGCTTCTCTTTGACCTGCAACATCATCTACTTGACTAAGATCAGCAGGATAAACCGTTGCTTGAATGGTTAAGTCCATTAACTAGTACACAAGGTAAATCCATCCTCCGTTGTACAAGGATGAAGAGGCATGACTTATCTGGGATTTGTAAAAAGGATCAAGGAAGCAAAATAAGAATCAACATAGGCCTACAAGTCTCAACAAGGAAGATTGCAAACATGCAGTGACACAGAGTAAACACTAGATGGCAGAACACACTGTGTAGTGTGCAGAAGCCAATTTCATAACATCAATTTAATGCTTTAAATAAGCATAAGCTCCAAGTCAATTATAAGTATCAATTTATGAATTAATATGAACACATTAATTAACAGGTAGTCTTCGGCAAACAAATATTAAATGACTGCCAAACGTAAAGATTTTGTAATGTCCAAGTAAACATACGAGTTATAAAATCACTTTTGGATGGACCAAAATTCGATATGCAAAAGTGATGCACAAACACTGCAGTTGCTGTGATTTCAGCAGCCTTATTTCTGGAACAATTTTTTCCCTAAACCAATCAACACAATACAACCACGGATTTAAAGCAAGCAAGCGATTCAATAAATAAAATGATAGATAGATCTATAGATAGATAATTATACATTATAAAAAAAAAAATCAAATTGCAAAATCGATACACAAAATTGCAATTGCTGTGCGATTCTGCTGCCTCATTACTGGAAGTATTTTTTCTAAATCAACTAGCAAACACACTACAAATATTGATTTCAAATAAAATATAAGATAAAAAACAAAGGTGCTTTTTACGAGTGAAGGAACTCATACCATGAAGCATTGTGACTGATGTAACAATCACAAGCAATGATGTAATATACTTTAAATCATTATTTCATAAGATGCAGTGTTTAAAAAGTATTGCCAAAATATTCAAACAAACAGACATATGTAAGCTGCTTATAAGAGCACTGTTTTATAGGAGTGGGCAGTCACGGGTTTTTATGACATTTACTTACTTTTCTGATTCTTGTTTCGCAATTAAACTAGACTTAAAAACATATCCTATGGAAGCATATATCATTACTTAAGCAAAGCTCATGGTAGGTCTGTACAGTTAGTCACAACATTTCTAAAATCTATTTTTGTTTATAATTGCAATGTATTTTCTTTATGATTGATAGTGTTGCTCTCTATTCTTTAAAATAATGCTGCATAAACACACTGTAGTCAGTCACTGCACATGGGTCATGGTGTCTAAATAGATCGTTCAAAAGTCAAATATCTTGCAATGTTAGACTAAGGTTAGAAAATGAATAATCTATTTTGGAGCATTTTTAACACCTTAAATAGAAGAGCATGGTGTTAGAAACACCACGATCTGCCGAATGCATTAATGCATTGCGGTATGTATGCTAGAGGTTTTGCTAAAGAGGTGGGCCTGAAGCTCAGAAAACGCTGGAAAAGTTTCAACAGGATTTGAACAAGCAGCTTTCTGACTATGAGTCAAGAGTTGCTGAGTGTGCTGAATGAAGGGGAGGTGAGGTGACAGACTTTAATCCTGCGGTCATCCTCCTCCGGCCCAGGGTCACAGAGAGTAATGGAGCGGAGCAGGATGGTCATTCCTCCGCAGACAGAGTGAATTAATGCTGTACGGCTGGTTACGACTCTGACTGACAGCCGCACGCTGGTCACACTCAGGCTCTGGAACAGTCTTATTAACACCACAGATGAGCACACCCTCTCACCTCACCAATAAGACTAGAGCTGCTGTCAATACACACACACACACACACACACACACACACACACACACACACACACACACACACACACACACACACACACACACACACACACACACACACACACACACACACACACACACACACACACACACACACACACACACACACACACACACACACACACACACACACACCACACACACACACACACACACACACACACACACACACACACACACACACACACACACACACACACACACACAGCAATGATGGTCACAGTCAAACCAAAGAAATATGCACAAATAATAACTGTGTTTAGTGCTCACTTTGTGAAGCATCTCGCTCATGCAAATACACAAAGAGGCTGATTTAATCGTTAAAAAATATGCAAAATTATAAAATAAAAACAACCTAAAAAAGAGAGAAATTGTATATATATAATGTTTTTTTAATTAAAAAATTAATCTTTAAAAAAAAATGTGATGTATACATATATATTGTAGAGCTGAGCAGTGTAGTGAAGAAGAATTTTTTTTAATTAATTTTTATGCCATTTCCAGGCATGAAGATTGCAATTGTATTTCCTTTGTTCACATATTTCCATTGAAATAAGAAATTAACTCCCCTTTATATACACAACCACTCAAAAGTCTGGGGTCATTAAGATTTGTATTTATTTATTTTTTGTAAGAAATAAATTACAAAAGATTTATGTTTTGGATGAATGCTGTTCTTTTTAACTTTTTATTCATCAAATAATTCATAAAAAACTGCATTGATAATAATAATAATAAATATTTCTTCAAATCAGATAATGATTACATTTAGAAAAAATAGAAAAGAGTTGTTTTAAATTGAAATAATTTCACAATATTACTGTTTAAAAAAAAAAAAAAACTCCAGAGACTTCCGTCAAAAACATTTAATATCCCAAACTTTTGAAAATTGGCTTAATGGGCCAAAAAAACAAACAACAACAGTTTTTTTTTTCGTGTTAGACATGAATGTGGGTACGTCAGGAGTATTTTTAGTCTGTTATTCCAGAAGACTGCACATTTGAAATGTCTCAATTTAACAAACTTCAAAGCTGAACGTTATGCACCAAAAGCCATAAATATTTTGTATTTATGTATTTAATATTGTTTTCTTTTGATGTAGTAATGATCCCAAAAAATTGTATTTAGAGTATCCTGAATGAGCATTAGAAGAATTAAATGACAATAAATAAATAAATCATGATAGTAAGTGAAACAATAAAAATATCAGACAGAGAAAACCCACATTCAGCAAGTCTGTCTGTCTTAAAGCACATCCTAACAGAAACACAATTCATGTCCTCGGTGCATGATACAAAAACACACAGGCTCCTGTGACCTGCTGTATGCATCCCAACAGAAAGCCACCCTTCAAAACTGAACGTCTCAAACCACAGCACATCCACACAGCGGTTCAAGACGAATCCCATTCGTCATATTCTCTGGCAGCTGCTCTCACTCGGCCCTGCTGTGATATTAAGTACAGCACAACTGTTGTGTCAACTGTAGAAAGTGTATTCTTCCTGAAGGCCATATCACATTATCAATTATCTGCTGTGAACTATTCATTTCACGGTGAGAGACTAGTATTTGCACTGAGAAGAATCAATACGACTCGGTTGTCTATATTAAGTTCTTTTATTCAGCGATGCTCGTGGATGTCTTGGAGAGCTCTACTGTTACTCAAGGACAGATGTGAGACGCTCATGCGTACAATCTGAAGACCGACTTATCATTTCAAAGACTGAGGGTTTCGAGAGCTTTACACTTACTCAAGGTTGACTTTGATTGTAATTAAAAAATGATGGGATGGTGTAAAATATTAATGGAAGAATTCATAATATACACACTAAAAACATTAAATAAAATGTGCATAGTAAAAAAATTAAAAAATAATAACAATTTAAGCTAATGATAAAATGATTCAGGCTAATATTGAAAATAGTTTTCAGATATAAAAAATATAAAAGAGGAAAATGCTATTTGCACCCCAGTAAACACTAAATAAAAAAGAAAATAATATACACTAGTCAAAATTTGAAGTGGATCAAAACCTTTCATCAAAGTTGTCCTAAAACCTAAAACCAAAATGCAAACTGCATAATAAAAAAGACCACATATATATATATATATATAAATCAGCAAAAAATAAAAATAAATAAATAAGCGAATATTTATAATAAATGTTATAGTATAAAGGTAACATTTTGTACAGCAACATAATATACAATAATTCTTGTAAAACTTGCACCAATAATCTTCGGTTTCTTTGCAATTTAGATTTTTTTTTGCATTGTATATTATTCTAAGTATTTTTTCCCAAATATGCAAATTATGTTTTTTCTCCTGTGCACTAGCATGTTATTTTACTGGCATTGGGGCATGTTGTCACAAATGATCATGTGTGTTGAATTATTGTTTTTTTCTGTAATAATGGTGTAAATATTCAACAGCCATTTTTTTGTAGCCATCAAAGCTTGTATCTATACATAAATTCAATTTAAAACAAACTCACCCCAAGACATGTTAGCTGAAGTAAAAAAGAAAATGGACAACTAGCCCCGGTTTCATCTATAGCATATAATGTCTAAAAGCACCTACTATATACAGTATTACAATGCATACTATTATAATAGTAGCATATGTGAATTTTTGAGAATTGCAATATTAGGCAGGTAGGTATGAGGAAGCTGCAATAGTTACACATTTAACGGTGAATTTCTGCACTCCTTTTTGACTTGCCGAAATCTGACAAGGACAAAGACCCATTAGCTGCCATTCCAGCTCCGCACAGACAATTTAGATATTCAAATATGCCCTCGCTTTGTGGAAACTGTTTGCAATGAGAAGCTGAATAGGTAATGTGACATTAATCTCTCTCTCTGCATTTGTCCCGTAACACACCTTTGCCAGAGAGAGGTCTATGATGTCTCTTTGAGTCCACCGTGTGCCCTGGAAAGAAAGGGGCATCCGTGCCATTGAAACAGGAAGGTCAAAATGCTAATTCGCTCTCGTTCTTCCTCCACGTCTCCCTCACCCATCAATAGAGGCCGGGTCGATGTTTTTAATTATTCTGTCAGCTTCAAAGAATTCCTCGTCAGAATTTCACGGCGCTCGCGAAGGTCTGAGCTCTCAGATAAACGTTATCCATTCCTGTGACGACGTCTCTTCGCGGGCTCTCAGGTCGTACCTCAAGAGTAATTACTATAGATCAATATGCTTAGGGTTGGCAGAGGGAACAGGGCCAATTAACTCTCGGGACATTAGCTAAATGCTCGTGTGAAGTGAACGGGCGTGTAGTGTTTTATCTGACATCGGGAAACAATGTAATCACAGGCCGGCTCAATCTAGCGCACAAACACCAACAGATCTCTATTGTGAGGTGAGAGTTCAGCGATGCAGAAAACTGTCGGTTGCAAAGCAGAAGTTTGCAATAGAAAACACGAGAAAATTTCTAAAAGATCAGAATTTGCATGTAAATACACCAGGTTATATTATTACGATTACTGTGGTGTTTGTCCATGCTAAACTCACGGCTAATGCTAGTGTTGTTGGGGTTGCCAGGCCATTGCTATACAGTTGATAAGGTGTTCCGAGTGGTTTTAGCTCGTTGCTACGACTAGATTGTTAGATAATAGCCTAAAGAGTCAAAAAAAGCACAGAAGTCTCTACGCTGAGGTCCCTCCACCAATGTTTTTTTTTTTGGTCCATGCTATTATCTGCCAAGCTAATATTTTGCTCACTTAAAAAATAATTAACACTTCTCCTCAACAAGCTGCATAATTTGAAGCCTTATCCACGTCTACAACATAAACAAACTAGCAATAGACTAATATATCAAATATATTATATCAGATATAATATATATAATATCAAAACCATAACCCTTATGAAAATTATGAGCCACATAGGCTATTCAATCCCATTGCAAAATGTAAAGGCATCTGTAATGTTTCTTGTATAAACCCCCAATATTTATACTTTGAAAAAATTATATTATAAATGTCTAAATTATTATTATTATTTGGAAAATATTTAATTTCTATAAAGTTACATCAATACCGTACTTTATATTTTATTAAATTATTTATTTTAACAGAATACTTTTTTGTTTAATGTTAGTTTTATTTACTTATTTTAATCTTTAATTTTGATCTATTTAACATTTATTTGTGTGTTTTGTTTTAATTATTTTAATTTAATTGTCAATTTATTAATTAGTTTTTTATTTAAATCTTATTTGTATTATTTATTTTTACATGCATTTACATTATGAACTTTTTTAATTTTTCCCCTTTTTTAGATTTATTTTAACCTTTATTTACTTATTTTAATCTTTATTTTTATTATTTATTTATTTTTACATTTAATTGCTGTTATTCTTTAATTGTTAATTAATTCATTTTCATTCACTGTTTTCTCTAAACCTTTCCACGGACCCCCTAGCACTCGACAATGATCAACTATGCTTCATCTCATCATGCAACCATCAATACATTCAGGAGTCAGAAAAGCGCTCTGACATTTCTTCATCCATCCCTGCCTTCTTCTCAGGGGAGAGTGAACGTAAAGTTTAACCAACAACTTGAAATGGGGCCCAGATGCAGGGTCCAGACCAAATTGAAGTGTGCTGGATTCAGATAAGTGTAATGTCCTGGGGTTTGCGGGCCGGCGCTTCGCTTTGCTCTTGGTGACAGCAGGTGTGGCGTCAGCGCGCGGGGAGACAAGGTCACCGGGATTCCAGGCTAATAAATGGTGTGAAGATGGAACGGGCCGGTGGAGAGCGAGGCTGTGGAGCGATTCGCCACATACATCAACTCCACTGAGCAGAAAATTGAAATGGAAATCTGGGCCTTGAATGAGTGCAGATCCCATTGTCCCCAGAATGCAATCTGATGATGTATGATATCTTTTAAGACGGCCGGTCCCGCTCGCCGCTTCATTTTGAACCACAACTGGACAGGTGAGCTCATGTGAAACTTTGCAGGCGCGTCTGAATGAGGTTCCCAGACAGAGTATGATGACTCCTCAGTGAAAAGTGAGTAGATATATGAGTGCATTATGGATTCATGAAGATCAAGATGGATGTCTCCAGGGAGTAAACTAATTGCTGTATATAAGCTGAGATATGTGATAAACACTTGAGGCTAGATAGCGATGATGAGAAAAGCAATAAAAGCACAGACTCAACTGACACAGCAAATTTCCACATGAGATTTAACATTTAATGTTAATATTGTGAATATGAGTTCGCAGTTGTGTGTTTTTGATGTGATGCAATGAATGCAAATCTTTCTGTTGAACTGTCAATGAGAGCTGCACGCGGCCAGTGTAGCACTATTCCTGAACAAATGATTCTCAGGACCCAGTTCTTTTTAAATAAATCAAAATCACATAGCGATACAGTATAAGTTCCTTGAAATGAGGGCCCATAGATGTCTGATTACCGAACAAATGACTTCTGTGCCGGTTCTTTTTAGTGAATCAAAAACCAAAGCGTGATCAGACTATAGGCTTGTTTGAGATGCATCGTGTATGACATAAAAGTACCGCAAGAGCGATTAGAGAGCAGGCGGCTCTTTACACACTTGAATTGCTCTCGCGGTGTCAAACGCTGATCGGACTGCGCTGCGCCGGTACATCTCGAACAAGCCTAACATGATTCCTGAACAAATGAGTCTTGATTCAATTTTCTTTGGGTGATCCAAAAACAAAGCACAACAATGTGGTCTGATTTCCAAACAAAAGATTTGCATAAACCGGGACCTGTACCACGATGCTAGATGAACAAATTCAGAGTTATAGGATAAGGTTTGAGTTGACAAAACCAAACCACTCCAATCTGGCTTTGTTGGTACCATGAAGCTGATAATCAACTTTCTCTGTCAGCTCAGGCTTGATCCTGAGTTAATGGAGCGAGTGAACTTGAATGTGTGACATCAGCGGCGAACAGCCAATCACAACCTTCTCGCGAGAGAGCCAGTGAGATTCAAAACTCTTTTGATAAAGGTTAACGAAAGGAATTTAAACGCATTTCCACTGAAGTACATAAAGGAAATGATCTTGCTCTATCAGTGCAGTCACAGGTGGAACTTGTGAAGTTAGTTTATATAGTTGATAATATACAGCGATAGAGACTTGAACATGTATGGTGACAAGTAGTCATTTTTAAAGTGTTATCTATTGGTGGAGAGCGAGGCTCGCGACCACATACATCCTCCACAAGAAAATTGAAATGGAAATCTGGGCCTTGAATAGTGCAGATCCCATTGTCCCCAGAATGCAATCTGATGATGTATGATATCTTTTAAGACGTGTCCGTCACTTTGTCTGATTGGTCTAATTTCAGTTTGCTCAGAACATAACCTGCCCGGAGCAGGTTAGCTGTGCAGTGTAAGTTACTATGACAATGAACACAGCTAAAAGCCAAGCCACTTTCATGATATCTAAAACCCAGGATTGGTGCAAACCAAACTGAAACTTACCTGGCTAGCCAGCGAAACCGGCTTCATGGTACAGGCCCCGGTTCTTTAATCGATACAAAAACATTCCTAATGTAGCCTGATTACTGAATGACACACCCAAAGTGACTTCTTGACCTCTGGACACCTCCCGTTTCTCTCCTGCGTTCCAAAAGAATACGCTTTTTCCTCTTCTTTGGAAGACAAAGAACACACAAACTTTTATTGACTTTCCGCCAAAAGACAATCAATAAATACTGACGTGACATACAGCCAATACTCGGAATTCGTGCTCTATATTTACCCATCCAAGTGCACACACACACCAGTGAACACACACACACACACACACCGTGAACACACACACACCGTGAACACACACCCAGAGCAGTGGGCAAAAAGGGTTACAAAAAACCCAGGGTTGCAAAACGTTTCTGGAAACTTTCCAGAAATGTTGGAAAATTACTGGGAATTTTGGAAAGTTTCCAGAAATTTACAGGAAATTTTCCACCCCTTTGTAACCCTATTAGAACCTGAAGCCGCAAGAAATTCTAAACAACTTCAAGGCGTCGTCACTCATCACATCACAAAGAAACAACCTATCACGGAAGGGCATCCCTGGAAACGCATCACGCAATGACGACTTCAGCAGCCCCAGAGGTTTCCCAACCAGGAAAAGGCAACACACCCGGAGATCAGCTGTCAAACTCAACTTGAAAAGCACATAAACAAACGTTCTCCATCATTTTGCTGAAAACTGGTGAATTGATCTATATGCAGCCAAAGATAGCCAAGTCTCTGCTTGTGATCTACTTCCGGTTGAATTTACAAAATAGCCAGAGAGCTAGACTTAAACTCTCTTCAGATCGCAATAACTCATTTCCTGAACGTTTGTATGTGTGTGTTTTTGTTTAGTATTTTATCAGAGTAGCAAATAAACTTTTTTTCATTTATAAAGAATCTTTTTGTCTTGTGTTGTGTAATATTCAGGTCAAACTTTGCCCAGAGCCCGTGCTACCTTGATCAAAATTGATAAAGTACTATTTTGTTTGTTTTATCGTTGGCCACAAAGATAAACAAAATTGTTAATATATACTAATTTTAACGTTCGCTGGACGAATCGTTAATAATGTATAAATTATAAGTATTGAAGTAATATCAATTCAATAAAATCAACCCAAGTCTTTAAGACTCGATTCCCTAAAAGCAGAAATATCATATTAAATTCATTACATAATTGGTGAAGGATTAAAAGCTCAAATCAGAGTTAATTCTTACAACAGTCAGTGATGATTTGGGCTGCCATGTCATCTGCTGGTGTTGGTCCACTGTGTTTTCTGAAGTCCACAGTCAACGCAGCCATCTACCAGGAAATTTTAGAGCACTTCATGCTTCCTTCTGCTGACAAGCTTTATAGAGATGCTGATTTCATTTTCCAGCAGGACTTGGCACCTGCCCACACTGCCAAAGGTACCAAAAGCTGGTTCAATGACCATGGTGTTACTGTGCTTGATTGGCCAGCAAACTCGCCTGACCTGAACCCCATAGAGAATCCATGGGGTATTGTCAAGAGGAAGATGAGACACCAGACCCAACAATGCAGATGACCTGAAGGCCGCTATCAAAGCAACCTGGGCTTCCATTACACCTGAGCAGTGCCACAGGCTGATTGCCTCCATGCCACGCTGCATTGATGATCAAGAAATAAAGGCTTGAGATATTTCACTCTATGTGTAATGAATCTATATATGGTGAAAAAAATATTGACCTTTTTCATGATATTCTATTTTTTTTAGATGTACCTGTATATGCAAAATATATTTTACTCTTTGTATTAGGATGAAATGGGATCTCGACATATTTCTTTGAGATTTCCAAAATGGGTTTGAGAAGTACCTGTAGTTTTTCTGCAGCAGTGGTAGCAGGTGGAGGTGTTTACAGGAGAATAACTCCATCAGCTGAAGAACACTGTGTCTGAATCATCAGCTCCGGCTCCATTAAGCAGATCACTGAAGAAAATCAACGAGCCACCGCAGGGAGAAGCAAACTAATGGCCAAGGTACCTTCCTTATGTATGACAAACTCTGTGGTTCTCTTCAGAGAAGTGGAATGATCTAGAATCTGGATGTACATTAATCACCAGAAATAAACATCAAACCTTTAAAAACAATATCGGCCCAATTATTTCAATGACACGTGGCATGCTGCTTTACCTGTGTCTGCTGAGGAGAATATGATTAATGCGGTTTCTGGAAATTAGTCGGGGTTCCCACACTTCCATGACTGATCCAATTATCATGAACGACTGAAGAATTATGGAAAAATCTCTCATAATTTTCATCATGAGAGCATGCATTTAAAGACCAATCATATAGCCTATAGCTTGTTGTGACCGAGTGACGCACATGGGTAGAGTTTTTCAGTTTGTCAAAGTTCAAGTATTCAGTTCTAAAAATAATGTATATAATTGGTTCTGAAGAATTAGCAATAATAAATCCATGTCAATTATTTGGCAAAACATGAATGATTCAATGAATGAATGTGGGGAGTCAATGTCACATAAAAGATTTCTCTGAATAATCAGAGGAGTGTTAGCAAAGAGAAACAATCATTCAGAGAAAATGATCAATGCTTTCTCCCGTGAAGGTTATGCATTGGAGATACCTCAGCTTCACAAAAGGTGTGAACTGCAAGGAAGTAATACGGTTTCATATTTCTCTGCAACCTTCATTTTTGATTCTAACTTTGAAAAAACAAATGTTGAGAATTGTCAACTCTAAGCATGCACTGAAGACAAATTGGTAACATCTAAATTAACATTAAGTTTTTTATTCAAGCCAAAAATATTATTTAACATCACTAATCTATTGACATACAAGCGAAACAAAATTCATGGATTAAATCCGGTAGGGATAGGTTGTTTAAGATTACACTCCAACTACATGTTTTAAATCAAGTTTCCTCTTATAAAGCACTACAATAAGGCCAAGTTGTGTCATTGGACTACTTTTGGAAAAATCATATTTCTGTCTGTGTTAGATGTTTTTCTATTCCAGTTGACAGACATTCCTGACATATAATTTAGTTTTATATCTCGTTTGTTCTCAACTAGAGGATTTACATCATCTTTCTGTCATCATTTACGTCATATCAAAATCATATTGTTGCAAACCTTACAACTTCCTTTGATCTGCAAAACACAAAAGAGGATATTTTGAAGAAAGTTGGGGTTCAAACACTGGATTCTATACATTTTTATTATAGTGACTAAAATTTTTTTTCTTTGTTGTTCCAGCATCACATGGATTGAGAACAACACAAGAGGAAAACATTATGGTAGATATTATAATTTTTTAATTTAGCTTTTTAGTATAAAGTGACTATTCTCCAGACCAGTTTTTGATCAATTTAAATCTACTGCACAAACATCTCAAAAGTAACACTTAAAAGTCGTCTTTTAGCACGTCTTCCTCTAACACATTCACAAAGATAAAATATTTAGCCAATAATATTTTCAAGCTGTGCAATGATGCAGATTTGAAAATTCCCTGGCATTTCACGAGCGTGGGAACCTCTATTGCAGTGAATTTACCTTCGGTTTCTCAGCCCATATCAGCTGGTGAATAATTCCCTCTAATAATCCAGATGAAGGTGAAACATCCAGCATGCATGAATCTCGATGTGCTTAAGATCTCAGCGAGCGTAGAAGACTTCAGGGCTTCCCTGGACAACTGCGACTTGAGAGGGAGGCCGACTCCCAGCCGAACATCATAAGCAGATCCCAGTGTTATTGAGTGTCTCTGCTACTGGTTACTGATTCATTATTAATAAGAGCACTGTATCTGATAACTCTACCAGACTCAATCAGAAGGAGAGTAATTAAAGGGAAATAAGATTTGCTCAAGCATGCACCTAGTTTGATGATTGAAGTTGAATTCCCAGTTAGTACACCAGCTGAGGAAGAAAGTTTTGGAAGAAGTTCTCCAGCACCGCTGTCCTGAAAGTACCTCAGCAAACTTCACAGGGGCTCGTGGGAGAGACTGCGGAGGACTGCTAAACCTGACAGCAGCAGCAGCGGAGCCTGCGCGAGAAATAAAAAGCAAACAGACTCTGTGCGTGGCAGCGCTTGGGTCTGTAACAAGAGCGAGTGTCAACAGCACTGATCACAGGAAATTCACTTTGAGTTGTTTTACAGTGAACATGGACTTTGCCACAAACACACACTCTGTTCCAAAACTTCCACCGTGCTCCAGATGGCATAAATGGTGCCTTTATAGGGCACTTCAAAGGGAGAAAAGTCATTAGAGCATGTTTTACAAGAAAGAACTTCTGTCTTTCTACTTTCCTAGAAATCATTTTGAGATTGCGGTCTATTAAATAGCAAACTAATAATAATTTTCATCATGAGCATACATTTAAACACCAATCCTATATAGCTCTGTTTGACCGAGTGTAATTTTGACCAGATCATTTTACATTTAATTCAATGTTACACTTGCAATTCCTTTGTAATTATTTGTGAACTTTACTAACAATTCCTGAGAGAAAATCATTTTGCAGTAAATCCTAAAAAAATGAAAATAATAAAGTGATTTTTGAATAAGCAAAAGTTATCCTTTGGAAGAGTTTAGAGTTTTTTCACTGAATAGTGATTGTCAATTTACAGCACACATCACAATTTATATCAAACACCAATACTTTGTATGTATATAACACCTATAATTGAGTAAAATCTTACTGTTGGAAATGTGACTCGCCTTATTTTTAAATCTGTGATTTAAGGAATAAATATATTTATTCACCCAAAATATACATATATCAGATCAGATAACATATTTTTGTGGACACCATAATTAATACCCCCCCCCCAGGATTATTTGATGAATATAAAGTTCAAAAGTACAGCAATTATATGAAAAATACTCTCAATTTTGATCAGTTTAATGTGTCCTTGTTGAATAAAAAAAATGATACACATATCATATGCATCGGTATGCTGTACATGCTAAATTTCATCAGTAAAAACACTAGTTTGTAGTGGCTAAAGACAAGCCAAACTCCACTGAAATCAGTTTTGAGTCGAGTCTCCCATGACAGCAAGGAAGCTCACTAGGTTTTGGAACAGAGCCACAGATATATATATATATAACACACACTTTGAATAAATCAGAAAGTAAGGAGAACAATAAAACGACACCAATATGCAAAGGTAAACTAAGATCTTTTTTATTCCTTTCTCTCTTTTTTTTGCTTATGTATATATAGATCTATTTTTGTTCCTTTTTTTTACTACATACAAGTCCTTATGTCGTCATGCTGGTTGCAGCTTCGGTGAAGTAGCTCATGCAGGTGACCCATGTGGATATTACGAAGGACAGGCAAAAGACGGGGTGGACCGAGATCGTGTTGAGACCGAGCTGGACCACCGCCGGACTCCACTGTACAGTCACCAAATCACAAGACGTTTAAAAACGGGCTGACCAGACCAGGACCAGGAGGACGAAAGTCAGGACTCTTCGCTAAGACAGCTCAGATTCCCAAAAGGAAAAATCATAAACAGGAAAAAAACGTGACATCATCAACTGGCGTTTCACGCCATCAAAATCCCCCGTAACAGAAGACAACAGCCGAAGAGAAGGGTGAAGACAAAATTAGTATGATGCAAAAGAAAAGACATTATTTTTTAAAAGAAAAAATCCCAAAAGTCTCCCGTCCTTGGAAAGTGTCACCAGCAGAAAGAGCTACTTTTTGCTGAGCCACATTTATGTAGAACCGACTGTGCTCATTAATTTCAGCCCGTGATCGTTTCTATTAGAGCAAGTGGGAGTCAAAGTCTACCGTCATTAATCATTACAGTACTGCAGATCCCAATACGCTCATACAGGTCCGTCAGAAATACATTACAGCACTCTGCAAGGACACGGCTGCCCTGGCATTTAGAGTAAAGACCTTAAAACCAAAATGCATGTTGCTTTTTGAGTGAAAAATTAAAATTAGTAATACATGTGCAAGGAGTCTACTGTAACGGCATAGGAGTGGGTCACAATATATTTACAGCAGTACATCCACTGTGTACCAGAATATTGAGAATAATGACGAGCGCATCCCAAATCCAGTCCTGACTGATCCAACTCAAACAAAAATACATCAGCGAGTGAACGAACAAAACTCAAACAAGGCAGAACTGTAAAATGCTGAACAATCTTTGCACCAATAACCTTCTTGTCTTTAAAAAAAACAGTTTAAATGCTTCGAAAAGAAAAAGAAATTGACATCTTTGGTGAAGATTCCACAGCAGTCTCTTAGTCTCGTTGCCATGATGTCTCTGCAGAATGCCAACGGGGCTCAACAGCAGGTGCACAAACAAACACACTCAAACGAACGCATGGACGGACAAACACACACACTGCTGGTTTCTTTAAAAGGTTTCGGATCAACGACAATGATGCCATCGAGGGGAAAATGGAATGACCGTGGCGAGGATGAAGCAGGTCTGATTTCATGGAAGTCTCAGGATCTGCCAACATCTGTACTTTGAACCGTTTGAAGATTTAAAGAAATAGTTGACCTTTCTAAAATCACCCATTCCAAATATGTATGCGGTTATCTTCTCCTATTAGAGATTTTGAGCAATCTTTTTTTGTAAGATTTATTTTTGGCGTTGTTGCCTTTACTATGATAGGACAGTTTAGATCTGACAGGAAGTGAAGCGGGATCGGGAAAGGTCCGCGAGCCGGGATTCGAACTCGGGACGTGCTCCCACGAGGCTATCGCCGCCTATGCTTTTGAACAATCTGTTCATTGGTCACCATGGTGCAAAAGCCCCAAAAAGGACCATAAACCCACTAAATAACATTTAAAGTAGTCAATATTCGATGTTCAAGACTTTATTGATTGTAAACCTTTCCTTCTGCTGTAGTTCTCAGATGTTATTTTACATGCAGTAAATTACCGTTCAAAAGTTTGGGGTCAGTATCATTTTTTTTTTTTACAATAAATGAATACATTAATTCATCTGGTATGCATTTAATTGCTCAAAAGTGACATTAAAAGACATTTACAATGCTAAAAAATATTTATATTTCAAATAAACATTGAACTGTTTTCAAAATTGATAATTTTAAGAAATGTTTTATTAGCACCAAATCAGCATATTAGAGGATTTCCAAAGGATCGTGTGACACTAAAGACTGGAGTAATGATGATATCACAGGAATATATTGCATTTTAAAATAGATGAAAATAGATATCAGTTATTTTAAATGGTAATATTTCACAATTGTTCAATTTTTTTTTAATCCAAACCTTTGAACAAAACTGTACTGCATATTCAACACTATAATTCTAGTGAATAATTCCTTAAATTTCAGTCAATTTCTTACACAAAAGCTTTCCAGGATCAATGCTCAATTAATATAGAGTAATGTTATGCTGGTTTTACAGTGATGTTTTGTCGTTTTTGAGCTCGACTTATAGCATACAGGTTTGAGGGTGAGTCAATCATAGAATTTTCATTTCTGGGTCAACTACTTCTTTAAATACTAATAAGTGTAAAATTATGACTGAAATGTTATAAGTCCCACCAGGAGTTTATATTATCCAGCAACACTACTGGAATCTGAAAACCACCAAAGCCCAAGTTTAAAAATGAATGATCGGTATCGAAATACTTCTGCTTCTCGGCTCTCAATAACCTTACCAGTCAAACATGCAGCACTGGATAAGTCATAAATCAAAGAGCGCCTAAGCTCCCGGCTCAGACCTTGCTACAGCACACGTCTGCAGAGGGGAAACCTCATCCTCAAGGACACGGCTGAATTCAGTCTTACAGAAGCGTCTCTGAGGAGGAATGTAGGATTCAGGTCTATGCAGGAAATAAAACAATCCTCAAATAAGTTGCAAGGATAAAGTGAAAGTCAGAGTCGCCTCTGAAAACCTTGCTTCCGCATGCAGAGATGGCTTTTGTCAATAATAAACGTGCATTTTACAGACCATTCTGCCATCTTGAAAAACTCCCACAATGCCCTGCTCTCAAACCTGCAGTGTCTAAACGCAGCATGAATGTTGAAGGAAGAGCTCATCCAGGAATAGACTCCCTACATGTCGTTTCAAATGGATCATGATTCCAGGCTTGGTCTTTTCCTTATGCGAAGCTTTAGACGATTTGGAAGGACATGAGGGTGAATTTTCATATTTGGAGGAACTATTCCTTTAACATAGGTGTAACTCGATCACATTAGCAGATCGTGTTCAGTGGGAAATCTGCTGTTTGTTTTGAGTGATCCAAAGGACTCCATGCAGCTTCAAGTCAATACAACGTAGACACCTAAAAAATAGAGCTTCTAAAATGGTCCATTATAGGCCAGTAAAGCATTGAACCCAGAACCCAGGCTTTTCTTTGAGCCTTATGTAATTCGCACATGCATTTAAGACCTCTGAGAAATTTCAACATCCACGACATATCGTTTAATAACATCAATGCACTTTGGTTGCATCCATAAGACTACTTCAATTTCCATTTCAAATCACTGTTTGGGAATACAGCCTTCAAGTTTCCCTCCGAGGTCAAATTAAAATCTGAAATCTATTCTACAAGAAAGACGGCGTACGCTAATTCTACACTAAAGTCCTGACAAAACAAGTTTGTCTATCTAAAGGGACCATGCTGTATAGTTATGATCTATGTGATAGAATTTCTTCCCCTTCTAAAATCCGGAGGGAACGGAATAAAAAATATAAATATGCTAATGTTTTGCATATCAAGGAGGACCATGCTCAAAAGGTGAGCCAGCATTCGGGTAGGCTGGACCAGGAAACCTTCAGACCTGCGCACAGCGGTGTGGTCGACCTGAAGCCACGTAACGCGCACGTTTACGGCATCAAGGTTTTTTCAGAACCCTCTCTCACAAAAATAAAATAAAACAAATGTTTCCAGTTACAAATGACTTTACGTCCTGTTATCTGCTGAAGGCTAATGCCGCTAGCTTCAAAACAAACATACGTTAGATGAAAATCTGATTCTACATTACAAATAAAAAAGGCAGAGTCATGATTCACACGAAAGAGAGCAAAATGACCGACACTAAAGGGCTCTTGGTTTGTCTGAGAACAAACAGCATCACACACACACACACACACATCCCCACACATCAAGTGAAGTATTAACAGCTGGTTGTTGTCATGTCCTGGTCTTTTATGTTCCCTCTTCAAGAGTTCAGCGAGAACTGGTCCTGTTCTATGGGTTTTTTCACCCAGGCGCCCAGCCCCGCTTTGTGAAAGGCCTTGATGAGCGTTTGCTTGGCCGTGTGGTACTCCACCGCTGCTTGCTTGGCTTCGTGGTACGAGCTGGGCTTGGGCACTTTGATTCGCAGAGTTGACAAAAGCTGAAGATAAAAAAAATAAATAAAAAAAAGAAAAAATTTTGCACTATTTTGTAATGCAATACAATACAAATTAAGCAATATGTAAACTATAATAGTTAACAATACTGCATGCTTAACATTTTAAAGGTTGTAAGTATAATATACGATAATTATAATACAATACAAGATATATTTATAATTTTATATGGTCACACTTTATTTTAAGATCCAATTCTCGCAATTAACAAACCATTAACTATGACTTTTTCCCCAAACTCCTAATTTGCTGCTTATTAATAGTTAGTAAGGTAGTTGTTAAGTTTAGGTTTTGGGTAGGATTAGGGATGTAGAATATGATCATGAAGAATATGTGCTTTATAAGTACGAATAAACAGCCAATATGTTAATAATAAGCATGCTAATAAAATTCTATTCCAAAGCCATTTTTATAATGCAATTATGTCAAGCACACAATTTTGGTATACGAGCTTATGCTTATTTGCATTTTCAACATGCTGATAGTTTCAGAATTGCTTTAAAAAATGTGTTTATGCTTACAGTTTAAAATAAATGTTGTATATAATTAACAGCACTATAATTAGTTTGTTTTAAACTCAGATTTTTGATTCATGTTCTGAATATTGTTCAATTTAAAAGATTTGTTATGGAGTGAGGGGAACTAATATACATGTGTTTAGCATTTATAATGTTTGCAAATGTTTTAGATTTTTTGTAAACTTTATTGACATTATTCACACACACACACACACACACACACACACACACACACACACACACACACACACACACACACACACACACACACACACACACACACACACACACACACACACACACACACACACACACACACACACACACACACACACACACACACAC
Source organism: Ptychobarbus kaznakovi (assembly GCA_027422405.1). Classification (NCBI taxonomy): domain Eukaryota; kingdom Metazoa; phylum Chordata; class Actinopteri; order Cypriniformes; family Cyprinidae; genus Ptychobarbus; species Ptychobarbus kaznakovi. The sequence goes on along the minus strand of CM049804.1, from coordinate 26,631,215 downwards.
ACACACACACACACACACACACACACACACACACACCTGTACTTTAGCACAGTCTTGCAGTAATGTTGAAAGTGAATGTGTGACAGCGGTACCTTAGAGTGTAGTCGCACCCAGTGGCTGTACAGGGCGTGCTTACAGAGACGTGAGGGTCTGCCCATGTCATCCTTGCCTGTGGTGGCATTAATGACTTCTAGAGCCTGATCTCCCACCGTCCAGTTCACACTGAAGTTAGGAGCCTTTCCTGGCTGCCGGGCCTCAGCGTTACTGATTCCTGCAAACACACAAACACACCAATCATAGTAGAAAACCACACACAGAACCGGCCTTGGTGCGTTTTCTTTCTGCATGAATAAAACATCCAGAGTGGCCCTTTTTATGACTTGATATAAAGATATTTCTTGAACAAATAAGAAGAAATTTGTTTCAAGGCTTCCATTTTAATGAAAGAACACAGATACAACAATGTGCTCAAGGTTGTTTATTCAGGAGATGTGTAAAGCTTTAGGATTCCTACACTTTGCCCCCAAAGATTGTCCATGACCTTCCCAGCCATTCATTACAGAGATCGCTGGAGTGGCTTTCCACTTTGGTAACTATTTTGGATTGATAAATTGAAACAATCATACTTATGAGTGTAAACGTGTCTCCAATAAGACCCTCAACAGAAAGTCTGATGACTTGTGTTGCTTTTTAAAGTCTTGCACATGAACTCAAAAAGAGCAGAGAGAAATGCAACAGAACAGACTAGTCCAGAAATAAACCAGAAAACAGAAACTACTGAATTTACATCGACTAAAAAAACCTAAAGCAATGGAAATGATCTGAAAACACTTGCATGCCATAATTATAATCATTTATTCATTCATATTTATATTCTTAAAAAGTTAATGAATATTAAAATCTATTAAATAGAATACTATAATGTAATATTTAAAGAAGCATTAATGGGTCATTGCACTATGCATTACCTCTTTACCTGCAGAGCAAGACGACAAGAACAAAAAGAGTTGAGATGCAGAAGGATGATTCTTTGAGCTCGGGTCGAGTACGCTATGCCTCAAACTCCCATTTTCAGCAGTGAGCCATTAAAAGCTAGTTCTGCTGGGAATCTGATGTAACCCCGTGCAAAAGCAGTGTTAGGCGTTTCTCTTGAGGCACAAAGCAAGAAAGAAAGGACATGTACTCAATTCATCGTATATACTTCTCCAAAAGCAGCCGACGTCTCCCTAAAGACATTTTGAAACTCTGATCTTTAATCAGGAACCGGTGTCCACTTAAACCTAATGCTGGGTATAAACTAGTCTTTGTCTCATATTTGATATTTGCATCATTGACTTGGTTGCTTTCCTGTTTATTATAGTGTATCTGCTTTGAAACAATATGTATTGTATAAAGCGCTATATACTGTAATAAAGATTACTTGACCAAAAAAGCAGCTTGACTGTTGTTTAACCACTTTAAATTTCGACAAGCATTTCCCGACCCTGCTATAGGCTGTGTGAGATTATTTCCAGCTTCCTCTTTATAAAAAAGAAAAAGCATGTGAGAGGTTGAGAGAAATCAGCAGGGGAATCTGGGATTTGAGGCACGCACAGAATTACTGAAACAGGCCGGCGGAGGAGAGCAGGCACATCTAAATTCCAGTAATTCATCAAACCACGTGGAAATTGAAGGCGAGTGGGGGAAACTGTCCGTCCATTAAACGGTAATACAATTTGACATGGGTGCCATTTTCAATGATTTGGGAGTGTAAATGCGAGCCGGTGTGATGTTGTCTTACCGCTGAGTAGGGGGCGGTTGAGGGAGAATTGCTGGGGCAGGTCTTCGATGTCAGCGATCCGCTGGTACATGGCTCGGGAGAGATGATCAGCGTGATACAGGCTGCCCAGGATGATGCTGGAGAAGTAGATGGGCTCAGTGAAGTAGCTCATCAGAGAGCCCTGCATGCCCACCACGTTCCACCTGCAGGAACACACACACACACACACACACACACACACACCTCACATTAGTGTCTAGATTTTATATTGGGCACCAAGCGGCAACCTTACACAGACTGTTAAAAAGACTAACAATAATCAGCATTGTCATTTATTAATATTGCTATAAACTATAGACCCAACAGTACTGTATGCAGATAAAGTCAGAATGAAAATGTTAGATTGGACATGCAACAATAAAAGGTATGAGAAGTAACTTTGTTTACTTTGCAAAGTTATTATTTGAATTATAATTGATTTACTTACTATTGACTTCAATCATAATTGAATTTTTTATTTGCATTTATTTTCCTCTGCTGTATGCAACCCCATCAAAACAGACCTGAATCCAATTTCTATCATAATTCATTATAATTAATTGTATTATTCTTACATATTATTATAATATAATTATTTCATAACTTTATTATTGGCATTTTGCAATGATTTCCCCCTGCTGAACGCAACCCCACCAGAACAGACCAGTTGCCCATTTTTATTATAATAATGGTTATAGTTCATTAAATTATTACATTCATTTATTTCATAATTGTATCATCGCCATTTTGCATTGTTTTTCCCCACTTGTTGTATGTTATAATTATGACCCATTTTTATCGTAATTCATAATTACAAAAATAAATTATAATTTCATAATATTTTTTAAATTGGCATTTCACATTATTTCCCCCCCCTTCAAACACAACAGAGGACCTTTATCATAATTAAATACAAATATTACTACATTTAGTTATAATGCAATATTAGTTTTATAATTGACATTTGCATCGTTTTCCCCCTGCTTTCACAACAAACCCAATTTCTGCCAACCAATTTTATTTAATTACATAACGATTAAGCTTATAATAATTATTTAATTATGATTATAATTCATATTAAATTTAAATATAATTCACACTTTTTAAACAACCCCATCAAAACAGACTTGCAACCCATTTTTGGGTCTCGGCCCGCCACTAGACACACTGACTGCACCGTTATTGCATTGACTCGTCTTTACAAGAGCACATCTATTTTTGATTTCGTTTGTTACTAGCCTGAAGTATTTCCAGCAGTTTAACATAATGAAACCCCTTTGAGACTCCTAATCTCATTCCATCTAAAACACTGTACAGGTGGATGGGACATAAGACAATCAGGAGCTACAAGAATCCTAAACACAAAAGCAGAAAAGCAATCTGTCCAGAAGCCCAGATGTGAATGATTTTCAAATGATATATAAAAAGGCAACAGAGGAAGGATTGTTCAATTAGTGCAGTTCTTCCAAAGCACCTCATTTACATCTTCACAGGTCCCAGACTCACCCACTGGGTCTCCCCCTCAGCCGTACAATCAAAAGACCTAATCAAGTCCAGATCTGCTCCCCAAAACAACACCTGCTGCATGCAGCCGAGCAAAACCCAGACTCAAGTGATTGGAGTCGTTCTCGTCTGACCAATCAGCAGCCAAAGAGACACAGTCCAACTTTTGCTATCGTTAATAAGACCACTATGTCAGCTAAGCACTTCGCTCCAGTAGCCAGAGCACTTATTCAGAGTTACTGCTGGCGTTTATCAAGTCTACTTGCTAAACTAGACAGATTTGTACAGTTTAATCGACAGTAACCCAACAAATCCAGTGATTATTTCATCCCTACAAGCATTCATTGCATTAATTTGTGTTTCGCAGAAGAACTGTTTTTGTGTTTTTGAGATAGGAACTGATAGCCTTGTACAAGAACACTTGATCCTGTCAGTAAGAGGGAAAGAAAGAGCCACACATCACTGATCAGAAGTTAAAAACCCAGGGGAACAGTTCATAATTCAGACTAATGATACATACTATTCAGCAAAGATGTATTCAATTAATCAAAAGTGACAAAAGATTTTTCCAGATATTTTCTGAAGAATCATGTGACACTGAAGACTGAAATAATGGCTGCTAAAAAGCCATCACAGAAATAAATAATACAAATATTGTATATTAAATATATTAAACACATTATTAAACAAAACGATTAAATATATTGCATTTAATTCTGTTGTAAGTTTATGCAAAATAATACAACCACAAAGTAGTGTATAGTAGTGACCACAAAGAGGGTTTAAACGCAGACAGATTACACTGTTTCACTGAAATTATCAACATGTATTGGAGCTACTTTTATTCTTATCATTATTTCAGACATGAGTGGCTCAGCACCTCCCATGAAAAATTCACAGGAGCACGCTCCACCCGCTGTGTCCCGGTTTGAGACCTACATCTGGTCATGTTACTGGCAGAGCAGGTACAGGTCCTGACGGATGAGACAGAGTTCTATACACACTCGCTCCTTCATCTCAGCAGATGGGCTGCTTTTCCTTGAGAGTGAGCTGTGAACATCACTTCTGCTGTGTGCTGTCCCTGAGCAACACATAAACCAGCCCAGCCCTGACTAAACACCACTTTCCTAGGAAAACCAGAGCAATAAACTGAATCTGATAGAAAACCCTACTGAACACTGAAAACATGAAACGCTCACTGTCTATTTCACTTCATCAACTGATGCATCTCATTATAGACTCTAATACAGCGGTTCTCAATTCCAGTCCTCGCGCCCCCCCGCTCTGCATATTTCGTATGTTACTCTTATCGCTTCAGATGTTTGTTCTATTCGAACGTAAGTGCCCTGCGAAGTGGACATCACAGGATATTCCGCCATGATTCCAGTTCAAAGCGAACATATATATTCCATTGAAAGTGCATTGAAGTGTGCGAAACGGGAATTTAAATTGTATATATATTTACAGAGGTATATGATGTCACACTCGTCCGTGCGTGAAGACGTTGCGCAGCGCAAATCCATGAATGAATGTTCCGAAATAAAGTAAACTTCAGCGGATTTCCCCTGCTCAGGGAGTAGGGAGCAATGGACCCTGTGTAGGGAGCATGTCAATCGGAACACAGTTCATGCATGGAGCGCACTTCTAACAAGCTGATTATCTGAATCAGGTGTGTTAACAAAGAGAGACATGCAAAATATGCAGAGCGGGGGGGCGCGAGGACTGGAATTGAGAATACAGTATACGTATATGTATTAAAGGGACAGGTCACCCAAAAATTTAAAAAAAACTATTTTTTCATAATATGGAAGTCAATGATTATCGTCAATTGTTTTTTTTAACCAACATTACTCAAAATAGCAGAAGAAAAAAACTCGTACATTTACACACAATTTGAGGGTGAGTAAATGATGCAAGATTTACATTTTTGGGAGAACTATCCCGTTAAGCAGTGTTATCTTAGTTTAACATCGAGATATTGAGTTTTTAAATAATTTGTATTAATATTTTGAATGAGTTTTTATTTAGCTAAAGTTTTAGCAAATTTGATGTGCATTTTTGATGTCATTTTTAGAAGTTGAAATGAATGAAATTGGTTTTATTTTTCAATCTCCCTGGTATTAAAGAGGTTAACCCTAATATATTAACACTGAAACATGCTTTTCAGTGAATAACAACCTGAATTTCAATCTGTTCCTCAAACAAAGCTATAGTATGACTGCTGAAGACTCAGAAGAGTCATATGTATATATTCTTTTATTGCAGTATATTGTCATGCGCGGAGAATAAACAGTCTTGACAATCATCTCTCATCCATCTCCTTTAGAATTACAAAAAAAACCTATAAAAACAAAAACAGAGATATACGGAAAGAAAAAAGACCACATTGAATTTTAGCTTGGATCATATTGCTTTTGCAAAGCAATTTTGCTCTTTTATTTTTGGATTAAAAACAAAGCAAAACAAAATGAGAAAAAGTAGCTCTGTATTTTCAACAGGGAACAGAACAAATAAATAAATAAAATAAATAGATAATAAACGGAGACTGTGGGACGAGGATGATATATATATAAGTATTGAGCGACAGTGAAAGAAGTGTTTTCTCTTTTCTCTCATTAGCATAGACAGGACCTGTGCTCTCCGGTCACAGCTGTCTCTAACACGTCCTTATCTGTCCGCTCACAGCTGCCGGGCGGCAGAGGAAGACACAGCACCACACTGACCCCACAGGAGACATGAACGCTCCTTCTACACTCTTCTTTATTTAACTAGGGTTATGTTGAACCATGCACTTCTTTCCCTGTCAATTATGAAGAGCCAATGGGCAATTAAATTCACAAAGCCCTTGTTCTCTTCCCAGCGGTGACAGGTACAGCGTCTACCTAGTGCAGAGATTAACCAGAAGGTTCTGGACTACTGCTTTTGCTGAGCTGTCTGCTATTCTAATGAAGAGGGCCGACAATAGCTCCGCTCCAAAAGTTAGGAAGCTGCCTAACTAGACAGCATTTTTAGAAGTAAAGGTAGGAAGAGCATTATGCTCATTACGGCCAAACTGTAAATGTAGCATTACAACCCCAGAAGACAGCGTGACCAGCTCGGCTAAGAGAACTGGAATATATTTTTTATTTCATTAAATAGCAACAAGAAGCATTTTTAAATCTAAATTTATATTTAAAAAATAACACATTTTGTTATTTTTTCATATGCATATTAACAAATAATGTCATTAAATAACATGCTTATGGAAATCCGTTCAGGAATCAAAAGAAAAAATTGCCAACTAATATTAAATATTTTATTAGTGCTATCAAACGATTAATCGCATCCAAAATAAAAGTTTTTGTTTACAGAATACATGTGTGTGTACTGTGTATATGTATTATGTATATACAAACACAAACACATGCATGAATATATTTAAGAAAAATATGTTATGTTTACATGTAAATACATATTTATTTTTAAATTGTAATAATTTTTATTACACTATTTATATTATACATTTTTTTAAATCTATATTAAATGTACAACAAACTAATTCATTATAACTGTCATTTTTTTTTAATAATTAGCCATAATGTAACGGCTACTAACAGCTATAAACCTGAGAAACAGATTTTCTGGGACATTTCTTTCCATTAGGTATAAAACATCCTTAAACTGAGCCCTGCAGCTGTGATCCTTTTAGTGTTGTTGCAGACACAGAGCAATCAGACCCATTTCATTATATGTATGCACTTCCACTGCATTCAAGGTTCACGTTAATCAGTATTTTATTAGTTAGGATGTCTATGTAGATATGTTTGTGTGTATCCATGCCACCAACCTACCTTGTGATTTTGTCACTGCATGACATCGTAAGCAGCCGCTCGCCCTGCAGGACTCCGTCCCACGTCTGTATGGTGTTACTAGAGCGCACCGGGATGGTTCCCTCTCCAGACTCAATCTTGGTCCTCAGCTGTCCCCTTGCCTTCCTGTTTGGGTGTCTGTCTCCCTGGTCTGAAGAGAACAGAACAAACTGATGAATTAGACATTTAAAAAGAATGGGTGGCTTTCATAGGCAATGTTTAATCTACTTCAACAAACCAATAATTGATTTAATCAACCAATAACACTAACATAAAGAACAGCAGTTGTTTGTTTTTTGTTGCTTCAACTGCTTAATAATTGTATGACATATAAGACCAAGCAAAATGATTCAAATACAACACTCAAGAGCGGAATTAAATCAGGCCACAAGGGGAGTCGACAAAGCCAGCTAATTAAAAACACTGATGAAATTTGTTTTTGAAATGCAGTCAGACACTCGAGTGAAATTATAATGAAATGCGACCTGATCATAAGAGGACCCATCCCGATCTTAATTGAAAACAACTATTCAGTTTTGATCATTCATTTCAAACGTGTTTGAGTAAAATACATCCTCATCCACCCCCTGCTAGATCCTGTGTCTCACCCTCTACAGCCGCCTCGTGAGGAGAGAAGATCCGGGCGTCTCCGCAGGGCGATGTGCTGATGTAAAGATGAAACTGGACGCTGTCTTTCAGCTGGAAGCCACGCTTGTCACACTGCGTGAATATGGACTTTTGGTGCTCCTCTTTATTGTTACTAAATTTAGAGACAAACAGCAGAACAATTCTTCCCAGTTCTAGTCATGTACAGATACAAAACTGTATGACCATAATTATTTTGACACATTGTGACTGCAATTTGAACTTCAACAAGACAAACATTTAAACGTGTGCTCTGTATATTTATTAAATATCTCATGCACTGACTTTTGAAACCTAGTCTACCTGAATTGCATGTAAAAATGTTATATGAAACAACAACAACAATAAAATCATAATAATAATAGTTTGTGTTTACATAATAAATGTGGGTAATGCCTATATTTATATGTATATATAAACAAACAAACTATTAGTTTAAACACAAACTTTTTTTTGGATGTGATTAATTTTGGATGTAAATATTTTCAAAATATATACTATGTGAGTATTTATATATAAATAATAAATATACACAGTACACACACATATATTATGTAAATCGCGGTTAATCATCATATATATATTTATAAACTGCAAAAGGCTATATTATGTCTAAATGCTGAATGTGTGCATATATATTTGTTGTTTGTGTATGTGTATATATATCTTTATTGTATTTTGTTGTTAATTATAACCATTTTCTAGATTATTATTTTAAATATACGTCCATACAAATTACATTTAAGCACAGCAATTGGTGGTTTAATAAATTGAAAAAGGCCATATCGTGATTCATCTATTAAATGTGCCTCTCTATTTAAACCCGTACACAATAACACAAAATATTAAATTAAAAACGGTTTAATTTGCCTTCCTGCTTGACTAAACACTCATCATGCTGTGGTGACATACGAGACATACGCAGACACGCAGGACAGCGTCTCACCTTAAGAAGTGCTCCAGCTGCATGTAGAGATACCGGATCAGAGAGCGGCGAGCGATGATTTCAGCGTGACAGTCGTTGAGCGCCAGGCCACGGTCGCTCATATACTCGCCGTTTATACACTTGGTTCCCGTGGAGACGCAGATGACCTGAGCGTCCTTGACATCAGTGCCTGAGTTAAAAGCAAGAGGAAACATACCAACAAAAATCACAAAGCATGTCTCGAAATATCCACACTCAAGATTCAGGCTCTGATTTCATTAGTGATTTTAATAGTAAAGGCATTCTTCATTTAAAGTACATAAAATAAGTCGCATCAGTTCAGTCAGGCTGATTCAAATGGATCACTAATGTGTCTTTTTGACTGATTCACCGTCTCAGAGCCATTGGGCGGGAGAATGGTTTTATTTTAAAACATTCTTCATGTTTTAAATGGAAAAATCGCATACAGAACTCTACCTGTTGTCATGACAACACCAGCCAGAACTTTCCGCCGTGCGTGTGGAGACGTGAAGTTGTCAGTGAGCTCGCTGAATTTGTCCACTACCAGACGAGAAACGGCATCTGCAAGAACCTGGTAAAGAGCATACAGATGTCAGACTTCACTCAGACTGTAGCGCTAACATCAATAACACATGAACACACATCAGTACATCCATGACTCTGCTATAGGCAGGCATGGCGTATTCAGAACAGAACACGACTCATGGTATAGAAGGCCATTTCTGTCACAGATAAATCATTACACAGGTAATCGTGACGTTTTATCTCACAATTCTGCCTTTGTTTGGCATTTCATAAAAAATAAGTCTGAATTTAAATGAAATTGCATCAAATAAACTTATATATAAAAGTTATTAAATCAGAATTATGACTTTTTTCTTGGAGTTTAACGTTTATATCTCACAGTTCTGTTTTTTTTGTTTTGATTATGCCATGGAATAAAACATAAAATTATAAGATATAAACTTGCAATTCTGTGAAGAAACGTTAGAATTGTGAGAACAAAAATCAAGATTTGTGAGTAAAATAAATGTATTAACTGGCAATTCTGAGTCAAAAAACCCAACAACAACTACTAGATACTAACTCAGAATTGCGAGAAGAAATTTTGCAGTCTCACAAATCCAGTTTTTATTTTTTCCATCCCGTGGCAGAAACAAGCGTGCATATTATTAAAATAAAATACAATTTAAATTTGTATCCTCTTTTTTATCCCCTACCCCCTTCAAGAAACTTGCTTGTGTATAATATCCACATAATCCAATCAATTAATGATGGATAAAATCAAGTTAAGGCTCTAGATTTTTTTTCTTTTTGAATATGCAATTCCATGAAGAAAAAGTAAAAGTTTAATACGGAGTTTCAACACAATGTACATATTTTTAATGGAACGAACACAAATGAAACAACTGAATATTTCTAAGAACCTGTTCCTCTATGGATGACTGTAATGCAAAATTTACGGCAGACCTCAGATTCACCTTCTGCTGCTGCAATATAATATCAATATTTCATCGAAACACTTCAGGCACCTTGATGACTGCTTTCCGCTAACAGTGCCCTCCACTTCACATTCCTTATCTCCCTGTTAATATGCTGGAAAATGATTATGCACGGGAAAAATCAATGGCCGAATGGGCAAGAATTAGAGACATTAGTCTAACATTACTTCCCAAATACTTCGGAGTCACTCGGTTGGAGACGGCTAATGGGAGTTTTAAGCGGAGCGTTCTCTCGATATATAATCAGGAGACAGTGAAATCTCCCACCGAACAGAAGATAAAACACACTAGTTTCCACCATCATCTTTATTTGCTTTTATTTCCCATTAGCGCCTGGGGACAGATGACAGGAATTCACTGGCCAACTAGACGCTGACAGATTTCACAGAGCAGCCTAGAAAACCAATAAAGTGGAAAAAGAGGCTAACGCAGCAAGAAAAAACATTTCAAGGAAGATTACATACATTCTATGTTAATAACAGTAGAAGTCATTTTATATAATTTTTTTATAGTCCAATCATTACACATTTATAATGGTAATACAATTATATAATAAAATTTATATGAATTATAAAAAAATTGTATATATAAATAATGCAATTGTATGATTATCTTATAAATATTAGATGATATTATTAGCTAATAAGTGCCATAAATAAATTATTAATTGTAACACACACGCGCACACACACAAATATACATATATATTATATACAGTGCCTTGCGAAAGTATTCATACCCCTTAATTTCTTTCACGTTTTTTTTGTTGCTGCCTTGTTAAACTATTATTTTGTGTGTGTGTGTGTACACACACACAACACACACAACACACACACACACACACACACACACACACACACACACACACACACACACACACACACACACACACACACACACACACACACACACACACACACACACACACACACACACACACACACACACACACACACACACACACACACACACACAACTATATATGGGGAAACCATAAGTTGGCATTATTAGGTATTAAAATTTGCCATTATCGGTTTCTTTTACAGCAAAAACTAACACGATGTTATAAAACATTACTTTTATATATATAATCACCGTACTCAACAGTCAACACATTATGTACAATTTGACATGTCCCCCGCTGTCACTGCTGTATCGTTCTACCTGTCATTGTGGATGTGAGCTCAGTCCTTATCGCCACACAAGCGCAGGAAAAACATTCCTGAAACGATCAGTCGTCCCGTGACGAGAGTCTATTTAACCTCTCGCCATCTGGTTAAAACAAATACACCTCTCCACCTCGGGTCTCGTATTGACAGCATGTTAAATATGTGGCTATCAGATTAGGGATGGATCATGGGGTTTTGCATTCATGGCGCTGTATCTGTCACGCAGGCAGACAGCCCAAGAGCCATCAGCATCAGAGACCAAACATGCCACTGACAGGACTGCTCTTTAGTGGACAGGTAGTGGGCAGGCTGAAACAAAATGTTCTTGTTATGACACGGTTCAGAGGAAGATGTTAATTAAGATTGGTTCGCTTCCAGGCCTGGTCTTATCTCAAAAGCAGGATTAACAGAGGATTTTAGAAATGTGTAAATAGACGTCTTCTCACACAAACGCCGGTCGTTGGTCATTTCGGCTCACTGTGTTGTTTCACTGGCAGGAGTGAGCAATTTATTGAATATGCATGACATATATCCAATGCTTAGCTTGTGACATGACATTAAGCAACACCATAATGATTTTAACATTCTTACTTGGCCATTAACATTTCCTGAAGATAAGTTTCAAGGTCCTTCTTTGTCTAAAAATGTCAGTAGATTCAAGTCAGGAGGAGTTGGTAAGCTGGATTCATCTAATAAAACAGTTCAGGCCAATTTAGTGAATCAATTTAGAAATGTCCTCAACATGAAAGTTTTTATATGTACATAAAAATATATGTGGATAAATTAGTTGATATGTGCTATATTGGTGGAAAAGGTTAAATCCTCTTTTTGCATAATATAATAATAATACTCTTTATATGCATAAAATATATAAAATGTATATAACATATGCATACACATTATAAGAATAAAATAAAAACACTGTTTAGCAAAATAGCTACTAAATGAAATATATAAAAGAAGAATATCATCAAATGGTATAAAACATATCAAGAAAGGTTTTTAAGCTATATCACTCAATCCATCCCAATATTTGAACAGAGCTCATCTTCATTTCCATCAGGCTTTGTTCCTAATGAAGGTTTTGCGCATCACGTTATAAAGGCTTAGATGATGATCTCTGATAAACTTAAACGGATCAGAAACTTCAATTAAACACTATGAGATGTGAAGGAGCGATTTCTGATATTCATCAGATTATTAACGATCAGATAAAATCAGACTTGTTCAGCCAGTCTGGTGTGAGCGCTAAAGGAAGCCGCAGAACGAGTTTTTAAAGGTTTAAATGAGGTTCAATGTTAAAGTTTGAATTTGTGAAAAATCCTCTAACTTGTATTAACTATAACTGCAATGCAGTCTTCTACAACATTTCTTTACCAATTGAGGCCTGCATATCTTTATAATATAAATAAAACATTACTATTTACTGCTGCATAGCTGTTAATAATTAAATAACCTTTCAAAAACTTGGTGAATAAACCAAAAGGTTAAAGGCCATTTAAGATGCATGGGAATCGATGTGTTACATCTAGATGTTTTAATGTTAAACTCCAACCCACATCTATTTGGCTGTCGCATTGCGTCTCAATGGGTAACTTCATAGTTCATCTCATGGTTTTGAACATGCTCTGTGTGAATGCACACTTAAAGGCATAGTTCACATAAAAAAGACAATTCTGTCATTCTTTACTCACACTCGTAAACCCACAAGAATTGGGTTAATCTTCTAAACACAAATCAAGATATTTTTAATGAAATAATTCTGTACCTCCACTGAAAGTCCAGGTAACCAAAACTTTAGTTAACAAAGGCATCATTCAACAAATCCATATGAATCAAGCGGTTTAATCCAAGTCTTTTGAAGACATACAAATGCCTTATATGATGAACAGACTTAATTTAACTTTTGTTGACATATAAACATACATAGAGCAAATCACATTTTGTATACACAGAAATGTGTGCATGTCACATGTTGGAACATACTAGGGATGCACCGATCCGATACTCCGTATCGGTATCAGCTCCGATGCTGGCATTTTCTGCCGGATCGGGTATCGGTCAGACGAGAAGGAGCGGTCAGGGAGCGCTGTGTGCTGTGACTCAATGGTGCTTTTTTCAAGATTCAAGGTTTTTATTCGTCACATACACAATTATACAGATTATAACCAGCAGTAAAATGTGAACTTCAAATGCTTCAAGTCCATCATTCAGGATGTGCTTTGTTTTGCTTTGTATTGGTGCCTTTCATATACTGCCTCCATTACTGTGCTTTACATTTAAAATACATATCTTTTTAATTTTATATTTATAAAAACAAATATTTAATAGTTTTTCATGAATTTGTTTTACAACTGTACAAAGAGCAATGTGTAACATTTACCAGATTTAGTCCTACACATACTCACTTGTATTTGTTCCCCATTAAATAATGTTATTTCACCAAATATTTAGATTTGGTAAAATTATTGTGTATTGTTATTTTTGAAGAATAACTTTTGCTGCTTAATTATCCACTAACCTAGTTAAAAGTACTTTTGTCAGATTATGATTATCTTTTTTAATTTGTTATTTTTCATTAAAATAGGTTGTCTATATTTAGAAGATTGTGTTTAACACACAAAAGAGTGACTATCAGGTCAACACACAGAATTATAGAAATTCTACATGATTAAAAAGAAAACACTGGTATCGGATCGGGATCATTTTTTTTATTGTTGCATCCATAGAACAAACCTTGATGATTCATTGTTTATATTTAAACAAAAGCCTAAATAAATCATAAAAACTCTTGGATAAGCCATTGCCTTTGGACAAAATACAAGTCCATAATCCATAATAACGCTTCCTCCAGTGAAAATGCCCATAACCTGTTGTCCTCTCATATCAAAAACAACCAACATTTTTATTTAGAACGGTTTTGGACTGGTTTCACTTGTGCTTGATCGGTGTATAAATATCTCTCCTGATTCAGATGAGATGACATTTTCACTGGAGAAAGTAATATTATGGAGAGAGCAACAGTTTGAAGTTAAAAACGCCTTAATGTTGCGATAGTTTATTATAAGCATGCAGCTTTTTTCAATTCACAAGATGTTAAAGTGGGTAATGAAACATTCATATTTTGGTTTTGGGAGTCTCCAACAACAGGTTGAGATGCATGCAAGGTCAAAAAACATCTTCATTGTCTTATAATAGGCATATGTTTTTACCTTTAAGATTTTGTAGAGTCTGAGGTGTAGATCTCTTACCTGCGGCAGGTGCAGCTGCAGCCCCTCTCTCGGGATGGGTTGGCGGGACGGGGTCTGGTCCAGTTGCATGTTGAAGAGCGCAGACAGAGCCGCTTGGGCAGCCCGGGCTTTAGCGAGTTTCTTATTTCGACCCGAGCCCTCAAACGTCTGCGAGTCCACGGTCACTGACATCACAAAGTTTTTAGCGTGGCTCTCCCCGCTCTCTGATACAAACTCGTATTTGAGGCCCGGCCGCAGCTCGTTGAGGATCATGACGGGGTTTTTGCCACTGGTCGAGGAGGAAGAGGAGAAGGAGAAGGAGGAGGGCAGCGGCGCCTGCACGAGGCTGTTCGTACCTGGCGCCTGGGGCACGGGATACTCTCCCAGTGGTTTTAAGGAGCCGTTGCCATTGGAGCCCAGAAAAAACATTTCTTCAGATGGTGCCGGCGTCTCAAACCCGTTGAAGAGCATGTCAGGGAAGTCAGCCTGGTCGGAGGTGAAATCCGTGTTGACTGTGAGCGTACGGCCCATGGCTAGGTGCGCCTCGGACGCGTTTGGGAATTGCACGAAGGAGCGCAGCGCCTTCTCGGCGGCGTTCAGCTTGGCCTTTTTCTTCGTAGGCCCCGAGCCCTCAAACAACTGACCGTTAACCTCAACGGTCATCACGAAGACCGGCGCGTGGACCGGGCCGGTCTGCGAGAGCAGCTTGTACTGTAGACCCGGTTTGATCTCGTTCAGCTGCATCAGGGCGTTCTTGGGCAGAACCGGCCCTGGCATTTTCTTACGTTTCTTGGGTCTGAATTTGGAGTGTGCGTGACCATTGTTGCCCTCCTCCAGGGGCCGCTTGCGACCCCCTCCTCCACTACCATTGGGGAGCTGCTCCACCCGGCCAGCTCCCTCCTTAGAAGAGACGTTGTCCAGGTTGCGGTTTTCCTTTACGTCGGTGCTGCATGAACCTGCGGTGCCCAGAAAGAGTAACTTACAACGCCTTCGTTGCAGGATCTTGTAAATGTAAAATTTATAGATTCCTTTATCTTTCTTTGTAACTGAACAAGTGATGTGTGTTCCTTTTGTTGTGTGTGCCGAGAGATTCTAGCATGACACATTTTTAGACTAATCTTGTGAAAAATCATTATGATAGAACTTTCAGAAAAAAAATAAGATTAATTAACAATTAAGGAAGACCATGAGGTATAACATCTAAATGATCATAATCATCAGTTTGATTTAAAGTACAGTTTCAGTTTTGCAGGCAATGGCCCGTGCAGAGTCAATCAATCATCTCGTTGGAGATAAAATATGAATTAATGGAGAACAAAAGCAAAGCTTTAAAAAGACCAATAACGACTTAAATGAGTCTCGTTTTGAGGGATGACGAATGCTCTTTTTCAGGTCCTTTCATATAAGTGGTTATGAAAATACCAATAAAACTGGGTGAACAATACAAAAGTTAACATATTTGTAATGTTTATAGTGTTTTTTGTGAATATTTCTACATCAACCAATCAAGCATCATATTTCAATCCCAAAAGATCAAAAGAAAGAATAAGTAACTGTAAATAAATGAATACATACTGCAAGTCAGTTACTTTAAAATACATATAAAATACTAAAAAACTAAAACAAACAAGCCTACATAAAATTATTAGGTTTGGGACTTTGTGTGGATGACATTTTATATTTATGTAAAACTGCTTTACACTCCTTCTAAAGGTTTCAACAAGGTTTTAGAAATAAAATTAAATAAACGCTGTAACATTGTTACAAATATAAATGTATAAAAATAAGGCAACATTAAATTGCATGCATTAATGTGTTAACTGTGACAGTAAAAACAATAAAAAATAACAGCTGGCCTCAAAATTACGTATGGATTTATTAATATCATGTTATTTTGATTTTGGGCTGAAACAGACCCTGGAAAATATTTCATGAGACTTATCTCATGCGTGTATGTTTACAGGTCACAATTGTTTTGCATTAATAAGCAGACGAAACACACATCATCATGTCCTGTTGACAAAGCGGATGGAACTTTGGCTAAATTTTCATTTATAACATCCTTCAGCAAAAGCTCGCTAGGTTACTGCTTTCAGTGCTCTGGTAGAGAGAGAACAGCATCCGTGAACAGTAGGGGAACAGAGGAAGAGCTCTCTGCAAACAGTAGGAACAACAGGGTGGATAAGGGAGTGGGTGCAAGGCAGGAGGAGAAATAAAATGAAGATATCTGAGAAGAGAGAAAGCAGTGTGAGAGAAAACACAAGGGGAGCAAGAAAGAGAACGTGGAGGAGAAAGAACGAAAAAGAGATACAAAGAAGAGAAATATACAAAACAGTCTGGAGCAGAATCTGAAAAATCAAAACCTTTCTTATGCGTGTGAATGCACATATCCATGTTACACACACACACACACACACACACACACACACACACACACACACACACACACACACACACACACACACACACACACACACACACACACACACACACACACACACACACACACACACACACACACACACACACACACACACACACACACACACACACACACACACACACACACACACACACACACACACACACACACATTCTGGCCTAAATAATGGAAAACACTCTTGCTAAAACAACAACTTTGCTCCAAAACCTAGTGAGCTGCCTACTTAGGTGGCATTTTAAAGCATCATAAGCCACCCAAAATGTACTGTGTGCATATTCAATCTCATAATTGATTGTGACAAACTCCATCCAATACTCTACAATAATTCATTCTGTAAGAGAAAGTGTTAAAAAAACACGCAATCTAATTACAAATTGACTAACTTACACAGTATTTGTGTTTGCCATGTATTTTTATGCGTATAAGATTAATGTCAAATCATTGCTTTGTGTGAGGATCACTACTTGTATGATGCTCCCTATCTAGAATATTACTAAAGCGAGGTTCAAGTTCAATTAAGAAGCAGACAACAAGACAGGTCGCTAGGTTTCAGAATAAAGCCAGTGTTACACTGAAAACAAAGAAACCCTAAAAGATTCATGCAATGCAACTTAACTTGAACAGCCCTGGAAAAACAAAAACAGTTTTTTGTTTACTAGAGATGTTCAAGCTGTCAGTTTAGAGAGCTGCCCACCTTCAGCTGAAAGTCCAATCAATCGCACATGCGGAGAAATCATAAAACTAACAGTTCTTACAGTCGGCACTTAAAAACATTGCCTCACTATATGCCATAAAATGATTTTTCAAAGTTCTAAACAAAACAGAATAGAGTATGTTTTACAAGAAAATACAACTTTAGTCTTTCTACTTCAAAATATTCATGTTTAATTCAATGTGTTACTTGCTAATTCATTGTAATTATTTTGTGAAATTTACTAGCAATTTCTCCGTTAAAATAATTTCCAATGCAATATTTTTTTCAGTACATGTAAAAGCAAACACAACAGGATCTTTCCCCTACACACATGCACTTTAAAAGCACAAGCACACAGAAGTCTGGTAAGACGGAGGTGCACCAGCTAATTTTGTGTGCATTGGTGGAGACAAAAAAGCCACCATGTTGATTCTCAATCGGTGGACGGTAATGCAATCGAATGCACTTCTTGGTCAATATGTTCAAGGCTTTATGAAAATCCTATGGAGAAATCACTGGAAAAATACTGGCTGCTAAAAAAAAAAAAAAAAAAAGTGGGCAAAAAAACTTTTTTTCTTTTTAATTAGTCATTTGGGTTGAAAATCTGGTGCTGAATGAGTACATATAACCATCGCTCTTGCCAAGCAATGAATCGCTGTGCATAATCCTTTACTTTCCTGCTCCAAACCTGATAGAGAAATATGCACTGTCACATGAAGAAAGCTTTCGGATATCAAGTATGCTTATCAGCAGAAAATCTAAATAAGAAAGCAGATCCGTAATAAATGACGGGACCCTCCATTGTCAGTGCTCTGAACAGAAGCGGCTGAGTGACGGGACAATAGAGGGTTAGATTTCCTCTGGGTTAACAACTCTTCCCAGAACCTTCTATTCACAGCACTGCTGAATGAAGACGATCGGAAAGAACGCGGGGAATTTCTTCAGCCTTGAATCCGATCAGTCTACTTTGATCACATTCAAATAAAGCCAATGAATTAGAGAATGCAACATTTATATGATAACCGGTTATTGTGCACAACATCATTCATTACTTATAGTTTTTTCATTACCTTGTTTCTTCAATTAATTCAATTATTTAGCTACTCTTTTTTCCCTCTACATTTGCAATGGCATAAAGAATAGCACTTAAAGGCAAAAATTAAAATTGTCATCATTTACATTTAGTATTTGTATTCATTTAGATAAAAGTTAATAGGGTCCTATGTAATTTGAACACCACCTTTCTTCAAAATATCTACTTGTGTGTGTCACAGTCATAAAAGGACACGATGGTGAGTTAATGATGACAGAGTTTTCATTTTTGGGTGAACTAAGGTAAAAATAATTTTCATTATTGTGTTTTCTGGTCATATGTTCTTATTTTCAGGAGCATGTTGTGCTGTATACATCTGACCTACAGTATGTCTCATATATGTTTAAATTAACAAATATTGAAATATTTATATCCATAAAAGACATTAAATGTCAACCAAAATTCATTGTTTTTGTTATTTCAGTGACTATTATATACAATTTCAGTCAGATGAAAACACTATAAAAGTCAAAACTAAAAGTTATTATCAACAAAAGACAAACGGCTGAACTGTGGACTGAATTAACTATCTGCCTGCTTTTTAATGCCATGCAAGATTCTTTTGGTCTCCTTTTATAGCAAAATACTGTATTTGAGTAATACAAAATTGAAATCAAACATTTAAGATAATTTCGCCCCCATAAAAATCCATCAAATACATTTGGATTAACTTGATTAAAAAGTTAATTGTATATTTTTTTCAATTAAAAAAAAAAAAAATCCCAATTTATAAAATATATTTGTCAGCCAAAGTGCTCATATGGGAGGGTTTCTGAATGAACTGAAGATGCAATATAGATATTCTGTCCATGTTTAAACCCTCGACTCAACAGTTAGATACCGTTGCTCATCTCTTCTGTGTGTGTCAGTGGGATCGCTCAGTGTGAGGGGTGTAGAGAGGGACGGGACGGTACTAAGTGACACATTAGTGTGCAGGGCTCTGTGCTGGAATGGAGGGTTTGGGGTTCAGACTCGTGCACTCACTCATGTTCTCCTCCTCATCAACATCCATGGTGGTGAGACGCCTCGACTGGCCCTGCGCTTGCTGAGCCCCGGCCTACACCTGACAGAAACAGACAGATCATCATTAGCGCTGTTTGCTAAAGTCACTATAATCACAGCTACTTTAGCTTAACCTTAGGGTCAATGATGTGGACAAACCCCTGAAAAGCAGCATTAAACATCCTACACAGTTTGTGCTACAGACATGAATGTAGACTAAAATCATGCGGCTATTACTTTAGCAAGGGATTGAATTCATGATTATCACCTGCTGGATGGAAAATATTACAGACAGATATTTCTTATCATTATAAATGTTGAAAACTGGTGCACTGCTTAATATTCTTGTGGAAACAAGAATAAATAAAAAAATACATTATTTTTTCAGGATTCTTTGATGAACAGAAAGTTAAAAGATACCACACACACACACACACACACACACACACACACACACACACACACACACACACACACACACACACACACACACACACACACACACACACACACACACACACACACACACACACACACACACACACACACACACACACACACACACACACACACACACACACACACACACACACACACACACACACACACACACACACACACACACACACACACACACACACACACACACACACACACACACACACACACACACACACATATGTGTAGACTTTATTAAGTAATTTATATTTTATAAGTTAATGATTATCATTCTTTAAGAAAATCATTACCATGAACATTCCAGTGAGCTGTGGATAATGATTTAATTATTTTAAATATAATTTAAATAAATATTTTATTTATTCATTAAAAATAATGTCAAATTCAGACTGAATCCCAAATGTTTAAGAATGAATAAGAAAAAAACATTGATACTGATTTGTGAACCAGTTCGACTGATTCAACCAAAAAGAATTGACTCAAAAGAACAAATCCTTCACGCGTGTGTCATCACTTTAGGCTTGTGAGCAAGTTTTGTTCTGCGCATAAGCAAAAATGATAGCATTACAGAAAATGTATGTTTTTCCATGCCTGAAAAATACATGAATTTTAAAATGCAACCAAAACGGTTTCCGTGGGAATATTATTCCATGTGAATATTAAGTGACAAATTCAAGAAAACAAACACCCCCCCCTCCAACCATTAGTCTCACTGAAAATTACACTTTCCCAAAAGAGCTGGTGTTGCAAGTACCAAAGAGAGAGTATTGGCAGTCATATAATGTCTCTAAATAATGGCATCATGCATCCCGAGCTGCTTTAATTAGACAGGCGAGTGGAGCAGTGCGAACAAGAGGAAAAGAAGAGGAGAAGAGAGGTGAGAAGAGGACAGAAGAGGAATGAAACACCATTGACTGGGAGGTTAAGCCTACAGTAAGTGTATAAATATTCAGCAGGAGAAACTAATCTTTGAGAGAAAGGGCCGTGCTTGACAGGCCGTAATAGCAGGAGCAGTCTATTGTGACTTTAATATCCATTCGATTAGACCTCATCTTCAGCTGCTTCAGAGGAAAAATACAGTTATGACATCAACGGCTTTTAGTCCCCTTGAGCTCAGGTGAAAAATACAACACAAACACATGAGGAAAATTCAACATTTCATTAAAACAGAGCGGCGATGCAGGGCTGCGTTGTCTTGAGGCTATAGTGAGGCGGCTTTCATACGGCCATGTGACACTTGAGCTTCTAGATTAACAAAGAAAAGATGCTGCTTTCTCTTTCTTCATAGACACATTTTAAAGGGTTAGTTCACATGAAAAATCTACATTGTGTCATAATTTACTCATGTTGTTCCAAACCTGTACGTCCTACACAAAAGGTAAATTTAAAGTAAAGGAACCTAAACTATACAAAAAAAAAAAATGCTGATCAAATTCTTCACACTCTATACAAGTTTTATGACAAATAAGGATGCCTAAAATAATGAAAAGCGGGAAAACATAAAAGCGGGGAGGTTAAATGGTTACGCCAAGTCCTTAGACTTCAATGTCAATATTTAAATGAAAAATGTTTTGACTAAACGCACAAAACATTATTCTTTTTTTTTCTTCAATATTACTATTTTAAACACAAAAGCTTTAAAGTGCCACTATTATGCCTTTTCGAATATTACCTTTAATGCAGCAGTAGGTGAACATAAACTTTCAGCAAAGTTGTGAAGCCGACAGCGCACGATAAATAAAGTTATTGTCTATCAAAAAAATAAGAGTCGGCTCCCAATCGCCTAAACGAGTCGTCAGGAATTTGAATCTTATTCTGTAACGGCTGTACGTCACAAAGTAACACATTTGCATAATGTCCGCCCATGGCTGTCATTCACGCTGTACGCGGTAGACCAATCACAAAGGACTGCGCCATCTGACCAATCACAGCAGTGAGGGCTCACGGAAAGGAGGGGTTTAGAGAGACTGATTCTTCGAACTGCTTCGCACGAGTCGTTTAGGAATCATTTAGAAATGAGGTCAAATTAAAGCGATTTTTTGAGAAAACTAAACAGTTTTTTGACCTTGTATGCATGTAAATCTGCATCAGGACACTCATAAAACAATATTAGCAACCTTAAAAAAATGGCATAATAGGAGCACTTTAATGCTTATTTGAAGAAAAAAATTTAGTTTTCAGTTTTACAATCTCTGGGTTGTTGTAGCATCTAGACATTTTTGCACCCATATATTAAACAATAATTATAACTTCAGTTTAGAAATCGAAAGTCACTGTCGGAAATAACTTAATATATAAGGGCCATTAAAATAAATGAATAAAAAAAGTATGATTTCATTGACCAAAGCATTGAGCAACACCTTCACCTATCAGCACTAAAGCACAGCTGCTCTATGTGAGATGGAAAGCCATGAAATCCAATGAAAGCCATTACAAAGCACATAAAGCAGCCAATCACAGCTCTCCGCTTTCGCTCTGGCCCATTCTTCATGGGCGACACTTTCTTAAGCTAAACTAAATGGCCTAATTAATCTGGTCTAATGGTGGGTGACATCAAATATGCTACCACAATTATTATCCTATTAAAGATTAATATTCCATAAGAAAATTGAAAAGAGTCAGGGGAGTGGTGTTGTGGGAGTATTTGTCTGAGCGGAGCTGAAATTTCGGCTCCTTGATTTTCATCTCTCTGCTCTTTTCTGCTCTTGCTGGTCTGCTAATGGTCTACGGTGTAATGAGCGGCTCCGAGACTCGGGCTCGTTTTGTGTCTGTCGCTTTTGATTTAGCATCCTCTGCTGTTCTCATTTTGCCCATGAATCCATAAACAGCATTGAGATCAGCTTCAATCTACAAGTGGCAGACACAAAAGCGTGTCAGGGTGCGGTGACGGCTGGATGTGTCATCTGCATAAAGCACAGGTGACTGGAGGACATGAAGGTCACTGCCTCAGCTTCACTTCACACCTATAGTGGAAGCGACTGATGCTGTGACTGATCACAGCCCAAAAACTGGAAGCTTGAAGCTAACCTTCAAAATAAAACCTGCTATATATATATATATATATATACACACAATTTAAGAAATACAAATTATATAAATAAATGTTTCAATATAATAAAATATATCATACTAAATATTATAATTTTTTATTTAAAAAAAGGAAATTAAATCGCTGGAGTAGATGTGTATGGAAGCCCGTTTCAGTCACCGAATAAAAATATTAAAATGCAATAAGACTTTTTCCCCTCATAATTCAGACTTTGTCACATTTTTCTCTATTTTTTATTTTTTTTAAGTTACTCTTTTTTTTTTTTTACCACAGAATAAAAAAAAATAAGGTAATTGTGACTTTCTATCTCACAATTCAGGCTTTTTTCTCACAATTATCAGTTTACATTTTGCAATTCTGAGTGTATAGACCGCTTCAACGGCAACAACATAAACATTGCTGCGCATGTGCGCGTTTGTGGCCCTAACCTAACTTCTGGAAGACATCCAAATAGAAATCAATAACAACAGCTAAGTCCCTCTGGAGTAGATTCTTTTTTTGATAACAAGCTAAATATGTTTGCTGCATAAATCAGACGGACTGAGATGCAGCGATAACTACATGGAAGGACTTATTAAAAATTAAAATTCACGCTTTAAAGCGGGAGAACTAACGTTAAAAGTTTAGAGGTTTACAAACGCTGCTTTATCAGGCATTACATGCAAGAAGAAATGAAAATGACATCCAACATTTTCTAAAGACATTGTTCCTTCAGAAAAACAGTGATATAAAAACACCTGCGCCTCGTTTTGATTTTTAAAGTGCATTACCTGCTCATGTTTATTCAACGGAGCCTTTTTAAAAATCGGTCAGTTTTGATATCGCGGCAGGTCGCCACAAATAAATGTATGTGAAACCCATCCCACAGCACAACAACCTGAGCCCAACTTCATTACTCATCACTTTAACTGCGTTTGTAGCCGCCGCCACTAACCAGCCCGATATACAAACACAGACCGGAAGTTAACTTCGTGCCAGGCGCGTGCGCCCGGTGAAACCGTCTATAACCTATAATTCTAATTATTATTATTATTCCCCATCCCTCCCCCCGAAACCGGAATATTAAAAAGGCAACTGAAACTTTTTATCTCATTGAACTGCAAGAAAAATGTGTGAATAGTGAAATAAAAAAGTTCTTTCTTTTCATTTATTATTTCATCGCATAACATAAACAAGCTTCCATAGTAGTTTGTCTAAATCAGAAATTATGTTATTTTATATATTCTGTTTTATATATTTTATGTATAGTTCATGTTTATATTTCTATAGAAATAAACCCAAAATATAAAATAAAACATATCTGAATAAAAAATGCGGTACCACTTTAGTTTAGGAAGTAGGCTTAATTCTCACAATTAACTAGTTGCTTTTTTATTACAAGTATATTGGCTGTTTATTAGTATTACTGTATAATAATACCTTATTCTGCATGACCGTATTTTAGATCCCTTAATCTGACACATACCTAAACTTAACAACTACCTTACTAACTATTAATAAGCAGTAATTAGGTATTTATTGAGGCAAATTTGTAGTTAATAGTGAGAATTGGTCCCCAAACTAAACCAAAAATACATAATGGAAGAAACTAAAAAGCATTTCAATGTACATTCTGTCTCTGACACTTGTACATGACAAATAAACTTGAAACTTAAATCAGTCATGTGTGCCACATCTGTCTCTGTTGGGAATGGATGCTACGTTAGAAGGCAGTTCTCTAGGTGTTTGGACCACAGTCACAGACTCCGGAGTGACCACTGGAAAGGTGTTGACACTGGAACTCAAGCCATGTCACATTTGGCTTGTTTTTGTGGGCTCTGAGGGCAGCGAGTGGAGATTACAGGATTTCCTGTTTGCACAGCTGTGTCAAGTCCCTCCATCTCGGAGTACACACAGTCCAGAGACCGTTTAACTAACAGCTGGACACACAACAGTTCATTAATGTTACTAGTCAAACACACAAACAGAGACCAGCATCTGCTGTTTCAGAGGATCCCGAAGCCAGCTTAGGGCTTTTAAACTCCCAGCATGAATTTCTCAGTGCATCATATCAGGACACGGAGAGCAAGCGCTTCTGCAATAACAGAGAAACAGCAATCCAATATGAAACCAAAAAATAACAAACCTCTGCTCATCTGGCTGATGCAAAAGTGCAGGACTGTGGAATACAGTTATCTGGGAGATGTACATGCACTCTCTGATTTGTTTTTCATTCATCTCGCATGGCTGTTCAATACATATCTCTCTGTGTCCGGCTATAAGACTAAAACGTGAAAGATAAAGCTCTAATTGTCTTCTTCTAAAAGATAAATCAACTACATACATAATAGGTTAGGAAAGACAACCATTTGAGTTCAAGTATGTTATTTATATGGTTTGGGCTCTTAATACTTTAAATTCTGTCATTATTCATTAATCCTCGTGTCATTTTAAACCTGCATGAGGATATTTTTCTGTAATAAAAATATAAATGTATTAAAAAAACTATTTTAACAGCTTTTTTGTTTATTTATTACATACAAAAACATTCTTACTCAATGGTTCATAAGCCATTCAATAGCTAGATGTGAGGAACGGACCACAATCGGGCCATTATTCCTGGAAAACCTGCCGCTTCTTAAAGTATTCCCCTTCTTGTATTATTGAACCAGCATGCAGCATTCAGCACATTCAAAGTGACTTGTATTACATTCAAGATATACATTTTATCAGTTCATGCATTCCATGGGTTCGGTTTCCAGGGGATGCATAAACTGGATAAAAGCATTTGTCAAAGCATAAAAATGTATGAAAAATACAGATAAGAACCATGCATTAATGGCAAAATTTCCAGTGAATATTGATTTCAAAATTATAGTCCATTCCCCACACAAAACACGAAAATAGTCCTGTCAAACGATTCATCGTGATTAATCGCATCTAAAATAAAAGTTTTTGCTTACACAATATATGTATGTGTATACAGTAAATTCCCCAGTGTTAAATCAACACTTCTTAGTGTACTTATGAGTATACGGTGTATATTTATTACGTATATATAAATGCATATACATTACATACATGTATATATTTAAAAAAATATATGTTATTTTTATATATGAAATATATTTATTTATATTACAAATTACACTCACTGGCCACTTTATTAGGTACACCTTGCTAGTATCGGGTTGGATTTTGGTCCATATTGACATGATAGCATCACGCAGTTGCTGCAGATTTTGGACTTTTATTTTGGATACGATTAATTGCGATTAATCGTTTGACAGAACTACACAAAAATAACACTTTTGAATGAGGGTGAGTAAATGATCATTTTTACAAACTGTCCCTTCAAATAATCTGGATTCAGGCAGATTTACTGAATAGAAACTGTTGTTTGTGTACCTGTCACTGTATGTAACTTGCACAGTCTTTTCATACAATTGGTGAATAGTTTGCAGCATTATTTTATTACATTTTACAATATTTCTTCATTCAAATATATTTTGCCACAGATAGTAAGTTTAAAATATATTTTTTGTAAACCCTACACTTCTGCTGTACATTGCCACACTGCTTACACATGCAGTATGAATGCAGTAACACGGTCCATATAAGCACCAAAAGGAATTTTCACCACACAAGCCTAAGGGAAGATGTAAAATCAAACTCACACAGGTGATATTTTCTGGTTTGCACATGGCTTCAGTGGAAACACACATAAAGAGGTGATTTAGTGGCATGTTTGGCATTGTAATTGCCAAAAGCATTCCCCGCTCTCAGGTCTTATCTTTCAAAGATGCGATTTAGAGCAGACTGATGTGTGTTTCAGATTGAAAGCATGTTTGACGAGCCATGGGCGGCTCTTAATGAAAGAGGAAGAGAAGAAAGAGGGGGCTATTCACCCTGAGAGTCTTTAATGCCATCAGCGAGCTCAGATTCAAATGAAGACGGATCTGCAAGAGTTCAGATCTCAGTGTGAGTGGCTTACAGGACACAGACATCCATCCGCAGTGTCAACATCACAGCGAGATGAGGCTGAGGGCGTTCACCGTGATCTGCCACTTCAGAGCCCACTATGTAATTTCGGCAAAGTGGCCTGTGACTGGTATTGACAGACAGATGAAAGTTAACACGCCCAGGGCACTTTGGCCCGAACACCTGAGAACATTCTATCATCGTCTTTAACTTTAACTGCGGCTGTCATGAGCCATGCTGTTACAGAGAGGACAAAAATAAAAGCGAGATGGTCCCGCATGCACATTAAATCACATCTATTTCCACTAAACTTCAAACTCAGGTTGTGACTAATTCACGAGTACAGGGTGATTTCCAGACTTTGAAAAGTCGGTCAGAGTAAAAAGAAGACTTTATCAAAAAAATATTGTGCTGTGCACTGAAAGGCATAGAGAAATTATATTGTATAGGAGCATTGGAGTATTTTCCATTTGCCTATCAAGCAGGTAGAAACTCTCACTTTCTATTCACTTCTATTGTAGCTTACACCCAAATTTTTTTTTATAAATAATTTATTAAATAATAAATTACATAATATTATAGAACAATGTAATAAGAAATAAAAAAGTAACAATAATAATACTGTGTAATTATATAGTATGTTAAAGTAAATACACACAAATATATAAATACAATTTAGCTTATACTTGATAATCAAAACATAAAAATACTTAATGCACTGTAGTATATACATTGTGTGTGTGTGTGTGTGTGTGTGTGCGCGCATGTACATATAAAATGTCTCAAGTAATATAATATTATAAAAATAATTATACTCAAATGTATATACTGTATGTATTGTTGTATTATTTGTGTGTGTGTGTGTGTGTAAATATATATATATATACACACACACATATATATACACTGTTATATATACTGTTAAGACGGAATACAAAGAATTATGTGGATTACAACAACTGTGTGTCAATACTATGGATGTTAATATAAAACAGGGCATTGTATGAACTACTTTTATGGATTTTTTTTTTTTGGTGCATAACAGTACAAATTAACTTTTTAATTACCTTTCCACATTAGCTTTATGGAAAAGGCTAACTAGGACATTCTACTTGACTTGCTAATTTATGTATACTGAATACTCAAGGAAGAATGAAGGATATTGTCAAAAAACCAATGCACTTAATATTCACAAACAGGTGCTTCTAAATCTTAACCACATTAGTCACTCTTCAGCATACACCGCACACATTTTCTGCATGTACTGTATGAAAGTGTATGGGCCTCTGTCAACGTGAGTAAAGCACAAGCCCTCAGGACAAATAAATTCAGCTCTCCAAATAAATTTAATACTGCAGCTGATATGAGTTCCTGCTCTCCTCCGCCTGCCTGAACGCCAATTACTGTGCTCTAATAGAGCGCCGGGGGGCAGGGTGGCCGAGAACCCAACATGTGTCAGCAGCAGCTGATGGAACGCACTGCTACCACCAGACCAGAGACTTCAGCACCACGGACAGGGCTTCAGCCAGCAAACCATGCACAACCACACACCTTACCTCCTGTAACGGGGCAGGGTGGCCGAGAACCCAACATGTGTCAGCAGCAGCTGATGGAACGCACTGCTACCACCAGACCAGAGACTTCAGCACCACGGACAGGGCTTCAGCCAGCAAACCATGCACAACCACAGACCTCACTTCCTGTACACATCTGCTTACCAGTTAACACAGGAAGTTCACGCTGAAACACTGATATTTTCCACTATGCAAAAAACCTCTTTGAAAGTTTAGACAACAGACACAGAAACAAAAAACACTGTGTTTGCATCCAAAACATGGAAAAGGAGATGGAAAGGCATCAGGTTCAATATTTGCATACATCTGGTCAATTTTATAAAGATGAATTATTCTTTTATAAAGAATGCAGCACTGTCTTAAAGTCTAGTTGACACTGTTAAATTAAAACGGCATCTGTCAAAGTGTATGAAACTAATCATTAATCCATAAATGTTCACTTATTCCTTTCTTTTGACCTCATGATTTAATTTCTACTGAGACATAAGCAATGGGCCCGGGTCATTAAGCATGACCTTAATCGTGTCAAAAGTTAGGTCTAATAAATACAATAAATAAATAATAAAGAAACACTTCTAAAAACTAAAGTATATATATATATATATAGAGAGAGAGGATAATATTAAATTATAAAGAAACAATATATAGAACATGCACACATACACACACACAAAAAATATGAAAATACATAAAAAATTGTGCGTGTAATAAATAAATAAAATATTTAAAGTGAAAATGAAAATAATTAAATAATTTTATATTGTAATATCCTTTCTTTTCACCTTACGATTAGTTTTTTTATTTAATTTATTATTTTATTGGTTATGTCTAAAGCTCAGTTTAATCTATTTTTAAACACTAGACATGAAACTAGCTTCCTTCATACAAAAACATCTAACTCACAGACGATGGTTATGAATATCCTCCAGCATTTGAATTTCACTGTTCCAGCAACATCAAGGTTTTCCAAGCGATGTGAGGGTTTTTTGAGAAGGCTGGAGCTTGAGAAACTCTCTTTGACGGTGTTAGTGGATTTAATAACTGACAGCTGGCTGTTCATCACACTGACTGCACTAGAGTTGAAAGAATGGCCGGCAAGGAGAAAGAGCGCGGGATGATTTTTTTTATTATAGTTTTATGTGAGATTGCTTTCTGTGGAGGAGATGTGAAAAGCTGAAGGATTAGGAGACGGTGAAGATCATCATCTTCAATCCCTCCATGTGTACACAAATGTATGCAAACACATACAGAAATCAGATTTACCATAAAACCTTTTACACACAATCCCTCTTTCCCAAAAGCAGTGGGCAATTGTATCATGGTGTAAGTGATTTTATAATCACAATATTAGCATTTCACAATATAGTTACTTAGAATTTTATATATATATATATATATATTAAATAAACATGCGAGAATGCCTATTTTCCAATAACCAAAATAATTACTGTGTACATGTGTGTGTGTGTGTGTGTGTGTGTGTGTGCGCGTTTATACTTTTTCTCAATAATATGTTTATGCTAAATATACACTATACAAATGCAAAATAATAAATACATTTTTTACATGTACATTAATTTGAAGATTGAATGTGAAATTATTGCAAAATAGAGGTATAATTAAACAATTAAAAAAAAAAATGTGCGATTAATCCGTTATTATTTTTTTATCGACTGACAGCACTAATATATAGTATACACAATAATATACTTTGTTCCAATTACAGTAAGTTTACCTAAATTACATGTCATATTGGCAATTCTTAGATTAATCAGATAAAACTCACTTGTGACGTAATGACTCTGAATGATTCAAACCACTAAGTCAACAATCTTTTCACCTGAAAGTCACAAAAAACATCGGTGTTCACACTATAGATGTATTTAGTGAACGCATGTCACCTCACAAACATGATAACTGAAGAAACCGCATATAGACTCACAAAGCCTCAGTTGCAGTCTGGAGTACGGCAGTTTAAACCATAAAGCAAAAGCACAGTGTCTCTAGTGTGGCAAAGCCCTACAGCACACACGCTTGTACATTACACCCGCCCACCCTGCACGAGCGCTCAGGTATAAATCACCCGCATGTGTAGCTATGAAAGACCAAGCGCTGGAGGAGGGCCAATAAATGGCTGCCCTCCCAGAGTCCATCATTCCAAGGTCGAGTGACCGCCACGCCAGGACAGATGACAGCCCACCTCCCCCATCAATCCACCGAACAGGCTTTAACAGATGCTTCAGGATCCTTTTCTTCTCAGACCCCCCTTCATTTATGACCTCCGCTCCATTTAGGCTGAGAAATACAACCGAACGCTGGCTCAGACAGTGCTGAGCTAAGGATTTATGCTCCATTGCTTTAGTAGCTTCATAACAACCACACTTACAAGGAGACTTTCACTTTTACACTCGGGCAGAAATAGAGTTGAAAAATAAATAAAGACTTTTATCCACACTTCAGAAAACCTTGGTAAGTTTGAATCTTAATGTCTCAAGAAAGAAAACTAAAATAATAAAGAAATCTCCCATTATGAGCACTTGTCTACATAAATGTGATGCAATAAAATGCAACTCGTGCGACTGAGGTTTTCAGGAAGATTTCACGGGATTCTTCCAAAGGTGCGGCTTACAACAGAGTCAGAAACTTCGGAAGAGCTCAACACCACGGTATTAACGGGATTAAAGCGGACAGAGATCCTGAGCACACAGGCTAAACACTGCTGAAGGAATTAGTATGCAGCATATGAAACACATTTGCAAACAGGCCTCAACATTAAACTCTAATGACTGAAGTGCAACAGTCAGAGTTTATTTGAACACAACCTTTTAGTGTATACAACACCATTCAAAGGTTTTTGTAAAGATGTTGTCTCTTATGCTGCATTTATTTGAATTAAAATAAAACAATATTGCAAAATATTATTATAATTTAAAATAACTATTTACTATTTTAAGATATTTAAAAATGTAATTTATTGCTTTGAGGCAGCGCTGAATTTTCAGCACCATTACCCCAGTCTTCAGTGTCACACGATCCTTCAGAAATCATTCTAATATGCTGATTTCATAACATTTCATAAAATTCAAATATTTCATCCATACAATTCTATAAAAGATTATTTAAATGTTCTTTAAAGTTTTTCTGAGTCCATCTCACAAAAAAAGTCCTTAAAAGCTTGTCCTGATACAAAACTGTTGTCTCATCATAACGTTAAAACATTTGGCAGACTAAAAACATTATTTACAGAAAGATTGGAGCTACAATATTCATCCTTCAATAAATGAACAAGGGTCCAGTCTGGCTTTTATTAGAAATGGAAAACTTTTGTAACAATGCAAACATATGTATTTCAACCTGAATGCTTTGAAAGTTTGTGCAAAAAAAGCTTTAAAAGTTTATGTGCAAAATAATTAGACTTTTAAAGATATAAGTCTTTATAACTTTATATGTAAGTTATGCTTACATAACTAAAAAAAATAAAAAATAAATTAAAACCTGAAATCACACATTTTAAGTGCATGTAAACACACTGCTGGAAAAGGGAAGCTGCAAATGTAGATTTTCAGTGCCCTACAGACAGTCAAAAGGGCCATGGTCATTAATAAAGCTATTTACATAAAATAATTAAGAGGAAACCGAAAGAAAAGTGCCTGCTTCTGAACATTTCTAAAAGAGGAGAGATGATTCAGAGGACTCCAGCTTGTATTTTGCTAATTGTATCCAGTGGCCTCGATACTATACGACCTCATCTAGCTAACAATGAACACAGTGGGACAAAGAAAATAGTTATTCCAAGGTCCTCTGTGCTAAACATTTTCTTTCTTTCATGCTGCACTGAAATCTGAACATACAAAATCAAATATTACACAGCGACGGCTTGGGATTGAAAAGAAACTAGATTTGCATTTCCTAAAGGAAATAGAAATGCATCCAGGGCAAGAAATAAAAGAGTATTATAGATTTAGCCAAGTTTAGGTTTGGATGCATCTTAGAACAAATTACACACTTTATAGGCGGCTTGAAATGATATATGCATATGCAAAAAAAGACAAAACCAAATCACAAATCATTATGCAAATAGCTGCAAGAAAGAAGACCATGCATGCAAATGCACATTTTCAATAAGATTTTCTGAAGTTGTAAATAAAGTTGTACATAAAACAGAGACTACTGAAGAAAAAAATAAAAATACTATCACAGTCCTTCTACTTCTAAATTTCACATTGAATTCCACATTACTTGCCATTTATTTGTAATTATTTGTGAAAATGTACTATAATTTTTTTGTGCGTGTAAGACTATGATGCAGAAACCTAACTCAATTAAACTCAATTTTGGCAACCAAACTGTTGACGGTACCCATTGACACCCATAGTATAGAAAAAAAATCTTATGGAAGTCTATGGCTACCATCAACTGTTTGGTTACCAACATTCTTCAAAATATAACATTTTCAAAAGAAGAAATCAACTTGGGTAAAACTTTATTTTTAGGTGTCCTTGTTATGCATAATTACAGGCAAGTAACCCTAAGCCAAACACTAATCCTAACCATATAGTAAGTACATGTTAAATTCAGTACTTAAATGTATAATTACACTGTAACAAGGACACCTTAAAATAAAGTGTAACCAAAACGTGTAGAGGTTTGGAACAACTTGAGGGTGAGTCAATTATTTTTGGGCGAACTATGCCTTTAACACTAAAAGCCCTAACCAAAATTTGAGAAATATCAATACACCTCCACTAGGACTGCACGATATATTGCATGCGATAGTCATGCGCATCTCGTCAGTAAAGACGGTTCTGTGATTAGCCGTAAATCTCCATCAGCTGTTTTCAAATGGAGTGGCATTTAATACACAGAGATCTCCGTAGATCACTCTGTTCACATCGCAGCTACAGCTTGTCAATTAGGCTCGGTGTATTAAATGGATCCTGATGGAGATTTACGGCTAATCACAGAACCGCAAAATATCGTGCAGCCCTAACCTCCACCTTGTAAGCATGATAACTACAAATGTTTTTTTAAATCTACTCCGTTAGTAGGTAATTGTATTTCCAAGGCTGCAAACGTGTCCCTTAAGCCAGCCAGTGAGGTGTCTCTGCCACAGGTCAAAGGGCTCTCTGCAGGAAAAGTAATCATGTGTGAGCGAGGGAACGAGTGAGTAAAAGACAAGAAGAGAGAGGGAGAGTGGACATAGATGGATGGGCTGTGCAAACGGAGAGGGATACGAGATGTGCAAAAGTTCAGCACAGAGCCCGAGCCATCACTGTGTGTGGTCTAACACAGATGGATCGCTCCACTGCCTCAAACAGCCATGAAGAAATAAGAGCCCTTCCCAGAATAGAGGAGCATCCGCTTCCATTACAGCCCAGACCTGCATCTCAGAAGAAGTCAATATTTTCCCCATCATGGCATTTATCACTTTTGTTATCTGCAAAAGGTGGAATATAAAGACAGATATAAAGCAGCTACATAATTACGAAGCTGATCAATTAATAATCAATAATAATAGACTATTTAAAGCTGTAGGCAACAAGGAATTATACTTTCTCACAGAACATTCCAGTAAAATCTCCTCATTACAACTGAATGCAGTGGGAGGCGCTGTGGACATGCAACGTGTCTAACTTGCTCGCTTAGCAGACTTAACTGTTGTTCCGAAATCAAAAAGACTGAGAAACTAACTTAAGTAGTTTTTTCTGAAAAATAACATTAAAATAAATCATAATAATGTTTATCTTTTTATAGAAAGATATTCATTTGTATGACTACAGTCTACTCTTCAGTTGAGTTTGTATACGTTTATATTTTGATTATACTGTTATTAATGTGACTTATGTTTTAATGCATATTATTTAACTACTTTTTAAATTCTTGTTCAGTTTAGATTATTTAGAAATTATCTTTAGTAATATTTGTGAATATTACAAAAAAAAACTATTTAAATGAACCTACATAAATGGACTTCTATTACATAAAATAAAATAAAAACAAAATCTAAATTCCTCATTCAATTTTTACTCCTTATCTGTAAGTAATATTTGAATTAATTTAATTGAGCAGTTTAGCTTTCTTAAGCAGTAACTGAGTAAATCTTTCTATTTTCAGAACTGTAAATAATTTTGCATTGTGATATTATTTTCATGATAATTCAGATTTTATTTGTACAAATTCTCATTACAGTAATGATTTAAATAGATGTTTTTTTTTAAATAATTGTATTAAATTTTTACTGTAATACAGTATTAATTAATTAAAAACAGCATAATGCTGTATAAATGCAATCTAAATATTTAACTTTTTTTAGTAGTTTAAAGTACAGTAATGATAATTTAATGGTAAAATGTAATTGTCAGAAAATTAGGTTACACTTTATTTTAAGGTGTCCTTGTTTCAGTGTAATTATATATATTTAAGTACTATTAATTAAGTAATATTAATTAACAACATGTAATTACTATAGGGTTAGAAAAAGGGTTTGGTTTAGGGTTAGTTTCATGTCATTACACATTTTTTTACTGTTGTTATTATTGCAGTATGTACATGTAACAAGGACATAAAGTAAAACAAATCTAAACTATGTTAAATAAATAATTAGGATATATAATTCTATATTTGCATATTTTGGGCTGAAATATGACCTGGGCATGTTCTCAGAGAGATTTTATAAGATTCTCCCAATTTATGACTGTTTTTGGTGCAACAACTTTGAATTACTTTATAAATGTAAAGGGAAATAAATGATGTGACAAAAGAATCTAGAATCTTTCCGTCCTCTTAATGCACGCGGTCCAGTCTTTCCTCAAACGTGGCTCCAGAGTTTCTCCTCGGCCGGTTCGGCATCTGCGTAACGATGCTTAATGGATTACACGTGCGGCGGACCCCGGCCAGCCGAGCACCTAATGGAGACGGGTCCCTGCGGATGGGGCAGGCTGTCGCTCCACCTGATTAGAACTGATAGGCCGGGCATGTTGGGAAGATGAGCGCAGCCACCTCAGACCGGCCCGCGAGCAGCCGACCGCCCCGACCGACTGGCACCATGGCAACCAGGCGCTGCCGAGAACATCCAGCTCCATTATTGAATTTCAGCACTTTAATGACCAATAACAGATTGGAATTAGTCTGCCAACACTCATTTTTACCTCGCCGCAAATTACAGGGTTTTTAGACCGCAGACACATTTAGGATTTCCTGCACAAAAGCTCGCGACGAGACACTTTGATAAAGTGGCTCTTAATATCTGGGGCTTGATAAACGAAGCTGCTGTCAAAGCGGGAACAGCAGCTGCCAGACCTGCAAACCTCACGCCAGAAGACCACCAGGAGAGACGACGGCCAGAACAAGACCCTATTAAAACCCAGTGTAGCTGTGACTGTGGGAGTATTAACATCAGCGCACAAACTCGATTTTCACATGTTCTGAAGGAAACTAGTGGTGCTTGTCTGCGCAAAACTCACGGCCATGATGACAGCAGTGTTCTGAGTGCTTTCTAGAGCATTGCTGTTGTATTCTGGATCGTTGCAGACATCATTTATGAAAATATATTGCTAAAAGAATTTAGGAATAAAGAACCATGTGCACCCTATGTGTTAAATGGAAGTGGCATCCACTAGAAAAGCTATTATGGCTCTTTAATGTAATGAAATATACACATTATCAGAGAGAAAGAGAAAGCGAGAGGAGTATAAACAAAGTCATAACTTTTTATAAGGATTTCAGGAATTTATTCTCTAAATATGTTTTCATTGGAGTTTATGTACATCTTAAATTATAAATTCAAATGACTAAGTTTATCAGCATTTTATAATATTATACAGTATTACCACACACACTGATAGTATTATTTACAAAAGATTTCTATTTCTAATAATTATTAGATTTCTAATACTGCTGAATCTTTTTTATCTGTTTCCACAAAATGTTAAGCAGCACAACTGTTTTCAGCATGGATAATAATAAGAAATGTTTTTGAGCATATTATTGCATATAAATCAGCATATTAGAATGATTTCTGAAGGACCATAAGACACTGAAGACTGGAGTAATGATGCTGAAAATTCAGCTTTGCATCACAGGAATAAATTACATTTTAATTTATTGCAGAAAAAAGGTTATTTTAAATTAAAATAATATTTTACAATATTACTGTTTCGCTGTATTTCTGATCAAATAAATGCACAATAGTGAGCATAAGGGAAAACCCCCAAAAGCCATTGACAAAATCATTATGTTCAATGCTTAAGGACGAAAAAAAAGAAAATCTCACTTGCATAGCCTTTTAACACATGTCGCTTAGTGCCTGGTTAGGACACGGTGTCCTAATGCTGCGAAGTACAACAAAAAGACCCTAGCACACCACTCGCCCTGATCTGTAGATGAAAACATCAGAGTGAGGACAGAAAGACAGATATGATCCTGTGCTAATGAGCAGACCACTCGCCGCTAACTGGAGTGAACTTGACGTCGCAGGAATCTCGTCGTTTGTGTTTGTGTGCCAAGTTCACAAGAAAAGCAAACTCTGACATACGGCAGAACGCCCGCTCATGAGTCATTACATTCATATGAAATATAATGAAATCAATATAATATATATTTATATGATACTAATATTAACAAATTATTTAATTTCTACATAAACTAATAAAACATTTGAATACACTGTAACAATATTTAACTGTAAAACAATTCTAGTTAAAGTATTATGAATAAATATTAATTAACAGCAAATAATGTATAAACATTGCAAAAAAAAAAGAAAGTATAATAATAAACAACAACCATTAATGTATTGAACCTTAAACAGTCCAAAGCACCTACTATAATATATACATATTGAAAACACAAATTTATCAAAAGTAATATACAAAAAAAAAAAAAAATGCTAATAAATTGTTCGATTTCACATTACTTTTTAAAATGGAAAAGATGTGTTTGGCCCTCAGAGGCGTGACTCCTTGTGTGGGACTGGAGGAGTGATGTGGCATCTTGAAGCATGACAAATTGCTTCAAAATCTCGGTTATGAGCACAGATGAGCCCCTGGAGCTTATATCCAGCTCTGTGTGTGTGTTTAATCCTCAGCTTTCCTAACCTACACTGGACGGACAGGAAGTTTGCTGGCCTCAGCACTATGTATCATCCTGTCTTCTCTCTCTCTCTCTCTCTCTCTGGGCTCGTCTCCTTCCCTGCCTATTTTCCTCGCCTCAGCGGCCCCGCTGCTCACAACAGATGACTATCACTGTACTCCTAATTCAAGGCCAGGTCAGTTACTCCAACATCCACGGGGAGGAGGCAGCGCTGGGTGCGTGTACATGCCTGAGTGGATTAGCCGGTGAATTTTACAGCCGGTGGCTGGGTTATTAACAGCTCTGAAGGGAACAGTGATGGACAGGCAGGAGCGCTGAGCATCTGAAACATCACAGGGAGATAAAAAAGACGGACGGGACGGACGGGACTCAGCGGAAACAGACGCATGTGCTAATACTGTCAACACAGTCTCAACTGCTTCCCCAACAATTAATGACAGACAGACAGTGAATGAGAACTAATGAAAAACAAATGCATGAAACAAACAAAAGAATGAGAAGACAAAAGGAAATATTAATGTTAACACTTTACTTGAAGCCTATGCATAATGCATTATAAATGCATTCATAATGACCATTGTAATGCATTATATCCTTTTACAAATAACTGTGTAAGCATTACAATATTCTTGTCAGATTCTTTGCATTATACTTTCCAAAGGTGTAACAATGAATCGTGTCCTACTGACATTCATAAACGGCGCTGCATGTAAAAGTGTAAATTCTTTTTAACTTGACACGGCATCTCTAAAAAAACACAGGGCTCAAGCGTGAGATGGTGCAAAAGATGCAAAACATCAACCGAATGGTTATACATGTCTAGTGCGCCTTTACATAAAAAACAATGGAAAAGTAGCGCATTGGAACAGAAAAATGCATTGTGTAAATGCCCCCTTATAATGCATTATAGCTGTGGTCACAATTATTCATAAGATCATACAATGCATTATAAAGGTGCATTACAAGCATAGATAACGCATTAATAATACTTTTAAAATGCATTATATATACAGGCTTGAAGTATTTTATTTATTTATAAGAATATAAATATTTATAAAGAATAAGACTGAACAAAAGAACAAGAAAAATTTAAGAACAAAAAACGAACAAAAAAGACACCTAAATACAAGATAATGAAATAATGAAGAACAACAAATAAATAAATAAATAAATAGAAGGTAAAGCTTGATTTTAAGGTATCGTTACACGCACTTACTATTATAATAACAGTAAATTATGCATAATTACATGCAAGTAACCCTAAGCCAAACCCTAATCATGTAGTTAATTATGATTACTCAGTACTTACACTGTAACAGGGACACCTTAAAATAAAGTCTAACCAAATAGAATACAAGTCAACAACAACAAAAAAAATGAAATATAACAAAAAATGAAACAGACAAAGATAAGCAACAAGGACAAAAATATGAAAGAAAAAAGACAAAAGGTAACAAGTGAAGGACATGTGATGAATGTGAGCTCAATCAACATTCAATTAACCAGAGAGAGAGAGAAGAGAGAGAGAGAGAAAGAGAAAGAAGAGACGAGAGCAAAAGAGAGAGAGAGAGAGAGAGAGAGAGAGAGAGAAGAGAGAGAGAGAGAGAGAGAGAGAGAGAGAGAGATGAGTGTGATATGTGATATGGTCTGCAGTGAGTGAGTCATTAAATGTGGGCGGGCAGCTTGTTTAAGAATTATTTCAGAAACATTAGCAATTATTCAGACTGCAACCTGCAGGTAATGAGCCTGAGAAACGAACGGATGGAGGGATGACAACAGCATCTCACACACACACACACACACACACACACACACACACACACACACACACACACACACACACACACACACACACACACACACACACACACACACACACACACACACACACACACACACACACACACACACACACACACACACACACACACACACACACACACACACACACACACACACACACACACACACACACACACACACACACACACACACACTCTTCCTCACTGATCCAGGCTAATTATGCCATCTCAACCATGTGCTGCTGTGACTCTCTCTCAGAGCTGCGGATCGTCTCTGTTTTCCAGTGGCATGAGATCGTTCAATCAATGAGAAAAGAAATGTATCACTTTAGGGGAATAAGAACTGCTCTTTTAATTGCTTTTAATTATGAATTAATTGTCTGTTTGAAGGAGTATTGCCAACTGGGTTACCAGGTAAACTTATTACATTAGCTGTAACAACTTGTATGTATTTAATCTGCTCATTTTAGTGTATTTTCAGAAAAATACACAGCCATTACACACAAAAAACACCCCAAAAGGCCACTAGCTTTCAATTTCTCTGGATGAAATATGATCAAATACATAAAGTGATTGGACAATGTCATATAAGGACATCAGAGACTA
The DNA here is from genome assembly GCA_027422405.1 of Ptychobarbus kaznakovi. Taxonomy (NCBI): domain Eukaryota; kingdom Metazoa; phylum Chordata; class Actinopteri; order Cypriniformes; family Cyprinidae; genus Ptychobarbus; species Ptychobarbus kaznakovi. Next base: position 26,590,802 of record CM049804.1, on the reverse strand, counting down.
CACAAATCTTAAAATAAAAACATGCAAGTTCTTAATGTTATTTATATTTTATAATCCTGTTTTAAAAGATTTAATAATAATTATGCTTCATTCTCAACATTGCCAAAAGGGCATTACACAGTAGCAACAACAATCAGTTTTCTCAGTTCAATCTTTCTGAGCAATTTAGTTGAAGTTAAATGATCAACATGTTAATTATGTGTGAGTTTAATGTCACAGACTCTAAAGAGTGATGTATGTACAGAACACTGCTGTGTGTGTGAGTCGTCCCCAGATACACCATTATCAGACGCACACACACGCTCCCTTCACTCCATCAGAGAAGCTTCATTTCCTCCAGTCTGCTGGCTGGGCAGAAAACTCTCCTCCACATCATCAGTGGCCCACTGGAGAGCCTTCAAATGAACCTCAACTACATCCCTAATGCATTCATAGTCTTTGTAGAATCTGCAAGATATTTAGCATTTAAAAAAAAATAAGAATAACAATTGTATTATGTATTTCAGTACTGACCTGAAAAATCTGCATATCAGATATTTATATCTTCTATGAAAAACAATACATCAATAAATAAATATATTTAGTTTATATAATTATTTAATATTTAATAATATTTATAAATAGTTTTTAATTTTAGTATAAGTTTTAGTATTTTTGCACTTTTGTCATTTTTATTCTTTTTGCGTGTTTTTTAAATTGTTCTATTTAGCTTTCATTTATTTTTCCATTTTAGTACTTCAGATTAAACTTATATTTCATATCTCATCTCTAAACTTAATTTAAGAGTTTAAGATTTTCATCTAATATATTTTATTTCTCCTTAAAAAAAAATATATATATATTATGTGTAGTCTTATGTTTATTTAACAATAGCAATACTGGTTTATACATGCTTGATTCTTATTATTATGTGTTTCCTCCACAAAATGCAGCATCTTCAGAAAAAAACAAAAAAAGATGCCCCCCCCTCCAGGGATATAAAGAAAAAGAAAAGAATAATAAAGTAAAAATAATATATGGTGTGTAAACTTATGAGCAGAAATGTATACAGATTCAATACTTGGACTATTGTTCAGACCTCATTTTAAACCAACTATTTAAACACAATGCGTCACACGTTTGTGATTTTCAAGCCACACCACATCCTCACAGCACTTTCATTACTATCGCCAATGCAGCAGGAACTGTGACGCAAAGCCCCTAAAGTTCCAAACATAACTCCGATCCAGCTCAACGTCAGGCGTCAACCGCACAGAGAGACACCGCCGACACAATGCGGCCCAATCAGGCCCGTGAGTGAGGGAATTACATTAGCAGAAGACTTCTTAAAGAGAATCACGCCTCCTTTCAGCATCCGGCCTCAGATAAGAGGAGGAGACAAACTCATGGGTTTGACAAAGCCGCCTTAAGTTGCCAGGCCGCATTAGGGGTGTGAGGCACGCTGAAAACGCCACTTCAGCAGCGCAGGATTTGCTTGGATGACAGGTCTCAGTTCTTAGGTCTCAGAATGTAAAGGCAAACGGCGAATGCTTGGATAATTCCTCTAAACGTACACCTCAGCGGCTGCCTCCACACCTCCTGCCTGGGCTCATCCGCACACCGCCCGAGTGTGACGCCCAATACCTCACCCCGGTCCCGGACAGGTGGACAAACACATGAGCTGTGCTCCAAAACCTAGTGAGCCGCCTAGTCACATTTTAAGTCGCACTCCTGATGCAAAGGCCATATAATCATGCATAACTATGCTGCCGCCTAATATACCTAATTTTTGGCCAATTCTAAAGCAGAATAGCAAATATTCTTCACGGATAATACAATCCCAGAATGCAATAAAAAAATACAAATCCACAATGGTTGAAAAGGCAACAAAAAGTACTTGTATTTCAATCAACAATAAAACTATAGAAAAAAATATCTTCAGAGAAAAACTTAAAAACAAAAAACAACCTTTAAAAATAAAACTGAATAAAAAAATGTTAAAAAAATAGTAAATGAAATGAAAATAGATGACAAACATCTTGAAGAACGGTATTCAGTATAGGTTTGCCAATTATACAGTCAAACCCAAAATTATTCACCAGATATAATTTTTTATATTTTTTTTACTAGTGGGTGCAGGACACTATAGTTCATTTATGTAAGTGAGGATAGCAAAATAAAGTAACAATTCTTCATACAGTGGACTACTTGTAAAATTGATACAAATTTGGGACCAAAAATTATTCAGTCGCTTTGACCTGATCATGTTTTGCTTGAGTGTTTTTCTTTAATTGCTAAAGTGAACTTTTTACACCAGGCTGAACAAAATAGGTTTTATCTAATTGTGAACTTAAATTTAACAGCTGACAGCTAATTCAACCTAATTCATCAAAGTTATCTGACATTATCAAGATGAATTTGTTCTGACACTTTAACTAGGAGTTATTTTCATATTTTCTGACATGGCGAACAAACTGTGACAATGATGATGAATAAATTTAGCTTTGACTGTACTTCTATTTAAACCTAATTTTAACCATCATGTCATATTTGTGATTTTCAGGGTGCATTTGAGGAGGCAAGCATAAACACCAGAGGTGACATACTTACTAAATACTGAACACTTACACCAAGTACTGTAATGTTCCAACAGGACAGAATTATTACACACATTAACTAAGAAAGATGAAAACTTCCTAAAAAAACCTTTAAGATAGATTCAGGCAAAGAAGCTGAAATATAGATCTCAAACTTTAATTCCATTACCTACCACAAAAAGCAGCTAATTAACTCTACACACTTCAGTTCTTCATATAAAATCAGACGACTGTGCAAAAGAAAAAATAGCCTTTAAAATAATATTCCCATTTTAAATCAGATTTCACACCTACCTAAATGAAAACGAGTTAATCAGAACATTTTAAAAGTACCCTTAAAATGACATTTAAAAAGAGAGGAGTTAAGCAATTACAAAGTTAAAGTTGCTGAAAGTGACATTTCCTAACTTCCAGGAGACTTGAATTAAGTCCACTCCCATCATGAGACACGACTGACAGCGAGAGAGTGCCTTCAGAAGCAGCCCACAGTCAGATTCGTTTTTGCTCTCGACAGCTGTCAAAGAGACAAGTGTGACATCCCAGGATTCATAGTGTCTGTCAGATAGCAGGGACGATGTCTGCAGAACATTGCATAAAAAAGACAAATGATCTTCAGTGCTTTAGTAGCATGATATAAACAAAACTCAAAAGCATATCAAATCTATTAATAATTCAATACAATTCCAGCATGCTTGTGAGCGCTCTTTTGTTCTTCCTGTTTGTGGCTCATCACCATGGTGATCCATCAGACACGTACAACAATCCCAGTGAGAACAGCATCCTCTAAACTAACCACAGAAACGTCCATCATTCACAAAACACTGCAGCAATAAAGAAGAACTCCTGCAACAAGAAATCTCACCAAACCACTTACTTTAAAGAAAACACCACCTTATGATTTTTAACATTAATGCGATGCTGCATGAGCTTATTTAATAGTCATTATCATCAGGGTATCTGCATGCTTAACACCTTTTCATACTTACAAGAAATAAAAAATACATTTAAGGACTTAAAGACCCTCATCTAGTCATTGAATGATAGTGTTGTAACAGGAAAATGCAGACAAATATTTTTTTTATTCTTATTTTTAATGAAATTCAATGTTCTAAGTTGGCTTCAAAAGGATTATTTTCCCAGAGGAATTATGATTTTGTCCAAATATCAATTTGTACAACTTATAACATGAATAAATAAACATGTAAAGATGTTTATGAGAAATAAAAAAAAAATCAGAGAATGAATTCCACTTTAGTTTTAGACTAAATTTAGGAAAATTAATTTCCAAGTAGATTAAATAAATAAATTATTTTAATTGCTGATTCAACTTTGGATACTTACAATATTAACATTTTAAATATAAAATAAAACAACATTTGATAAAAAAACATTACTATAATATTATTGGAAAGTGCATTTAAGACACTAAGGACCTGCAGACATTCCAAAATTTCTATTTTTTTATATTTCTAAACCGATTTATTCAATTTTTCAGTTATATTATCAAATAAGCACACACCGCTGTATCATCCAGAAAACTGCATTAACTAGTTTTCAATAAAATAAACAATAAAAAGTGCCTTTTTTACATACATTTTAAGTGATAAAATGACAATACTGCATAAAGCTGAATTAGCTACAAATATAAAGCAGATACATAAAGCTGATATATATTACATGTATTCACTCTAATCTGTTCTCTAATAAAGAAATCACAGTTTAAAATGATGCATCATGAACTTCCCTAAAGAGTTTCATGTCAACTAATCAGTCTAGAAATGCAAATCACACACACTGATCAAGTTTTAGAAGTCGAACCCGATCACAGATCTCCGGCAGGCCTGTCAAAGGAAGCGTTCTGACCTTTCCGCTCCGAACGCTTCTTGCGTCGCCGCTTGAATCGGGTCCTGACGAGGCAGTAGTAGGCCCCCATGCAGTGCGCGGCGTCCACAACCAGGGCCATGGCCGCTTGACCCCGACGCTCCAGTCGGACACAGGAAGCTACCTGACTGCACTGCCCTGTTCTGTGTGTCTGAGGCACTCACCAGCCCCCTTCCCTCGCTCCACCACACACACAAAAACACATGCGTGGTCTCCTCCCCCTCCTCTGCTTTCACTACTCGGTGAGAGAGAGAGAGAGAGAGAAGCAGAGAGCTCAGAGGAGAGGACACTAGTAGAGCTTTACAAGGTTAGACAGAGTAAACACAGACCGCTGGAGATTTCCGCGCTGGATTTGTTTTCTCACATCCCTTCTCTATCACGTATCAGGCTCTTTTACCTGAGGCAAGAGCAGTCTGCTCTCGACAGTCCAGGTGATGACATCACACAGCCTCAGCCAATCCAAAGCCAGGGTTCACATGGCCAAAAATGACACGTTTACTACCCTGACGTCCTTTCAACAAAACTACTTTCTTTACCAAAAACTGCTTGGTTCTCACATTTCAATTCTTGTTCTGCTGCAGTACACCCTGCAATGCAACGCGTGTAAGATAGGCTTTTTATAGATGACTACAACTAAAACTAAAAAAATCCATACTTGGAAAACATCAGTGACTTAATATATTCCAGCTCACTTTCAGCTGGGTTTTTTCCATATGTCTAATACTTTATAAAAAACACTCATGCATGCAACTTCTGAAGATGCTCAGAGCCCATATTTGATGTTGAGCTACAGTAAAATATATGCATTTTTTTCCAATATTTCCAAAGCTAGAGGATAAAAAGGTTATTTTTATTAGAAATTCAGATTTACATTAGGCATGATCACTAGAATATTACATGCAACTGTTGTTTAGTGCAATTAATGAAATATTGAATGATTAAGCAGTCTGGATGCTGTATCCGCTCATATTCAGGTTCAGTCTGAAAATCTGGAAGAAACTCTAGCGCCATCATGAGGCCAAAGCAAACCATTGCATCTCATCCAGTACTACCACTGAACAGAAAATCACCAACTGAACACATTCAGTCATAGCTATTTCAAATATTTTTAGCTATTAAAAACGACTAAACAAAAGCAATCATCAAGATTTTAGTACACAAACGCATACATTTATATTTCAGACTATATATAAACAGCCCAGCCTCAAGAGACTAGAAACCTGGCCAAGAAAATGACACTAACTCCTTTACTAATGTCCTTGAATGACTGAAATTAAAAGAAAATAATAATAATAAAATAATAATAATAGCAAAACAAAACAAAGCCATAATACACTATAATTTCCAATCAGTATAATATTAAAAGTCATATAATAAACAATCCTCAAAAGGTAATGATAGACAAACAACAAACTTCCCCAAAAAATTGGTGTTTTGGACAAAAGTACAATTGCACAATTAACATCATTAAACAGTAACTAGTTCTGGAACGTTCAATAATTATTGTTGGAAAAGGAAAGGAAGGAAGGAAGGAAGGAAGGAAGGAAGGAAGGAAGGAAGGAAGGGAGAGAGGGAGGAATGAAGAAAGAAAGAAAGAAAGAAAGAGAAAGCAAGAGAGAGTTAGTAAGGGAAGAAAGAAAGAAAGAAAGAAAGAAAAGAAAGCAAGAGAGAGTTAGTAAGGATTAAAGAAAGAAAGAAAGAAAGAAAGAAAAAGAAAAGAGAGAGAGAGAGAGAGAGGGAGGAAGGAAGAAAGAAAGGGAGGGAGGAGTAAAGAAAGAAAGAGAAAGAAAGGAAGGAAGAAAGAAAGAAAGAGAGAGAAAGGAAAGAAGAAAAAAAAGAAAGGAAAAAAGAAAAAGAAAGAAAGAAAGAAAGAAAGAAAGAAAGAAAGAAAGAAAAAAGGAGAAAGAAAGAAGGAAGAAAGAAAAAAGAAAGAGAAAGAAAGAAAGAGGAAGAGGAAAAAGAAAGAAAGAAAGAAAGGAAAGAAGAAAGAAAAGAAAGAAAGAAAGAAATAAAGAAAGAAAGGATGATAGAAGAAAGGAAGTTAGAGAAAGAAAGAGAGAAGGGAGGAAATAAGGAAGAAAGAAAGAAAGAAAGAAAGAAAGAAGAAAGGAAAGGAAAGAAAGAAAGAAAGGATGATAGAAGAAGGAAGTTAGAAAGAAAGAAAGAGAGAGGAGGGAGAAAAGAAAGAAAGAAAGAAAGAAAGAAAGAAAGAAAGAAAGAAGTTAGAAAAAAAGAAAGAACGAAATAAGGAAAGAAAGAAAGAAGGAAAGAAAGAAAGAAAGAAAGAAAGAAAGAACAATGAACGAATAAAAGAAAGAAAGAAAATGAAAAACGAAAAATTTGTTTTTCAGACATGTTGGTGCACAATTTTGGTACCAACTGCAAAGATTGCAAACCTTATGGTGCAGTAAAGTAAAGTTCATTCAGTGTGAAGCACAACAATTCTATTAAAAGCAACATGTTTGCTGCTCTGTGGACTGTACAATTTGTCCAGTAAATCAACAGAAGCAAAACGTGTGACTGAATCAAAGATATCACTGGCGTCAGAGCAGGATATGAATAAGTTTAGCTCTCCAGCATCCTCTAACGGAACACAGTGAAACTACAGCATTACCTCAAAGACCATCAAGCATTCAGGGGCTGTGAATACAAACACTCCAGCAAAAAGACCTGAAGCCATGCAAGTGCTCAATACTGAACACTAATGGGTCAGTAGGACTTAAAAAAAAAAAAATCAGAAATTGATTTAATAAGGATGCATTAAATTGATCACAAGTGACAGTAAAGACATTTATAATGTTGAAGTTCTATTGAACGTTCTATTCGTCAAAGAACCCTAAAAACATACATTTCCAAACAAACAGTAAGCAGCACAATAGTTTTTAACAGTGATAATCAAATCAGCATATTAAAATGATCTCTGCAGGATCATGTGGCACTGAAGACTGGAGTAATGATGCTGAATATTCAGTTTTTGATCACAGGAATAAATTACATATGAAAAAATATTCAAATAGAAAAGTTATTTTAAATTGTACTAAAATAGTATATCACAGTATCACGGGTTTGATTCCCAGGGAAAGCAAGAACTGATCAAATATGCACCTTGAATGCAATTTAAGTGTTTCCAAATGCATCAAGGTAAATATCACAAAACCCCAAATGAGACGAGAGGAAATCAGAAGATACACACCTGGGTTTCCACTGGCCCTCAGAGCAGCTCTAACACTTGATCACCAAGCCTGCGTAGACAAGAAAGAAAACAGAAATAAAGAATTTAACACCAAATATCAGCATAACGTGACACATCTTCAGATCAACCACGACGGTACGTTTCTACCTTTGTGTAAAGCGATATTCCACAACATCACTTCACAGACACATTATCCTCTCGCATACTGCCAGTAGCGTTTAGATGTGATCTCCAGCTACTGCAGATTTAGTTTCAATCCCCAGTCACGTCACCAACTTTCCAAGTTACCAAGAGTCTCCAAACTTTCACCTGAACGCCACAAAAACATGACCTAACGGCTGTGCTAAACGCATCAGGTGACGTGTCGCCTGCATGAGACCAATATGACCTCAGCCAATGTCCCTCATAAAAGTGGAAGAGGAAAAATAACGAGTCTCTCGGTCCAAAGGCCTGGCCGAACACAGACAGGAATGACCTGAAACCAGACGGGAGTGAAGGAGATGCAAATTAAGAAAAGAAAGATGGTCATTTCACAGTAATAATAGCCAATCATGTTTACAACCAGAGAAGCAAAAAGTAGAGATTCCCTCCTTTGAGCTCCTTAAATCACACTTTGCATCACTAGGAAGATCTGCAGAGCAAGAGCAGAAGAAAGATGCTTTAATGAAGGAAAAATGAAAAAGCAGACCAATAAAAACAGTGGCCAGCCAAACCGTACATCTCCATGCAGCACATTTATTCAACCCTGACAGCCTCCTTGTGGTCACTGAGGATACATAGAGTTGTTTTCTAAAACCACTGTTTAACATCTGTGCTGCATCAGTGCTGATTCTTCAGAAGCACACCACTGTGAGTTTGCAGTGGGAATTCAATGCAATGAGGAAAAAAAATATACAAAACACGAATAGTCTGACTTTCATTTTCACCTTTCTTCAAGACTGCATGCAAATGAATGTAATAGCTCATCTACTTGAAAGTGTATGCATTTATTTGACTGATTCTTCACAAGAACCAGCTAGAGTAACTGTTCCCACAGTTTAAAGAGATAATTCACCCAAAAGTGAAAATTGTCATCATTTAATCACCCCAATGTCATTCCAAATCTGTATGAGTTTTCTTTTGGCTGTGGAAGACAGGAGAAGATATTTAGAAAATGTCTCTGTTTTTGCCAAAAACAATGTAAGTTAATGGGATCCGATGTTGTTTTGATGCCAAATGTCTTCAAAATATAATTTTTTTGTGTTATGCAGAAGAATTTTGCAGACACGGCAGTGTTATGATGCCAGAATGTTCATTTTTGGGTAAATTATCTCTTTAAACTGTGGAAACGCTGTATTCACAAGCAAATAACTTGTAAAGAATCAGTCAAAAATGCATAAACTTTCAGGCTGATGAACTATCACTTTCATCAAAAAAATGTGTGAACTCCCCTGGTTAACAGACTGAATCAGTCTAACAAATTACTCAATTAATTTGTCATAGTAAAAATTAATACAAGACACAAAATGTCCTCATGGTCTGATATCAATGCCATGAGTATTCAATGAAAGTGAATGAGAACTGAAATATTAAAAAAGGACAGAAAAAGTAAAAAAATTACACACAAAAAACATCAAAATAGCATTAAGGACCATAGTTCTCATGTACATTACACAGTCTTTGCAGCATTGCCAAAAATGATCAGAAAATACAAAATTCAGTCTATTCATCACAGAAAGCTTTCACGTGGCTTCACGAGACGGTTTTTTTATCTTTATAATCCCTATTCCCTAGTCACCATTTACTTCCAAAATATTTCCATTTGTATTCCACAGATATAGATTTGGAATGACATGGGGGTTATTTTCAACAGTAAACACTGATATACAGTGCCTTGTGAAAGTATTCATACCCCTTAATGTCGCTGTCTTGTTAAACTGCTTTAAATTACTTTTTTCCACATCAATCTACATTCATACACTATAATGGTAAAGCACACACACAAAAAAAGTTGTTTAAGATCTTTGCAAATAAAAAATAAAAAACTGAAATGATTCCATTGCATAAGTACTCATACCCTTATCTGGGACAGTTCAAATTTATCTCAGGAGCATTCATATTGCTTGTATGTGTTACTAGACTGTGAGTGAAGATAACCTGTGGCAAATTCAATTGAATTGGTATGATTTGGAAAGACACACACGTCTTAATAAAAGGTTCAACAGCTGATAATGCATATCAGAGCAAAAACCAAGCCCTGGGGTCAAAAGAACTGTCTGTAGAGCTCAGAAACAGGTTTGCGTCAAGCCACACATCTGGGGAAGAGTTCAGAAAAAGTTCTGCTTCATTGAAGTTTCACAGAAGCATGTAGTCTCTGTTACCTTAATCGAAGAAGTTTGAGACAACCAGGATTTTTCTTAGAACTGTTCTCCTGGCCAAACGGAGCAATTGATGGAGAAGGGCTTTGGTTAGAGTAATGAGAAGAACCTGATGGTCACTCTAGTTGATCTCCATGATCATATGTGGAGATAGGAGAAATCTACAGAAGGACAAACATCACTGCAACACTCCACCGATCTGGGCTTTATGGCGGTGTGGCCAAACTCAATCCTCTCCTCAGTGAAGACAAAAGAAAACACACTTGGAAAAAGCACCTAATGGACCCTCAGACTGATAAACCTCAATTCTAAGCATCATGTTTGAAGGGAACTAGCTCTGCTCATCACCAGCAGAGTACCATCCCAAAAGTAAAGTGTGCTGGTAGCAGCCTCATGCTGTGGGGCTGTTTTTCAGCGACAGGGACTGACATCTTTCACTTATAGCCAGCTGAGTTCAGCACAGACTGAAGAGCAGAGGAGCGCTCAGCATCTTTCTGAAGCTATCATCAAAGAATAAAGTGAGCAGGTCAGCCCACTGGGAAACGAGAGAGAAAGTACAGACGAAAAGTGAGCCTTGAACTTTTTAAGGTCAGTTGCAGTCAGCTCTTTTATTCCAAGACACGTGTCTGAGATGAATTGAAAGTACTGCCATTTTAGGTCTTCTTTAAGCAGTATGCAAGTTAAAATAATTATTAGTTAACTAACAATAAATAGGAAACAACTATTGCATCCCATTAGATTGTTCTATTGTCTTTTCTATTAATTGTACATCTCAAAAGACACAAAACCACTCAAAATAATTTAAAAGAAAGTTGTTAGATCAATTATAATTCCTGTGGCTCAACTGGCGGGAACACTTTAGTATAGGAGGAACCAATTCTCACTATTAACTAGTTGCTTATTAGTATGCCTATTATTAACATATTGGCCTTAAAATAAAGTGTGACCATAGAAGCATGTGCTAAATTCATATATGTATAACCACAAACACAATATATTTGAATATAAAAAAATCACTTATATAAAATAGTTTCTGATCCTACAACCACCAGGTACCAGAAATGACAGACCAAGCAATGAGAACATCACACTGTTTAGGTCACAGGGGGGCACTGTTGCTCTTTTCTTTCTGGTACTTCTCAACCCGTTTCTGCACATAAAAATGTCAACAAGCTTCTACTACATATCACAGAGATTTCAAAATCAAACTCATCATGCTGTTAAAATAAACCCTGAAACTGTATATTTACTGTAAGCTAATGTGACTAGTGAAAGACTAAGAGGACCATGGCAACAACGCCTAAAACAATGGCGTAAAGTGCTCAACTTTCCAAGCGTGTCCTCACTCAGTTTCCTCAGGGGCAGATTTATTTCCATTATAGTAAATACAATTTGATGGTTGAACAACAACTATAGGGCTGAAAATGCCGGAGGGTCCTGCACAATTAGGGGACCATGGAATCAACTGAGATGAGAAGTTTCAAGAGCAGAGCAAATAAGCCAGAGAGCAGCCATGCAATGCACTGCAATCTGCGTTTAAGAGCTCTGTGTGACCACAGCTAAAATGTTGAGTGGAGGATCTTTAACCAGCACAGACAGTCAGACAACAGGCTCCTCAGTCAGACTAAATGGGATGCGGGAGTCACGCATGTTTGGATCCGAGGGCCTGAACTTCAGCTGCAGAGGACAAAAGGCTAATTGCAGATACACGCTTCATTACAACGATAAAATTACTCCCCCGTCAACCCTCGCCTCCTCCGCATTTAACAGTGGTCTAAGAAAAGAGGCGATAACGAGCTCTAACTGTCCTGTGTGCTCGCTTTACTTCTGGTGAAGCTTTGCAGGAATAGTTCACACGAGGAAGAAACTTCCCGTTTAACAAAGCTCGGTTACATTTTTGGCACATGCACTTTTGGCAGGTAAAAAAAAAAAAAAAAAATAACCTGGCCTTCTGATTTTCAAGTATCGCACATGCGAAGTGGTTTCATAAATCGCATTCCTTCGCCATGTCTTCTACAGTGTTTGACTGTCTCAAGATCAAAGCAGACCAGACGAGACCGGTTTTTAATGCTGCCAATGAAACTAAGGAGAAAAACACTAAACACCATTGCCATATTCAGTTCAAACAAAGCGGAGGAATTCAATAAAAGAATACATAAATCACACCTCCAGACAGAACAGAGCGAGGAGAATAAACATACAGATAAAGGAACGAGGAGTCCCTGCCAACAACAGACAGCTTCGGTGAGAAATCAGTCGGGTTGAAACAATTCCCATAAAACAAGAACCGTACGGTTTGCAACCCACTGTTTGATACATGTTAGTACCTGAGTTCATCTAATGTTTAATAATACCTCTTAAAAGATGTCTCTTTTTAAAACTAACTACAGTGCTGAGGTTCTGTACAGTACAGAGAGAAAACTAGATGTAACATTGAAAAAAAGCACAAGGAATAAGGAATTTATTATTTTATAGATTTTTTTTTTTTTTTAAATCAGAAACTCTGTTGTGTATTTACATTTTTCTGGTATATATTAAATATTTCTTAAACAATGTGCTGATAATTTTATTATTAGTAGTACTACTATCATTACATTAATAATATATTTCTGTCACAGTTTCTTCAAGTTAAACCAAACTTTTATTTTGATGTGAAGATCTTTAAGTTGCTGTTTGTATATGATATGACGATATATTTTTCTCAAAATAAATAGTAAAATGCTAATGTAGCGACTCTCAGAGCAGTTCTAGAGATTATGTTTATGTGTCCATGTACTCATATATTGATGCATGTAGTAAACTAAACCGGGAGTCTGCGCCATTCATTCACACACAGACACACAGAACATGCAGGATTCATATTTAAATAGTATTTTTATGGCTTAATAATCACAGACACAAGTCCATACTGTTTTGATTTAAGTGTACTGACCTACTTTTGATGTATTCATCCAAAATTTGGCAAATTACAAGAAATTCTGCATTATACAGTAAAATTCTATTTTTATGACTGGACTGAAGCAGAAATTGCAGAAATCAAAGGACCATAATATACTGAACTATCTGTACTGTACTAAGTTTTAATTTCAAAATGTAAAATAAAATAAAAAAGACTTAGTGTAAAGAAATAATATAGTTTACCAACATACCTTATAATACTTATGATTATTATTATTTTGCTGCATCTGAAGGTGACCTGAGAGGCACTACCACCTTCTTCCTAAAGGGGGCGCAAGCACTCAGACGAAACATGCAGAAAGGAACTTCAACTGTATGTACCAGAGATTAGATGGCGGTGAAGGCTGCCAAGAAGATGCTACAGTAGAGTGCACATGGAACGCAGAGAAGAACAGAGGCATTCTCGCTGTCAGTCATCACCAGACTCGGAGGCCTTCCTCAGGGCGACAGAACCTGCTAGGATGAAGCATGGCCAGAGAGAGCGATAGAGAATGAGAGTGTGGGAGATGCAGACAGGCTCTTTTCCCACTGGGAATCAAGTCTGTAGATCCTCATGAAGATGACGTAGAGAGAGCAGAAGCTAGTGTGCCCATCTCTGCTGCAGTGTACCGCCAGGCTGCTTCACCCCCCCTCCTTGCAGCAGCTCCGCTGGCAGAGCGGGGCAGGAAATATAGAGCCATTAGACGGTGAAAAAGACATGAGGGGAAAATTACTGCTGCTGCCCCAAGTGTGAACTTCCGACAGCAGAGTCAGTGGGATATTACATTTATTTAAAGATGCCTGGCTAATATCCTGGTTGGTATAGCTACCTTCAGTCAACACAGCATATACAAGCAAGGCACAAACATTGCAAATGTGCATCAGAGATTCAGTCAAAGTGTACCTTGTAAACTAGCTCCTCTGTAATATCAACAACATCGGCTCCCGTGGTGAAAGTGCAGGTATCGAGGGACGTAGTAAACTTGTCGGATATTGCTCGGTGTGTGCCAATACGTGGAGGAGAAAACCAATACCATTTACAGACGTATGACCTTCTCTTATTCTCCAGTTACACCACAAGGGATCGGAAGCTTCGGCCCATTAGCAAAAGTCATAACACAAGTCTAAGTACAAGTGGTCTAACACAACAACAGCTCTGCTGCAGACTCACTGGCTCCAGAGTAGGATAAGATGTTCTAGTCCTGTTAAAACAAGACAGGGAAAGAAAGAAAAACAGACCTTTTTTGGCTTGAGTACCATTGCTGGTCACTGTGTGAGTTTTTGGCAAGTTGTCGCAATAGTCCACATCCGACTCTACATTGGGCACGAGAATAATGCTCCACTGTTTCTCCTTTGGAAAAAAACATTCCCTGGTTTCTACTAAAACGTGGAGACGATCTCAAACGCTGACCACATGGCCTGAATCAACACTGTCAACACCCACAGGACCTGCAGAATAAAGGTCGCGACAACAGAGCGAAGCTGAGGAATAAGCTAAAAATCCAGATCCATTCTTGCACCTCCACTCTTTCCTTGCACTTGACAGATTGGGGTTGTTTGTTTGCGGTGCATTTTAGTATTACCTGGGGCTTGCTATTTGGGTCAACTCTCCAGGGAGAAGCAAGGATAGTGGGCAGAAACCAGCTGGCCGGCACAGCTGGAGCTCATGGAACCTACCGGGCGACATCTGCAGTTCTGAGGCCAAGGGCGGGTACCCAACTTTGCCACCTGGGCACTGATTAGGCCTTCAGGGAGTGAGCAAACTCAGGAGAAGACCCTGAAAACCGATAGGGCGATCTGTCAAATATACTTCTGTGGTGTAGACTTTTCCTAAGCCTCGGAGGGTGGCCTTATACTGTTAAAAACGACAGTGATGCAGTGCAGCTTGTACCCAACAAAAAAGTCTCCCAGGCCAGGACAAACGAGGGAAGTACCATAACCCCCCCACCCCAAACACCCACCCACCCACACAAACACTCAGCTCCAACAAAGCCTGCTCTGTAAATTCATCAATAAGACTAAACCTTTTTCTATTGAGCTAGGAGTTTTGCTCCTTGGCAGCAACCGAAACCTAGCAATTACCGAGGTCCAGCACCAACCAGTGACAATCCAGACCAGTTACACCTCTGAGGATAAGATCTTTCACAACACAGCAGAACAATGCCCCTGAGTTTTTTCCCATGCATGATCTCATGAGGTACTCCAGCTTGTGTTACAGCAGTTGTGTTTAAGTAGGCCAGGAGTGTCTAAAAGAGAGATTGAAAGAGAAGAGGGATCTCACACTGTGCTCGAGGGGGATCTGTGGAGGGTTGAATCAGCCAAAAAATGAAAACTGTCATCATTTACTCACCCTATTGTCATTGCTAACCTGTACGACTCTCTTTCTTCTGCACAATACAAAAGAAGGCATGCTGAATAAAGTTTCAGTAGATTTAGTCCGTATTATGAGAGTCGACAGATTTCAAAACTTTTAAGTTCCAAAATCGACATGAAAGTCGACTGAAAACCACAAGTTGAGAAAACTAAAAAATCTGCTGAAGCTGGTTGCTTTAAGTTTTCTCAACTTTTTTTTTTTCACAGTGCGTGTTTGATTATGGAGACAAAGTGTGCAGTGTTGATGGAACTCCAGGATCCATATTTCTTCCAATCATTATCTAACCTGCTAAGACTGACGGATCAAAAGTTTTTAATTAGTGCTGTCAATCGTAAAAAAAAAATAAAATATATATTAATAGCGATTAATTCAACCTAACATTAAGGTTTTTAAATATACTTTTATATTGCAATAATTTCACATTCAGTCTTCAAATTAATGTAGAAACAACATAAAGACAGTATATTGTTAATGTTTGTTTAATGGCATCTTTTTTATGACTAAAGGCAAATTGGTTTTTAATATTTAGCCATTCAGCATTACAGCATAATTGAGAAATTATGATCTAATAAAATAAAATCTATTAGACTTTAAAAATAACTTAAAATTTAAGTGAACTTAAAACAATCCTCACATAAACCAATTATAATAAATGTCATATTGACCTGTGTCCTTCACCAAGTAGGAAACATACAGCAACTGAATAAAGTTCTCAAACACTAAATTCTAAATTAAATATAGATGAATCCATAAAGCTACAAAAGTTATAGAATACCTCTTTTTTCTTTTGTTCTTAGATAAACAGACATCACTGCAGCTGGGGTATACGGTTATTTGGCTGCTATTACTTTAAGAGCTGCCATTGCTAAACGTGCCGTGGATCTTACATGGTCATATTTATTCACGTTTTAAAATGAAATTATACAGGCTACAGCGTGAACTGCCGTATTTGTGCGTGCAATTGAATAGCATACTGGACATTTTCCATCAGTGAACAGGGAAATCCCTCACAGTAAACTGCCTCGTCCTATTTATGACGTACTGACACAGTTCATATGTCCTGTAGACAGACTCAACCTGTTGTGTTGTGACGCGGTGTCCGGTTTAGACACGGTTCACTGTTCCGCCACCGAGCAAGCGGGCGCGTCAACTCCTCGTCTGCTGCACGCGCTCTCTGTGGAATAGGAATTGCGGCGTATGTTGCCACATTTCTTGTTAACATCTTCAATTTACCGCTGTCTCGTTTGTATTTGGCCAGTTTGGAGAAAGCCTCACCAAACACACCTGACCAGCCGGGCGTTTGCAATCACGTGAACTTGAAGACACTTGTACAAACGCGGATGGGTGACATGAATGGCAATGATTCCAGATCGGCGATGTAGTATTTGGTTTCTCAACAAGGTCCATCGCTCATCACGAAATAAATATGCTGAATGCAGAAGAAACTGTATTTTCCTGCGCGCAAACCTGTCAATCTAAAGGAAACGCCGTGTATGGCATTGGAGGTCATTTGTGAATTAGCATAGATTTATAGTCTAAATAAAACAATTTGAAACTGTTAGTATTATTACACTTGTATACAAACTTTGTATTATGTCTGTTATAGAGTGTGTGATGTCACGTGCATTACCGCCGGTGGCAATAGACAACCGCGGTTACAACCGACCACCACGGTGACCATCACAGCCCTAGTTATTCTACTGAAGCTCCTCGTCACCTGTACTGTTTCCGCACTTGTTTGACTAGCGCCTCGAGGCGCTGTTTTATGTGGTCGTAAAGAAGTTCTGCTTCTAAATAAATACAGTTATCCTCAAGAAAAAACAAGACCGAAGCAGCAGCTGTGAGTAGGTTGGCCAATCCGGAGTTAAATACTTTTAACGCCATTAAACTGGAAAAATGAATGACCTGCGTTAACGAGCTAACTTTGACACCACTAGTTTTAATACTACTAAAGCCTGACATTAAATCTATAGATCAAAGTAAAGCAAGATCTCTTAATATTGCGTATACAAGGCTACAGCATGAAGTAAAGAGAAACAGCAAGGAAACCTTTGAATGGTAATTCCTGCAGTCTGTAGAGGAGGGCATAGAGTTTAAAGCTGGCCACCGGTCTGCCCAGCATCCATCTCTCCAATCAGTGGGCGTACTCCAAAGCAAACACAGTCATTTCCGTTGAATATGGAAGTAAAAGCTGCTCGTAATTCCTGAATAACATCATGGGGGAAGGGACAAGTCTACGGCTATGGTATGAGATCGTGTTCTCCATCCCGTCTGCTTCAATCTTAAGTTCAGAGTGATAAGACAAGCTTTCCTCCATCCAACATCAACATCAGGCTGCGCTCTTATCTGTCTCTATCCCAACACTATACAACATCTGGCCATCTACGACACCCCCAGATGTAGCAAGCCAGGCACACACCAGCCAAACCCAGGCAACTGTTTGCCTGACAGAAAGACTGATAACCACAAAGGGTTGATCCAATCTGCTGTATATCATTACACAGGAATTATGTTCAGAGAAAACCTCATTAACCCCACCTGCAATTCAGTGACACAAAAAGCCCTGAGGAAAAAAAAAAAAAAGAGCTGGAGGTGGTAAATTGCTTCAGAGGACCCACCTAAATCAGATCAATCATTAGCATACAGCAACCATCGTCCCAATCAAATGCAACCTTCAGATGATCTTTTGAGGGAGCAGGTGATCATACAGAAGCACACAAAAGAGAAGGCCTGTTTGTGTTTGCACTGTGCCAACATTTATTTTCTACCGGGTTGTTTATTTTTCTTGAGTGTGCATTGCAGTGAGGGTTTTGGCGTCGTCGTCGGCACTGCAGCTTGTTGCTGTTCTCCTGCACCCACCCTCGAGCTGTCATTAAATATATAAAGTCCCATATTCATGTTTTACACAACTCTTTCATTACATGCCGCTCTTGCTCTCTGAGCCTCTTTGAAATATTTTCAAACTTAATGAGACGTCAGAAGGCAAGGAGCACTTTCTTTTAATTCTTTTTAGCAGCAACTCAACACTTTGAAAACACTGCTGCAATGAGTCAACGGGATGAAGTTACGTAACAAAACTGTGCATAAGAGTACATGACTGTACAGCCAGAGAACTCTGGGTACCAGGATTCATTCATGGCATTTTACTATTGTCAAGGATACATTCAGGGCTTGAAGCAGTAAGGAAGCAAGGTTAGGGATTCAGGATTTAAGAACTGGAACAATTTAATTCACTATTTGGACATTGAGCAGACCCACAGGAAGCTGCATTGGAATTTAGAAAGTAATTGAATTGGCCACACCCACAGCAAGTTAAATTGCAAATAAATTCATCAAGGGTAATGCATTCTGTGAATTAAAATCAATCTATCTATCCATCTGCAAGGCTCTTAAGTTTTTCAAAACTTAAGTCTTTATCAAGTCAATATTCAAAATCTGTATTTACAAACTTTCTAGTTGAATGTCAATTACTTCTTCCTTGCATTAATATTAAAATTGCAATTCTGCATCTTGCAAGCTACCTCAATTGAAACTCAATTCAAATTCAAGAGCTGAATATTCAAAGCATCTGAAGATCATAAACTAGTTTCAGAATATTAGCAGCATTACAAATGCATTCACTTGGAATCCGCAACCAAAGATCCAGAGAAAATGGAACGAGTCCATCTAAGCCAACTTCACAAAGTGATATAGTCATGTAACCCACATTCACAGAAACAAACGGCATGCTTTGCTACTCCTGAAAATCAATATTCAGTGTTCATATTTTACATTCAAGTCCTCACCAATGGATTGGCAGCATAATCCATTACGATGACATTTTCTATCATCTCTCTTTAAACACATCATCACTTCAGCTCGAGGCTCTAATCAATTTAGTCAGAGCCTTTTCGTGGGGTCAACCATGCAGAACAGCAGCAGCTGTGACGAGGTAATTTGGAGCCCCAGCGGCACCCACTGATGGGCCACAAGGCATTGTGGGTAGATTCTCAATGGCCCTCAATGACAAACGGAGCTCCTGTGAAATGGAAACACGCTCTAGTTTCACCTCAGTAAGAAAAAATAATGAGAGACTATTACGAGAGGTTACTTTGCTTGAGTTAAAAGACAAGGTACGCTAAGTGTAATGTGCTCAAATGACAATTGACGAGGAAAGCCAGATCCCAACACCAGAGGAAATAATATCGGATTTAACCCTTGTGCTTTTACCTAATTTGGTGTTCCTGGGTCAAAAACTACTGGCCTTTTAAAAACTGCTTGTTGTATTATCTCCAAATCTTGGATTCAGCCTTTTTATTAACCTGTTTAATTTCAATTAGCATGGGTTTTGAATTTCTTTTTGGAACTGACTGATTGAAGACCTCATTGATGTAAGCTTATGCACCTCAGTTTTGAGTGAAATATAGCATTATCTGTGGTTAATTTTAGCAATGTTCACTCAAAAACTAAGATACATAATCTCAGATCAATGAGGCCTATGATCAATCATTTCCAAAAATAAAGTCAGCAAGTTCTAGTCCAATGCGATAACATTAACTAACTTTTTTTTAAAGAAAGAAAATCCTCTCTGGGTCAAGAAGACTGGAACACAACATGAGGCTTAACCAAAAAACGATTTACTCACCCTCGTGTCCAAACAGACTTACTTCGGTGTAACACAAATGTGGTCATTTTAAAGACCGCTTAGAAGAGCTTAAGCACTTAAGAATCATAAAAGTATCATAAAAATGGTCAGTGACTCATCAAAATATAGTTGCTACTCTTGACTTCATGAGTCATATGGACTACTTCCATGGTGTTTTTGCATCTCTTATTGACGTCTGAAGGATTCAATTACCTATTTATTGGAAAAGAAAGATCAGAACAGTCTTCAAAATTCCTTTACTCAAGTATTATTTGATCAACTGACACACTGACCCTTAATCAAAACATATAGAATATGTCTTTGCAACAAACCAATGACTGAGGCCTTGTCCTCAGACGAAAAACAAAACGCAACAATATCTGACACTACAACTCTGATCAGATAGCGCTGAACCATCTTCCAGACGGCGTGCAACAGGGCCGATTTGTGAGCTATGATTTCAAATATCACACAATATATCACACGCAGACATATTCCTCACTGCAGAAATACTAGTTGTCTCTCGGAGGAGGAGTTTGAGAACAAAGCTGCCATTCTGCTTTTGTATCATAAACGCCTCCTCCTTCCATTGGATCCATTTCAAACCAAGCCTGTTTAAAAACTGAATTATAAGATACTAAAATGCCTATGTACGTCTGTGGTCCTAATGCACAGGAAGGTAGTATTTACCCAAATGCCAGGTCTCGGTTCGACTCCTACTACAGCGCCATGGGGATTTCGTCTGTGCCCACCCTGACATTTCATTACATTCAATTTGCCCTCTAAAGGACATAGCAAGCTTGATTATAAAACAAAGACTGTTGTTTTTTTTTTTCCACGGGTTACGAAGAAGATCTTTGTTATGTGTTGAATTCCAATGAAGATGAAGACGAGACTTCGGTCCTGACGATCAGTTGAGACAGGTCATTAGTACCTCCTGCCTGAGAGACTGACACTCACACTCATTAATACATATGGATATTTTCCCTCAGGGAATCATTCATCTACCTTTTTTTCTCAAGCAAGCACTGCTGTGAAATTCCCTCTCCGCTGAACTTGTAAAAAGCCCCCACATCCCCGAGCAGGCCAGGATGAACGAGCGATCTACAGGGAAGACACTCGAGAACTGAAAACGACAGGCTTGAGGATAAATGTAAGGTATGGAAATTAATTTTTGTATTGTTTAAACTCTGGAAAACATGAGGAACATTCCCAAATCTTACAAGGAGGACACTGCAAATGAAGGGTCAGAGCTGAGGCCTAGTGGTTAGTGCACATGTCTTAAACACGTGGGCATGCAGTACATAGGACATGTATTGTAGAATTTCACAAATCGATTTGTTTTATAAAGCATATTTTGCTGTCAGTATGACATTTTTCCACTAAACAAAGTGGAAAACAGAGTTTTTGCTGAATATCCATACTGTTTTTTTTCCATTTAATGAAGGTTAAACTGGTGATAATCAAGCTCCAAAATTAAGTTTATTTAAATATATTAAGCTTATCAAAAAATTTTTTTATTAACAAATTACTCCTAAATTACATATTTACACTACCTTAACATTAGTACTTAAAATAAATGAATACATTTATTCACCATTGATGAATTAAAATAGATTAAAAGTGACAGTAAATATATAATATAAATCATCAAATAATCTACAAAATATTAAGCAATTCATATATATATATATATAAAAACAAAAATAATTAAGAAATGTTTATTGAGCAGCAAATCAGCATATTAGAACAATTTCTGAAGGATCATGTGACGAGTGCTGAAAATTCAGCTTTAACATCAGTTAAAAATTACAATTTAAAGTATATTAAATATTTTCATTTGTATTTCTATTTTTGATTTCAAATGTACTATATTTTTAATGAAATGGTGATTTTAAGAGATTTCTTAAAAAAATAAGAAAATAAAATAACCACCTCCACACATTTGAATGGTAGTATGTAATAAAAATGTAATATATAATACACATAATATGATTTTATAAAATAAATATAAAACTGTATATAAGCTAAATTCATATACAGACTAAAGTCATTGTTCAATAAGAATTCTTAAAAAGCAGTGATGTCTGATTTTGCTCATAAATCAGACTGATTCGGATCTCAATGAATAACAACTTACATATTGGTCTGTACATTATTTTGCAAGTGAAGTGAAAAACATCTGAATCCGACTGATAAATGATGTGATCTGTATGAGAATCCAAACAGAGCGAGCAGAAGGGGTTCATTTCAGCAAAGCCAGACCTCGGAGTTATCAATACGAGCATATCAATTGTTAAAAGGAGCTGGATGATGCTTACTTTAGAAATACTCCCTCTTATAGGGAAAAACGGGTTTGAGGGATCACACAGCTCTCTGAAGTCACGAAAACACAGGTACTAGGGAGCCCTGATACCAACGTAATATTATATTCCTGTCGATTCTACATTCATCACGGTGTAGCGGATGGCTAGGAGTGAACGAGAATGGTGAGGACACAAACAACGGAAGAGAGAGAGATAAGAATAGCTTGTTAAGGCCATTATTTGACATGACTAGACGCTGAGGTCAGGTTCCTCTTGTGTGCCTTTGGCCTGCACGAGCCGTGGTGTTTGAGAAGTGTGGTGTAGAGCAGAACTGTCTGATCCTTTTAATGGAGAGCTCAGAGGCCAAAGCCTCCAGCACTGCTCTCTGCTCTCCACAACCGCACCGCAATTTACTCCAGCAGGAGCCAAACACATACACAAGCGTGCCTGCAGGACAGGGAGAAGACGAGAGGAGAGGAAAGGAGTATGGAAGAGCAAAGGGGAAAACATGTGTAACAAAATATGAATGAAAATAAAAAGAAGAATGGAAAAAGAAATTGGAAAAAGTGTAAGGAAATTACAGAATTTAAAAGAAGAAAAGGGAAAAAGAAAAGAAAATTGGTTAACAGAATAGAAAAGAAACAAAGGGAAAATATGAGAAGAAATGAAAAAGTGGTGAAAAGTAATTACAGAAAAGCAAAGAAAAGAGGAAAGAAAAGGCATATGGAAATGAAAAAGAAAGATAAAAGAGGGAAAAAATGAAAAGAAAAAGAAAACAGAAAACCAATCAAAAGAAAATAAACAGGTAAAACATGCACATGCAGAAATGAAAGAAATAAGTGTAATACATATACAGCTAGAATACACACGACGAAAAAGGAAAAGTGATAGGAAATAATAAAAAATTACAGAAAAAGAGAGAAAATTCTAAGGAAAAAAAATTACGAAAAATGTACAATATTAAAGAAGAAATCAAAAGGAAAAATAAATTGTGGCAGGTAATTACAGAATAGCAAAGAAGAAAATATAAAAAGAAATGACAGAGAAAATAAAAGGAAATTGGGGAAAATAAAAAAGCAAAAAGGATATTTAAAAGGATCGGTCAAGGGAACATTTATGAAAAATAATTACACGAGAAGTAAATGAGAACAGAAAAATTAAAAAGAAGAGAACAAAATTAAAAAGAAAAGGTCTTAATGACAAAAGAACATTGAAGAACAATAAAAATAAAAGATATGGAAAATACAAAAAGAAAAGAAATACAATAGTAAGGAAATTAAAGAGGAAAGGGGAAGTGAAAGGAAGGGGGAAGAGGAAAATAAAAAGGTGATACAATTAAAGATAAATGAAAACGGAAAGAAAGCAAAAAAAAGGTAACAGGAAACGAAATAAAAGGAAATGAAAAACGCAAAGCAAAAGAAGTAAAGGATACATCAATAAGGAAATGTAAAAGGAAGGTAACAGGAAACGAAAGTAAAAAAGAAAATGGTAAGGAAATGAAATAAACGCAAAGCAAAAGAAGAAGAGATACATCAATAAGGAAATGTAAAAGGAGAGGTGACAGCAAAGGGAACAAGAAGCATGCTAATTGGAAAGGCAAACAAATCTACATCACAAGCTGTGCATCTGAACTGATTTTACTACAGTAAACGGTCCATGAGCTCAGTGAAACAAGATGCAGCAGTGCACCAAAACACGAGAGAAACTCCTGCATCCTGCAGACACACAACATGACCTCCCACACCTCGTATTTCATCCAGCATCAAACGCAAGCAAAGCAGACTCATGCTCAGAGGGGTGGTTTCCCTCAGGTCCTCTGGAGAAATTCAGCTGTCTCACTGCACCTGCAAGTCAGCATTTGGCTATAACGGCTCCATCTCACACTGATATAGTGTGTTTATGCTTAGTGCTTCCAGAATGAGAATTGACTAAAATATTAGCATATGGTACAGCACGTAGAGGGAGGAAAAAAATCTGAAGTGTAAATGGCACGGCGGTTTTAATGAGCTGTTGCTCTTCTGTTATTAGCTCTGCATGTAGGAGGTGATATTTATTAAAAAATCATGTGATGTTTATGATGTTTATTAAAAAATCATGCTATTTCAGACGTGTCTCAAAGCACAAGTGCACACAAGCAGGCTAAATTAATATTTGTGTTTATGAATGCGTTGAAGTATGTGGAAATCTGCGTTTCAAAGACAACATTTTGAGTAAAACAACAGTTTTAAAATAAAAGCAAGCATTGCTGGAATCTCATCCCAAAGAAGACACTGAAGACTGAAGTAATGATGCTGAAAATTCAGCTTTGCATCACAGGAATAAATTACATTTAAAATATATATTCAAATACAAATCAACTACTTTAAATTGTAAAAAATATTGTATTTTGTCTTACTGCTGAGCATAGGAGTCTTTAAAAATATATATATACATACATATATGAATACATACACACACCCACACACTATATACAGTATATATATAAGTATCTTAATATTATTATTAATATTATTACCACTACAGATAACTCAATTTCGTCTGATTTAATACAGGAAATCACAGACGTCCTTTTAATTTCAACTCATATGCCATTTGGACAACTAATCCAGTCTGAATAGTGCTTAAATCATCTTGTGTGCCGCAGATGCTCGTCGTGGCCGTCTAAGACAGGCTCTGCCTTAATTTGATCTCGAGCATATTACCATTCCAATCATATCTCGAGGTCAGGAATGTCCAGGCTGTATAAAGGGGAAGTGAACGGAAGGACAGGGCATCTGCAGGGTGTTTTCACTCTGTCACTGGGACCTGAATGAAAACTAGTGTGGAACCACGGCCAGCATATTAACAGATGATGCACAACAGGTTGGTACAAGGACACATTTCCACACTCTGGGCAGTGGGAGTGTTTGGGATGAGTCAGGATCGAAACTAGTGATTCAACAAGCAACTAGCTGATTATTGACGTTACCCAAACTTTAAATTAGTTCGAAGTTTGTTGTTGTTGTGATATTCATAGAAGTAGCACTTCAATTAGCACACTTTAATTAGTATGCTTGCCAAATCCCAAACAACTTAGAAGCTCCACTTCTAAAGCAAACACTTTTAAAAAGTATTCCATTCCAGTCCATGTCATTTTTATGAAAGCATAAATAATTACATAAAAACATAAATAACATGTAAGGCCCCCCTTAGAAAGGAGTCTAATCAAACTAATTATAGAGGCCTTTTTTAAAGGGACAGTACACAAACACATATTTTAATCATTATCATTTCAAGCCCGTATGACTGACTGTCTTTCAGGGAACACAAAAGATGACATTTTGAAAATTATCACAATGTTTTTTAAAGAAATTAAGATATAATAATTAGCTTTATAATCGTACAGTTTACATAAAAAATACATAACTTACTATTTTTGTACAAAAACATTTTTGTTTTACTCTACAAAAAGTATTATTACAATAGTAATATATTTACTGTTTTGTTTAAATTTTTATTTAATAACAAATAAATTAATAATAATATATTATTATTATTTTTTACATTCAATTTAATTTAATTAGCTTATGGACATTTTGGCCAATAAAACAAAAGAGCAAACCTGGCACTCAAATAAAACAAAAGAGCTTAAATATTAAATCACAATTTTTTTTATTATAATTTTTTTCCCCTCAATTGTTTAGCTCTAAAATAAAGGTTTGGACTGACATTAGGGTGAGTAACGACAAAATGACAATGTTTCATTTTTGAGTGAAAAATCCGACCAACAAAATTCAACTAGTTGTTAGGCAACCAACTTTTAAAAATGCATTCAATTTTGTCTGAACAGCAAAATGTTAACTAGAATAACCACAGAGCACATTGCCAGGAAAAAAGCGATGTAGCACTTCAAAGCAGTGGCTACTTCCAGCCCTCTTCCTCACCTCCATCCTCATCATTAATTATACTTGCACTCGGCCTGTCTGTAATAAATCATGTTTTTAAAACCACAACAGGCGTTCTGGAAAACTAATGCTGAGAATATGATCCATAACCACGCTTGGTCACCCGTGTCGTGTTGGCGCTCTCCATGCTTGTCTTGCACAAGTCTGATCAGACTTGTATCCGCCCGAAACGGGCAAGATTAAACGAAGTTAGAACAAAGGAAAACACTGTTGGAGATAATCAGGAGAATAATATGAGCAATTTGCTATCGCTCGACAGTTAGACCATTTGCAAATGAGCTTGAGAAAAATAATCTTCTATTAAAATGATTTGACATGCTTGTTCTTCCGTTCCGACTCTTTTATGTGGTCTACTTTAAAAGGGCCAATTATACGGCCAGTGTTTGTCTGAAGCCTGGAAACCGCCAGAACTTACATGGGTTTGTGTATGAAAAGGGAATGTTGAAAGTTGGAGGGTCAGTGCAGTTAACAGGGTTCCTGCAGAATGAGGTTGATCAGGGATAAACCCTCGTGGAGCGGAGCGCTGAAGAACTGCAGAGCGAGGAAGACGCCACGGGTCTCGCAAAGCTTTCTCTGCCCTAAATTACAGGGACAAACAAGTTTGGTAAACCTCTATTTTATCCTGCTGGCAACTAAAGTACATTTTTGTACGCCTCACGAGACCTTTCTTGGCATCTCTCTCCTTGTGGAGAAAAGCCACCCAGTAACTTTGCTCCAGACTCAATCACCATCTACTGACCCCCGACATTTTCGTTCTTCCATGAAACCCCAAAGGATATTATTAAGCAGAATGCAGAGCTTCTGTATTTCCATTTAAGGAAAGTCGATGTAGTAGATTTATACCGTTAAGTTCAGTGATAATTGGTCCCTCTGAATCTCATTAAAGAGAGAGTTCGCCTAAAAATTAAATTGTCATGTTCTCACCCTCGCGTCTTTCCAAACCTGTATGCGCTTCTTTCTTCTGATTAACACAAAAGGAGATATTTTGAAGAATGTTGCTAACCAAACAATTGGTGGTAGCCATTGACCTCCATTGTATTTCTCCATACTATGGAAGTCAAAGTGTACCGTCAACTGCAATAGAATTGAGAAGAGAAATAGAGGCGATGATTTTCAGTGAACAATGACTGATGCTGTATGTATTAAATTTAACATCAATTTAAATTAACAAATAAAATAGACTTAAGATGGAGAAGATGCTAAACTTATTTAGGGTAGATTAAAGGTAGATTTTGTCACAGACTAAACCTGAGTAATGTAGATGTGGATTACTGATTAGGAGTGATGATAATATAACACAATACAATAAACGAAATAGAATTTCAATCATATGAATATTAATAAAAGACTTATTGGTGGAAGACGCCATGCACATTGCCTGACAACAGAGACATCAACTTTCAGGAGTTTTCATAATCAACAGTATTCAAATTAAATTATTATTAACATAACATTGTATTAATTTACATATATGCTCCAAAAAGCATGCAGAGGACTCTAAATATTATGTTCATGTACAAATGGGAGCGTTGGTATTTTCTTAATAAATTTGAGGTTATGGGTTATTTTAGTTAATTAAATAATCTAGTTGTTAGTGCAACATTTCACATTTTCATTTAGTTTAACTTGGAAAAAACTAAAACTAAAACAAAAATGTATTTTAAAAACTATGTACAAATATTTAAAAAATTAATTACGAAACACTACAAAATTACTCAAACATTAACTAAAATCAAAATGTAAAATGAACAACATGCAATATATTATTGAACCCTGTTGTATCTTAGTGATACTAAAATAACATGTCCACTATGAATTTTATAAAAATTTTTCTATTATATTTAAACTATTTTAATTGAATATAAAATATAGATAATGTACCCCAAAATTTCTCAATTCATACATTTCAATCCAAGTTTCCACTGCATGCTGACATGGGAGATTTCAGCTCGGCGTAGTCAGCAAACACAGACGCTCTTGTCGATTGGGATGATACAGCGAGAGAGATGGAAGAGCAGTGCTTGTCGTCATGTACGTTAACACACAATCACTGTGTTGCAGTGAATGCAATCAACAACGATTACATCATGCCCGCTTCACTTCTACAAGCAAGTGCTGTGGAGACGTGACATGCAGTGCACACTACAGCTTCAACTGTTCAAGCACATCTTCACATCATCATGTTATGCATTTGTGCTCAAACGGATTAATCGACAAAAATAATAACAAAAATTAAGCTATTAATGACTGCTAGGATGCTAAGTCCTCAGGCCTCTACTAACATACCTAGTCTGTAAGGGAATTCACAGGGCACTTTGCTATAATGTGTTCAGGACACACTGAAATCCATAGAAGCTTGTTTCCACCACAGAATAAAAATAAAAAGGGAATTGCGTCTATTCATCCCACAATTCTGACTTTGTTTTCCTTGCAATTGAGTTTCTCATAATTCTGACAATTCTCATCAGAACTGCTTTTATCTCACAATTGAAAGATACAAACTCGTAACTGCAAGTTTACATTCGCTGACTTTTTCCCCTCACAACTCTGAATTTCTTTGTGGAATTTGTCTCAAAATTATTCTCGCAATTCTAAATTTAGTTTCCACCACAGAATACAAAGTATTCTCAATTTTTCCCCTCACAATCCTGACCTTTTCTCACAATTACCAGTTTAATTTCGCAATAATTTTTTTTTCCAGAATTCCAAGTTTACATTTAGAAATTCAGTTTTTTCTACCACTAATTAAAAAAAAAGTAATTATGACTTTTTATTCTCACAACTTTGACATTTTGCCCGGAATTCTGTTTACATCTCGCAATTCTGTTTTTGTTTGTTTCTGCTGTAAAATAAAAAATAGAATTGCAACTTTTTTTCTGACAATTTCAAGGTTATCTCTCACAATGTGCACACCTCTTAGAACTACGAGTTTATATCTTGCTATTCTGAGATTATCTCTCGAAATTGTAAGTTTATATCTCACAATTCTGAAAAAAAAAAAAAAATCTGAATAAACTTGCAATTCTAAAAAAAGTCAAAATTGTGAGATTTACGCAAAAAAGTCAGAATTGTGAGAAGTTGCAATTACCATTGTTTTTTTTATCCAAAACAAGCTTACATAGAAATCAAAATAAATATGGACGTATTAAAAAAACCTGTGGATTTTAGAACAGCTAATGCATGATGAAACTGCGATAATGAATTTAATCATGCAAGGTCATCTGACTAATGTAGGACATTGTTACGTTCAATGTGGTCCTGCTCTCTGATACTGCTGAATCTTCATGTTTCAGACCCAATGCAACCAAACGCTCAAAGCTTAACCCACCAACTGTTCCGGAGCAGATCTCATACATAATCACAGATCATATTAAATAGCTCATCTGAACAAAGCACCGTATGGTGCAGGCGGTCTCTCACAGCTTATGACTGACCTACATGAGGTGTAGCATGACGAGCACATGCACCGCAGGCTTTAGGACGATATCGAATCCTTCCCATGAGACACAGATATACTGATGACCGCAAGAAACACTCCCTGGACGATTCTCAGGGTCCTTACACACGGAGCAGGAGATATCTGCAAAAGTTCATTTCATTAAAGATTTTACTTTATGTAAAATTACATTACAGGTCATTACAGCCCAGACAGATATTATCTGTACACTCTAAAACATCTATTTAGTGAGAAGTAACTTTTGCAGTGTTTAATATGAAAATAAATGTGATTTGATTAATTTGGGTTATTTAACTGTTGCATGACCCACGGTTATCATATTGCAATTTATTTCCAATTCTCTTCAAGAATCGGTTAAAACAAATCTCTTCCATCTTTATTTGACCCTCTAACTTGCACTCTATTTTCTAATTCTATTCTTAAAGGGGTCATATAATGCTCATTTTACACAAGTTGATATTATTTTTTTAGGGTCTTAATAAAAAGTATGTAACATCGTTTGGTTAAAGTTTTTCACTGGTAGTGTAAAAAACACCTTTTTTAACCTGTCAAAAACAGCTCTTTTCAGAGCAAGCGATATTGTGTCATTCTCCTTTAAATGAGAAAGAGCTCTGATGACTCCGCCCCTCTCTTCCGAGTGAAACAAGTTTCATCGTGAAACTTGCTAATTAGCACATTATTATGAAAGGCGATTAGCAAAGATTCATTTAAAAAACCTTGTACTCACTTCTTCTGGAGGTGAAGCTGGGTCACGAATGATTTGCGCGAACATAGACGCATTTAGGTCGATCGAGGGCGCATTCCCTTCAAAACCAAACGTAATCCTCTTCAGCGGCTCAGATGACGGGAGTAAATGACTACTGCTATGTTCATTATTACACCCAACAACAAAACACTCAATCTCTTATGAGTCATTCTTGTCTACATCTGCTCTGGCGGCGATGACAGCTCACTCAGGGCGGGTCTGAGGCAAGACACCAGTGCAGTCTGTGCTGAAACACTGCTGTCAATCAACAATCGTCTGTGTGACTTGATTTGAGAAAGATTTTAGTAGATAAAAAAAACACTGGGTGGATTTTTATCATTATAGGGTGGTTGTGTACACACACTTTCAGTTCAAACAACTTGTAAAAGTGCATGTAGCATTATATGACCCTTAAAAATAAAAATTGCACTAACTGAGACTTGTCATAGCACTTGCATATCATTGCTGTTTTGTTGATTTTGATTGCTTCCATTGTCCTCATTTGTAAGTCGCTTTGGATAAAAGCATCTGCTAAATGACTAAATGTAATGTAAATGTATACCTGTGAATATCTGCATGGAAATCATATGAGGTTCAGCACTTATTTAGCCAAATTTTGTGTACTACAGAGGTAGCTTACAATTCCCCTCTCCATTCCCTGTGTTATACTGATGTACCCTGTTCCCTATGCCTTTTGCAGTGCCCTTTGGACTGAACATAAACGCTCCCTATGATTCGGAACTGCACTTTTGATGGCCAAACACCCAGTGAAGTCCGTTACTGAGCGACTTGAACACACCCTGTGGACTCTGACATCTCAGAATGTGTGTACTTGCAGTGAAAGAGCACGAGGTCACGATGTGCTGGGATAAACAGTCTTGAGCGGCAGATGGGGCCATGACTCAAGCAATTAATCCTTTATTACACGCAAGAACCGAGCGACTCGCTGACACTGGAATGAAAGAGCACCTGCCTTCAGACAGTCAGCAGAGGAACCAGAGACATTTCACTAATCCTTCATGGACACCAGAACGCTCCGAGAAGCCATGGTTCTATTTTTTATAGTAACTTTATCCAGAAAAGAAAATCCGGTCATCATTTACTCATCCTCATGCCGTTCCAAACCTGCATGACTTTCTTCTGTGGAGCACAAAAAGGAAAAACACTGAAGAAAGGCTACTTTTTCTTAATATATGCTTAAAGCCAAAAGTTTTTGTTCTCCAAAATGACCAAAAAAAGCTCCATAAACGTAGTCCATATGACTTAAGCACTATATTTAGAGTCTTCTAAAGTCACGCAATAGCTTTCTGTGAGAAAAAGACTCGAACTTTAGTTCATCACAAGGCTTGAGAAGATTTGGAATATCAGCTGTTATGGTGCTTTTGTATCTCATACAGATTTGTAAAAACATGAGAATTCTCATTCTCAAATGTGCTTTTTATTTATATTTTTTGCAGGGAAAAACCCAATCGACAAAACAGACACCTGTGTGCAACATTTTGGCTTCGTATGAGGACACTGGGCTCCTCAAAGCAAGAGATTTTTGGTATAAAATCTTAATGGAGATTTGTGCTAGACAACTGCGCACATCTGGCACAACTTAATCATGCAAATACAGCATAAAGGGGACAGTTTAATAAAAATGCAATCATTATTTGAAATCAATCTAAACTTGTACTATGGAGCACAAAAAGGAAAAGTGCTGAGTAATGGTCAATCTTTGCTATATTAATGAAAGTCAAAATCTGTTGAGTTCCAAAATGCTAAAACAAGCGCTGCAAAAGTGTGCTATATTCAATATATCACTTGACTTATGCACTATAGTCAAGGTTTTCTGTAGTCGTATGATAGCTTTGTCACCTACAGTCTTTAGTCTTCTTAAATACATTATATTGTTCAATGCATGTGAACGCTGGACGGCTAGAACTTTGATGCTCAAAGTTTTCAGAGGACTTGGAACTTGACACATGAAAGCATGGACTTCGCATATGGCCCTTTGCATCCTTTTCGAAGCAGAAGATCATACAGGTTTGGAAGGACATGAGCGTGAATGAATGATAACAGATCCCTATCCCTAAAATGTGGTTGTTTTCAAGGACGAAACCCAATTTCTTTGACAAAAACATTCTGGCTTAATATGAGAACACTGGGCTCTTCAAAGCAAGAGATTTCTGCTATAAAATCTTCATGGAGATTGTTGCAAGACAAAAGTGCACATCTGGCACAACTTAATCATGCAAATGCAGAATTAAAGAGACACTTCTCCCAAAAATGAAAATTCTGTCTTCTACTCTACTTCATATTATTCTAAACCTGTATAGTTTTCTTCAATGGAGCACAAAATAAAAACTGCTGAGGAATGGCCAGCCTGTTATATATAATATATATTTATTATATTTATATATAAATAGTGCTTTGCATAAAATCGACTACAGTGCTTTTTTTTGAAGCAGAAAATTTGAGGTTTTGGAATGACAAGAGTATATGATAAAATAACTTAATTTTGGGGCTTAAGTATAATATAATATAATACCAAATGATTAACTTTAAAGTTTAATGTGGTTGTATTAAGCGAAGAACCTTGATCTCTTTGCTAAAAACAGACGAACAGTGTGCTAACGTTCTGGCTTTAAACTTAACACTGATATGAAATTTAAAGTTTAATGTGGTAAACAGCAGCATGTATTACTGCCTCAGATTTCAGTCGTAACACAGGAAATGAATGCACATGGCTAAGTTTCCACAAGCAGAATTTCAGCAGACCGTATCATTAAGTGAAAACTACATCATAAATATTGCATTAGACTCACGAAAATAAAAGAACGAAAAGCGAAAATCAAGAACAGACTCCGCGTCCAGCATATAGAGATTTGAAAATCTGGCACTGTGCTATATTGGTCTGACAGAGATCTCCGAGAAACAGATTGCCTTGGCTTTCCTGCTGAGCACTGCATTCTGTCAAATAACTCGGCGCTTGGCTGAACTACCCTTGCTTGTCCTTGCTTTCAGAAAATGAAGTGGTGTACTGAAGAGCAGAGCATGATGGGTCTCTACAGGACGCCCATCCTCTTGAGGAGGACACCCACCTCGCGGCTGGCCTGCTGAGGCTTCTTTCACCTTCACTTCTTTAAACCGTCCTAGTATGGGAAGCAGCGATTACCTTTCCAGTGAAGTTCTTTTGAGGCGTATGATTTGTTGCGCGATCTGAAAAACTTCCTTTGCATTAGAAGGCCCCTGTTTGAAGCAGCTCAGATGTCCAATGCTTGAATTGCTGATCCCAAAGTGTTTTTGGTCATTTTCCGAAATTTTAAATGTATGGTTTCAATTCCATTGGATATAAACTGTTAAATCAAGGGGCATCTGTAAATAAACGAGGCTAGAGTGTTTCTCCAAGCCATACTCAATCTTAAGATTGACAACTATAGAGGATTTAAGTTCTAAACCTTTTTTTTCATTATTTATAAAAGAAAATATGTAACAAGCATGCATATGACATAGACATTTATTTATGAACGGTTAGGTTTTCTCTGCAATTAAAAAAAAGAAATACTGAAATTTATTTTATTAATTAATAAATTATTAATTAATTTACTGTATTTTATTTTTTTAAATACTAAATAGTGAAAAATACTGACAAAAATGACAAAAAAAATTCCATATTACTTTTTTCAAATAATTTTAAATAATGATTTGATAGAAAATATATTTATGAATTAAGTATGAATATTGAAAAACACTGACAAAAAAACCCAAAGAATTTTGAACATTTAATGAAAAAAATATTTTAGCAAAAATTTTTTGTTTTCCATTTAATTTTTTTTTTTTTTACTTTTCAAAAAGAAAACATGCAACAAGCATGCATATGACATTTAAAATAGTAATTTGCTAGAAATACATTTATTTATTAAAAAAAGTTAAATTTTCTTTGCAGTTTTTCTATTTGAAAATATGGAACACTGCACAAATTTTTTCTGATAAAGTAAATTTTTTGCTAGTTCAACAAACCAATCTTATCTTTTGCATCAACTCTGCCCTGAATTACAATGCAACAATTTGGTTTAATACTTGTTACACATACAAATTCAGACGGTTTGCCTTGCTGTGGCCCCCAAAAGTATCCAGACACTTATTCGTTTCCAAAACAGGACATCTTGTTACTTGCGAATGAGCGAGCGACAGCAGACGCCTCGGGACTCATTCAGCACCGACTCTATGTTCAGAGAAATTGCCACAAGAGGACAACTACACATTTCAAACAGAACAGCACGCTGGCTGGCTTTCAACAGCGACGTGTGGCAGACTTTCCAAATTGGCTGCATTGATCCAAAAAGGAGGAGTCGGGGGGGAAATAAATGTCTTTTCAACCATGCAGCCTCTAATCTATAGAGGGTAATGTTGTATTAATGTGCTCTACGCACTAACATTCAGACCTCCAACCAAAGTCACTGCAAAGAGGAGGAGGGGAAGACAGATCGACTGAGACAGCGATGATGATGTTCAGCTATAGTGACAGTGTCTTCCATTCCCAGTCTCTGTAAGGCAGCAAGAGACACCTTAAATCAACCCGTCTCTACATTTCCAGATCTCAGCCCTCTGGGACGCTCTCCTGAGTCTCTCTGAGAGAGATAAGATGAAACTCCAATGTAAAATCAGCTTAAAGGAATACTATTAGAGCGAGAACAGAACTATTCAAACAGGATTAGTTTGCTAAACGACGCCTGAGCTACAATTATTAACACTGGACGTCTGTGGTTTTCATGTACTGATTTGGATGGGATTGGGATCGGTTATTATTATAATAGTCTAGAAGTGAGGTCATGGAAAGGTTGTGCACTCTGGATGCATGCAAATTACTACGTATATAATTAAAGGAAAGAACTATGATTGGATCATATGTGATGCAGAACTTAAAAACAAAATTATTTTACCCAGAAAGTTGGTCTAAATCTACTGCATAACAAAGGTGCACCAGGCAGCTAGTTTATGATGCTTATAGTAAATAGGTTTATTAGAAATAAACAATAAACCAATTATCCTTTTAAACAGCTTGCATGTATAGCATATTACTGAAAAAGCACTGAAAAACGGCATATTACTAAATGAATAAAAAAGGTAAATATATAAATAGAAATAAGATAAAGTAAATTAACTAACAACACTACACTACTAATAGTAAATAAGTAAGCATTTATTTCTAATAATGATATCTTCGAATTAACTTCAGGACGCCAAATCCAAAATAATTTATATTTATTAGTTTTTTTACTAATAATTAAAGAAAGTAATACAAATTTACAATATATAAATATTAAGTAAACACAGGATGTATCGTATATTCTTAGTTTCAAATTATTATATCTTATAATATTAAATGTAAATATAAATAGTTATTTTACCTATAAAGTTGGCAAAAGTTGGTCCACATCTATAAATGAAGATGCAACAGGCGACAAAACAAGAAATCCAAGGAAATTGCTCAAGAAAATCTAAATAATTGAGAAATACTGTGCAAAATAATATTTAGTCATTTAGCACACACTTTTATCCAAAGCGACTTACAAATGAGGACATTATAGAAGCAATCAAAACCAACAAAAGAGCAACAACATGCATTATATTATATGATATAATATATACAAAGCAATTAGAAACATTTGTATCCGGATGGGATGAGATTTCTCACAGAACACCAGAGAGTTAGTTTTGAAAAACACTGTAATTTTCACTGAAGTTCTGCTGGGAAACAAAGACGCTCGATTTGGATGGAATTAAAATCACAAAGTATATCCATGCAACTCAAATCTAGCTAATCTCCTCAGGGAAAAGAAGTTACATCCGAATAAGGCTACTAAGAAAGAGCGAGTGATTTTGTGTTGTAAGAGATACACCTGACTGGGTCACGCTCAGATCGGCCCTGATCCTCTCTGCCTTCAAAACATCTGTATTCTGTTCGCCTAATTCAGTGAGTAAGACACGCTGATTAATACAGCTGGAGCCACACCGCTGTACTGGACCGCAACTCTTAAAGGGGTAGTTCATCCTAAAAATATATTGACACAAAAATGGATTATTTAGTTATTTATTGTTCAAAGGAGAAAAAGATTTTGGACTATATATTTTGAAAATATCTACATGTTGGACAAACAAAAACCCACTATTCAAGAAGTGATTATGAAAGAATTTATATATTCATATTCTTATTTTATATATGAAAAAGAACGGCCAACACTTAATATATAAACAACATTTTTATTAAATATATACATGCATGAATTTGTATTTATATATACATAACAAATAAACATATATTACGTAAATAAGAACTTATTTTGGATGCGATTAATTACTTATTTATCCATACAAGAAAACTAAAATCAACAAGATTTTTTTAAATAAAATATATATCAGTGTCAGAACATTTATTTACATTTTGCTGTAAATATTCAACCTGTACAAATAAAAAATAAACAAAAAATTAATTTCAGTGACCAATTTCTTAATATGTTGCTCTATCTATCTATCTATCTATCGCTGAACTCATATTTAAAGTACAACTAAATTGGGCAAAATATTTAATATTGAAACAAACAAGCAAGAGCTGTGAATGTGTAGAACTTTCTATTTCTACAAATAACAGGTGTTTAAATTCAATGTAGAATATCTGAAACACTCTTCATAGTTCTGTGGGAACAGATTCTGTGTGAGAAACTGAATGACAAAAGCATCATTAGACTTGTAATGTCCTCATTCATCATTCAACGTCAGATCAAATCCCACCACTACGAGCTAGAATCGAATCGGTCTACCTATCTGAGCTTCTTAACCTTCACACAAGCAGCCGAGAGACGGACAGCAGTCTAAATGAACCGCACGCGAGGTAAGATAATGCTGCTATTATGCAAGATGACACCGTCACTCTAATTTCTCTGTCCGCCACGTCGCATGTGATCGGTCTAGGTTTCACAGACTCATTATCTCTACTCTGATCAATATATGATGGACGGGGTGATGCAGACACGGCGGTGGAAACTATCGCCTGCCGCACAGACGGAAAACATGACTGAGCCATATGGCCCAAAGCTATGATGGAATCAGGCCATCGGGACACAAGAGATGAGTCCGACCCAAAAACACAATCAGGATCAGAGCTCCTGCTGAGACCAACATGTGCTGGACGTCAAACTATGGCTATACTCTAGGGATGCACGATATATCGGCCACCATATCGGTATCGGCCGATAAATGCCCATTTTTTTCTGTTATCGGCCCGATAAGAAAATTTGGCCGATATCTTTAAGCCGATAAATAATGCATTATTTCCTTCAGAGAATGTGTTTGGTTAAGTTAATATATATAGTTGTAAAATTATTTTTATGTTCTATAAATAGCTGATTCTCATGTAGCCTAATTAACCCGCTATAACAAGCGCTTTAGTTTACCGGTGTTCGTTCAGCTCCATACAGCGCACGCAGCTCAAACAGCTGCTATTTAAAACAGTGGTAGCCTAT
Organism: Ptychobarbus kaznakovi; assembly: GCA_027422405.1. Lineage (NCBI taxonomy): Eukaryota > Metazoa > Chordata > Actinopteri > Cypriniformes > Cyprinidae > Ptychobarbus > Ptychobarbus kaznakovi. The sequence goes on along the minus strand of CM049804.1, from coordinate 26,552,900 downwards.
TTTAGTACTTTTTCAAAATCACTGAAGCATTATTAATAATAACCACCACTTTTATATTCTCTTATTATTTTCATCAACAATATGGTTTAGTAATTAATATCATTTCATTATTGTCCATGCAGATATTTATTAATGTAATAAGAGAAATAAAATAAGTAAATAAGTCAGTAAGTAAACAGGTAAAGAATAAGTAATAGAATTTAAGTAAATAAATCATTATTAAAGAAAAAATGTGAATATGCCCATATACGTAATTAAATATGTAAATATTTACAAGTAATTAAATAAATATTGTCAACAAAACCATTTAATCTGTGGGCAAACTGTTTTGCCAGGGAGTTTTTATTTGTGTCAATGCTCATACTTAAATTCTCTCAACCAAACATTGGATGTGTTGCACAAAAGGGTCTTCATTGCTTTCTGTCGATTGTATTAAATTAAAGGCTACTGGCGGTTCAGAAGAGGGATAGTCCTGATACCTCCCAATCCAACTTGCTGTTCGAATAAGAAATGCTTCAAGACAGGAAAGAAAACTGATAGGAGTGACTTTAATCTTAAACACACTAGCCCAGACCAAAAAAACAATCACATCAGAGTGTCGGAAACATAAGAGAAATACACAGCTTTTCCAAAGTTCTTAATTTTACAGCTAACTCCTTATAGGTTGTTAAACTGCTTTGAAAAACCCACAACAAGCAGAACTAAGTTAGAGAGAATAAGAAAGAGGAGCACAGCTCATGAGTCTGCCGCATCTCCAGCATGCTGATGCTGAATCCCTACAGGTTGCAGGTGCAGAGAGGACACTGACAGCGCAGACACCGACACAAACAACTCCTGCTTACATTACACTGACAGCATTAATCTATTCAACCTGTATTTATGTTTCCTTTAACATCTAATCTCACTGCGAACGGCCTGATGAAATCACTGCGGCAAAATGCATTGCTATTCAGCTTATACAGAGGCGTTACTGATTACAAACAAGCAAGCGTGAGCATTAACAATCTGATGCGATTCTGTACAGCAATGGCGTGAACGAAACAGCTGTTCATTTGCACGGCCGATTTAAGGGAGGAGAAGTTAATTTAGAGCTATTCGGAGAGATCTAACTTAATAACTGTCTGCACGCATCAAAGTCTGACAGACTAATGTGGAGGGTAAATAAACAAACAAACAAAAACAACCAAAAGATTATTACTATTAGTAGTAGTTAATTACTACTAATAATAATAATAAACATTGCAAAATAAAACAAAACATACAAAACTGACTGATGTGGAGGGTAAACAAAATGATCAAAGAAAACGATGATGATGCTGATAACAATAACAACAACAATGTATAATTATTATCATTGTTATTATTCTTTTGGTTTTAATGTTGTTTCAACTTGCTTTGATTTTGTTTATTACTATTATTACCATCCATAATAAAACATTTAACGTCCTCTGCACGTCAATAACGGTCTGGTTCAGCTCAGCTACCAAATCTGACCTCAGAAGACTACGGAGGGTAGTCCGGACTGCTGAGCGAATCATTGGTACAACCCTCCCCACTCTCCAAGAACTGTACTTATCCAGAGTGAGCAAAAGGGCTGTCAAAATCACTCTGGACCCCGCACATCCAGCACACTCCCTCTTTGAACTGTTACCGTCTGGTCGACGCTACAGAGCTCTGAGCACCAGAACGACCAGACACAGAAACAGTTTCTTCCCTCAGGCAATCCATCTCATGAACACGTGACACTAAACGTGGAACACACAACACTATTATACAATTATTTATTCACCACACACACTTGTTTTTTCATTTCAAATTTGCAAAAATGTCAGACCTCACACATAATTGTCTATATTATATATTGTGTTTTTGCTATTTTGTACATTGCCTATTTGTATATTATTATTTTATAATCTGTGTACTGTCCTATTGCTGTCATGCTGTTGCACTGTGGAGCTTCTGTCACTATAACAAATTCCTCGTATGTGTAAACATACCTGGCCGATAAAGCTCATTCTCATTTAATTGTTCTTATTTATTTTTACAATAATAATAGTAATAATAACAACAAACAAACCAAAAAAATAAAAATAAACCAAAAACATTACAATAAATAAAATAAAATATATTTAATGTTTTATTGCTGGTTTTTATTATTATTATTAAATTAAGTAAAATAAAAAGTTCAAAGATTAATTCAAACATACTCCGCACCCAAAGGAAATCATAAATAATGATGTGCTGAATCCTGGAGCTATGGAAACCTTTTTAAAGCAACATAAAACAAGTTTTTTTTTTTCTTGTAGGTTCTGACAGAAGTAATTTATCTCATAATGAAATTATTTCTTTATTGCGGAGTCTCAGTGCCTCTCTCTGATGCCTTATTTTTGCTCATCCTCGTCACATACAATTGTGCCAAATCACCTCAATTCAAGTCATCAACAAAAAGAAGCTGCCAATATATCTCTGGCCTTTAGGGAAAGGGTGGCCTCAAGCAATTACTGCTGTGTTAAAGGCAAAAATGACCTTTAGAACCAAAAAAAAGTACCAGAAAAAAAGAAAGTCATTTTCTTTGATCCCACCTGACAGACAGAACAGAGAGAATGGCAGGGATAAATGAAAGTTTTGGACAAATCACATTTTTGGGCAGTCAGAAAGTTCAGAAGCATACACGATTAAGATATAACTTTACAAACAGGGCCTGAAATTAATGTTTTGCCAAACATTTTTGTCTATGGTATGTGGTACTGCGTCACCTTGACATTTAATTATTCAGATTTTCCCAAGTTAAGATATGGTTCGAATTAAAGTCGATTTGGAAGAGGGATGGTTATGATTTACATAATCCAGAACTGAACCCCAGCACCCTTTTGAGAGAACGTCTTCAGGCCCTCATGAGACACGGCCGGGATCTTTTCTCAGCTTAGTGGAAATGACTTCTGCAGACCTGCGGCTTTGATGTTTAATGCCACGTACAGTTCTGCCCACCAGCCAGGAAAGGGCTGATTCACAGGCTGAGGGCATTGTGGGTCAGAGGGCAGTCTGGGTCATAACAGCCCTTCTCTAGCCCCATACCAGCACACACATATGTGCCCCATAACCATATAAAGCAACAAAACATGGTGATTTCATTTAGTGCACAGATGTGAAACCAGCATGTTGCACCTGAGCTTCTTTCCTAAAAATAAATGGCAAAATCAAAGTTAGAATGACAACGACAGCTGCTCTGTAGGATTAACAGAGAGCACTTCAATTTATTTCTCAAATAGGAATTTTACACCCTTATTACACAAAAAAGAAGAAACAAAGAAGGGATACAAATACCAATACTTAAATATTGGCCAGTACTGAGAAGCCGACAATTCATTTTAAGTTATTGCTGAAAACCAATAAATGACTGATATAATAAGTCAAGATCTTTTTTTGTCACATACACAATTATACAGAATATAATCAGCAGTGAAATGTAAGTTGCTGCGATTTATTTACTACTTTTTTAAAAGTACATGCTAATTAAAAAATAGTGATTAAAAAAGAAAAAAACACTAAAAGCAAATACAAATGGTTTAAATGCTACTAAATTATTTTAGGCATCCTAACTTAAATAAAATGTCCTCATAGTAGTACAGGAGGGAGTTTTTGTGTTTGTGGTATAAAATACTCTTTAAGGGTTACTCCACCCCAAAATGAAAATTGTCATTAATCACTTACCCCCATGTTGTTCTAAACCTGTAAAAGCTTTGTTCGTTCTTTTTGTATGCAAAGAAAACAAAATAAAGACTATATTCAACAATTCATCTCCTCCGCGTCAGTGCAGCGCCATTTTGGAGAGTATCCGCTGGACGCAAACTGCGTACGCTGCATACAAAAAGTATTCTCATAGCTTCGTTAAGTTACGGTTGAACCACTGATGGTAGATGGACTATTTTAGCGATGTCTTTCATACTTTTCTGGGCCTTGACAGTGTTATTTGCTTGGCAGTCAATGGGACAGTCACAAGCCTCCAGGTTTTCATCCAAGATATCTTAAATTGTGTTCCGGAAGACGAACAAAGCTTTTACGGATTTGGAACGACATGGGGGTAAGTGAGTAATGACAAAATGTTCATTTTGGGGTGGAGTAACCCTTTAAAGGGAAAGCGCTTATATATTTCACTATACAACAGATAATAGATACTAGATAATATCAAGTTTATATAGCCATAATTGGCTATTTTCTGCCAAGTTCTCCAGAAGTGGCAATTTTCTGATATACTGCCATATTGTTTTGTGATATTCTGATTTTTAACATAAATTGAAATGTGCATGGAAACAAAGCTCTGGATCCCAATCAAGCACTCTGCTCAAGCACAGATTCAGCTCCTCTGACACAACCGGATCAAATACCACCGCCGTTCACTGCTGCCTCAGAAAACTATAGCGTTCATGTCGTCTAACACATCTGCACTGAATATTCCAGATAAGACCAACTCTGTAGAAGCTGAGTCCCCGGGTAAAGATCTGCAATATCATTGACAGCGTGCGACTTCTCAGCCAAATGGAAAAAAAAATGTGTATTACAGCAACTGATTCAACAAGCCTCTTTCCCAAAATCCATACTTTTTTGATATGAGATACATCTAGAGCTTTACTTAAGCTCTGTCAAATGCCTTAAATAACAAACAGAGGATTATCTGGCAAACGTTTGATTAAAATAGAGGCCCTCGCACGGTTAACATGCCAGATAAGACATCTATTGGGCTTTCCTTACACTACCCGGGCCACATGACAAAAATCACATGCATCTGCATAATTGGCACTATTGACGAGTCTGCAGAGGTGGAGCGTTATCGGGACAGATCCGAAACCTCCAGGGCTTCAGCTCTGATTTGTGTTATAGGAGACGATAGGATGGCAGCTGCCATTAGATTTCACTGCACTTATTTATATTGACAGCAAATTCAATAATGAACACTCCCACAGGACCCCGACTGAACCCAGAGACCTCCCCTATGTCATGCCCAAAATGAAAATAAATGATGCTAAATGAAAAAGATAGAATTTTATTTAATCATTATCACACCACTCATTGTTTGCTGCAGAATGTCAGCATGGCTGCAATTCAGACAATTAAATATAGTGTCACTTACACTTCAGACAAACATTGGCCACCCAGTTTGTATATTCATCTACGCCAATAAAAAGTTTGAAAAGAACAGAATCAAGCTCAAAGCTTCTTGTGATCACTTGGCTCCAGTGTACAATATTTTAATTTGTGCTATTTCTTAGATTTGGTCACTTTAGATTTGATACTAATATTCAAAATAGTGGAAAGTAGCCATGGCTGGATAATTTCATGTTCATAATCACCCTGGAGTGCTCAAATGTGTAAATATGAATGGGAATATACTTCAGATATATTTTACTCATAAGAATTTCTAGCGGTACCAATCATTGTGTCCAACGTGTATTTGAGAAAAACATTTATTTCATAATGAGATTTTCCCCCATTTTTAATTGTTTTAGTTCAATGAAAGGTTTGATTTTTGTGATTTTTTTAAATAAAAGATCAAAAGGATTAATAAAGCAGGTTTATTTTCAGAGCCTTCTTTGATCATATTTACCAAGGGTGCCAACAATTCTGACCACGTCTGTATATATAATATATATAGATATTAGTAAAATTATATTAATAAATAGTATATTAATAAGTAGTTTAGTAGTAAAATGCAGCCAATTATTTCTTCTTTCTAAAATGCTCAACTAAGTTTCCATTGCTGTTGTTTCCTTTTAATAGAAAATAGCAATCACTCTTGTACTAAAATGAAACACATCCTGTAAAAAATGTATGTTTGCAGTTCAGAAATATTTGAACACGACTGTGTTAAAAGGAACTCTGATGGTCTTATTTCAAGCCTGTGCACAGAGCGAATCAAAAAATGATTTAAAAAGTCCTGCTCAGATTGAGACAAGACCATGTAGACCTCAAACTGGAAGGTCCTGCGACCCCCTTATAGTCTCGACCTGTATGGCACAGCGAGGAGCCATTCCCCATGAAAATGATCGATGAATGCTTTATTCCACATTGCCAGTTCTGACATATATAAAGTACTAGACCATTATAGAGTTTAATGCCTCACTATTACCACATATGAAATAAAAGAGAGATTTTAATATTGCTGTGAAAAGATGTATTGCTGTTCTACATAAAGGACACAGGCACAAGGAGATATATCTCTCTTCGATTTGGTTAGCTGCTGCAGAAGTCCCAGATCTGCATTTGTAACGGCAAAACGCATGACGCTGCACTGCGGTGGTTTTACATCTCTTTATCAGCGGGGTCATCCATCAATAGTGAGGAGGAGCGGGAGGCTGGAGAACGGGACGGCAGAAACAATATTGATGTCAGCGACTGGTAAGCACGGAGAGGATGTGTGGGTGACTACACATGCATCAATAAGAACAAAACAATGAGTGCACGCTTTTTCAGCAGTCATGGTTCCCATTCATTTTCTCTGTAGGCATTTCAAACAAATCCCTACCAAACTCTACCAACACAGAGATGAATCACAAAAACCTGATTCGCAGCCAAAAAGTATGAGCAAATTAGAAAAAAGTGAACTTATGTTGGAATGAACTCAGAGTGAATTATATAATAAAATGTGGAATTACAAAATGCAACTAATTGTATAACAGGGATGCATGGTATATTAGCACCATATCAATTATCAACCATTTGTAGACATTTTTGTTAGATTAGTAACAGGAATTATTACATGTATCAGCTCATACTGGATTTGTATCATCATAAACTTGCATTTCATTACTTGTTATTGGCAACTAATGGTGGCTTATCCACCAATTTTGGACCTATTGAAAACTAGTAACACATAGTTGGACCAGGACTAAAATTATCCCATGGCTTAAATGTATCCCATGGTTGGCGTATTATTACAATTAAGGATGCACAACATAAAAATTTTATCAAATTCATATAAAAAAAAATAAAAAATTATTATATATAATAATAATAATAAAAAAGTTAGAATTGGCAATATATACTCATTTTGCAAGGAAATTAATATTTTTTAAGTTATTTAAAAAAAAAAAATTATGGGAAGTCAAATAAAAAAAAAAGAAACATTTAATTTAAAGTAATAACAGCATCAGTATATTATACTAAAGAAATAAATTATTTATTAAAATGTTGTGATGCCTAAATTTACTAACATATAAAATGACTGATTCATTTGTTGAAATTAAAGATTTATTTATAATTTATATAAAAAAATATATATATTTGTCTTCCATTTACTGTTTAACAATAAAATAACAAAATTCTGGTCAAAACTTGCAAACTGAAAATATTTTTTTATAATAAATGCCTCACTAGACTGTAACTCAGGATTTATAAATATAAAGCACAATATATTTAAAGTGAACTGCAAAACATTGAGCTATACAAATCTATCTAGAGGGGCTGACTAATTTTCTGAAGAAAACGGATAGGATATGAAAATCCTCAACCACACGGTTGCTTTCTATAGTAGTCGGGCTGTTGTGGCTCTGGTCCAGGTATCGGATCATTGGGAGTCTGTGCAGAACTTCCTCCAAAAGCTCTTTTTGGAAAGCAGGGCGTAGATTTATAATAAAGTCTACAGGGAGCGACTATATTCATCTCTGATCAATATGCAGTCACAGCACAGCTAACGAAGTTGTACAAAGCTCAGACTTGAGCAAAAAAAGTTAGCTTTTTTGGATGTGGAACAGAATCGGGCCACAGCATGAGGCAGATCTAAATCCATGCTCCAAGGAGAATAATATATGTTTCTTCAACATATTAACATTTACATTTACGCATTTAGCAGACGCTTTTATCCAATGCGACTTACATTCAGGCTATACTTTTTTTGTCAGTATGTGTGTTCCCTGGGAATTGAACCCACAACCTTTTGCGCTGTTAACGCAATGCTCTACCACTGAGCCACAGGAACGTATGCTACACATTTATACATCAGCATGGGACAGTTATTTTGAAAGGTCATTGCAGATCCCTTACAATTCAAGACAGCTTCTCCTACGTTTGAACTAAGGCCTTATTTACAGTAATGGATGACAGAAATAAAGATCAAACCTGAAAAAGCATCTCTGCCTTCAGGTTTTCATTCCTTCTCCTGTGTTCTGTAATACATGCAGCAAGGAGAATGGATGTAATCTATATTTAAAGAAAGGCTCAACCTGGAAAAAGCAGAGCACGATGAGAATGAAGATCACATGGAGAAACATCAAATATGTATCATCTATATGACAAAAAAAGAGGGACGATTCAGAAACATGGACTAAATAAAGAGCAGGGTGCATCCTAAACAAGACAGAAAACTTTGAAAGAGACGTTTGGTAGACAAAACGTTTGCATAGTCACTGTATATTGATGTAGAATTTAACTGATGTTTGGTTACTTGCTATTTACTACTTATGAGTTTCTAAAACTAGTGACCAAGATCCCATTGTTTGAACCCAGCATGTTCCACATAAGTAATTACAATAAAATAAAATGATTAAAATGTACAGAATAAAAGATGGACAATAATTATGCAATTATATTATTAATTTAAACAGTTTTTGTGATATTAAATATTAACTTTGAGTGCTAGATGATGCCAAACATAATTGAAAAATGTAAAATTATGGGAAGTTAAATCAATTAAACATAAAAAATTCAAATGAAATTTAAAAGTAATTATTCAATGTGTTGTAAAGTGTGTGTTTTCAGTGATTGATAAACACCAGTTAATCATTTAAGAATTTTGTTAAACTATAAAAATATATGTTTATGTAGTTACCCAGCAATTTTGTATATATATATATATATATATATATATATAATAGTATAATAATACACAGTATAATAAATATACACAGGCCAATACCATTGTGCAATATATTGTGCAATATATAAATAAAAACTAATAAAATAAGATATATAATTCACAAGCACTGCTACAAGATTATCCAATAAACAAGCTATTTTTGGAGGAATAACTACATTGTGATAAATACTGTTGCTGTGATATAAGATTACTCATACCATGATATACACGATTTTAGTTACACCACCCACCTCTGTGTGGGACGGTGAGAATGAAACAGAAGAAGAGAGATTAGACACTTTCATTAATCTTATTTAGCGGTGGAGAGTGAATGCCCTTGATTAGAGATCTCAGCTCGTCTGCGTGTGTCTCTCTGGCATCACCTGCGGAGCGGCAGCGAGCAGGTGCTCATCTGCTCTCTCCACCCCGCTGCTTCCATGAGCCCGCGCCGCAGTCTTAAGGCTGTCGTTTTGTAAGACAGTTAATTCCTCAGAGCAAATGAAAGAAACCTCGAAGGGCCCAGAATCACAGAATGCTCCAGACCCCAGGCACCCATGTCTTTAGATGGCTTGCATCTAAAAACAAGAGGCGCTTTTCACCAGGGACATGCAAAGCCCCAAGGTTTTGTTAAGCTTCTGCAACAAGCGCCGAGAGTGTAGAAACAGCTCTCAAACAATGCCAGCTTTGAAAAGCCATTCCCATCAGCCTGAATGAACACGCTGAACTCTCTCAAATCTGACAGGCTTCGTGGTGAGATGCAGAGCGGATCATAATAAAATCAGCTCCGGTTTTGACTTTGAGAGAAGGAACGAAAAGACCCTGCTCTATTAATCGTCTTAAAATAGCACAGAAATGATGTAAAACCTGAGAGGACACCGTAAATGCTGAACTGCTTTAAAGCGCGCTGCTAATGAAAGTGTATTACGATTTCTTTCTTTGAATAATCCCGTATTGATTCTTAACTTCCCAAGATTGATCTGTTAATCCAAGCCTTTTAGTGCATATGAAAATGTTTGCTAAATATTGGTAGCATGTGTCCCATTTCGTCCAGTTTTACCAAATTACGCCCACTATAAATATCATGACCATTCATGCATCTCGTTCAAAATAAATTGTGTCCTAGCAGGTAATTTTTTCCAGGCAGCTTTTTAATATGCTACTTACTCCGAAACTGAAAGTATGCTGTCGTCTGTGTCATTATATTAGCTTTGTGCAATAACCTGTAACAGCCAAAAGTGAGGGGAAAAGTGCATGAGCAGTGAGCGATCAAGTGATTATATAACACTAACCAAAACAAGCCATTTTTTCAAACTGAAATAAATAGTAAATCAGTGTCATTATCCAGCCGTAAAGTGTACACGGTCTGAATGGTAACAGAACTTGACGCTCGTCATCAGAGTTGAAAAGTGAGAGGTAAATGAATCCAGGCCTGTGTAATTTCATCTCTGAGGCTGCCGTATGTCTCTTCTGGCAAGCCATGGAAACCTATCTCAAAGGCTATATTCATAGCTCCTTTGTTAAATATATTAATGAAACTCTTCAATTCTTAAAAAGCTGGGTCCTATTACCAAGAGAAATATGTCCATTTTCCATTGGTCCTCTACAGTTTGAATCAGAGAACCTACTGGGTGATGCATTTTAAAGGGGTAATATAATGCGATTTCAAGTTTTCCAAACCAAAGAGACAGAGATATTCTTCATAAAAGTTAAGACTTGTCCACGCCCACCTAAAACGGCTCATTTAAACATGCCACCACATGTCTACATCACTGTTTGGCAAGATTTGCAAAATACCGCCCAAATGTATACGCAATGATTTTTATTCACGCTGTAGTATTGTTGCTGCCGCTGGCACCATGTCGTGTAGACGCTGTTTTGTTGTGAAAGCGAAACTACTTTGTTTGGCCCAAATATTAGAGTGTGTGTAGCGCATTTTACAGAGGACTAACGTTATTTCCTGAAACTGAGAGAGTAGCCTTCAATGCTAGCTGTGCACAAAGGCTGTTTCTATAAAGTGGGCCAATTCCAACTTTGCAAGGACAGTCTGGCGCTTCTGACTCACAGCCTGTAAGTATGTGTTCATATTTAAAGAATTTTCCACTGACGATTCAAACAGTGAGTGTAGTACACTGTTGAGCAGTGTAGAGTAGAGCTTATTGTTTGTCGTTTCTCCGATCACAAATGCAGACATGGTAATGTTTACGCGGCGCAATGCAATGACAGTAAAAAGGGATGCAACAAATGCCTTGTTTATAATGGGTTTTATTGTTTTAGTCTCGCCGCACCGGGACACGGCATCACAACATGGTAAGGGGGCGTAACATTTCCGTCACATGCTTGAGGTATTCGGCCAATCACAACGCACTGGATAGCTGGCCAATCAGAGCACACCTCCCCTTCTCAGAACGATGAGCTTTGTAAAAATCGATGCGTTTCAGAAAGGCGGAGCATAGAGGAGCAACAACAATGTACAGTATGTGGAAGATAATGTGTTTTAACCTTAAACCAAATAAACACTAAATATTGTTATTTTTAACAATGTCATATGACCCCTTTAAAAAACTGTAATTTAGCTCCCTAAATGGCTCCACAGAATATGTTCTGTCCCTAAAAGAGAAATCAAGGCATTATTTTTACACTGTTTCACTTTCGGAACACTACAAAATAATAACAATATTGTTTATGATTATTATTATAGCATATATAATACCATTCAAATGTTTGTGGTCAGTAAGAATTTATAAAATATTTTTTAAGAAATTAAAACGTATATTCAACAAAGATGCATTCGATTTATCAAAAGTTACAAAAACCTTCTATTTCAACTAAATGCTGTTCTTTTGAACTTTCTATTAATCGAAGAATCCAGAAAAAAGTGATTTCCACAAAACATTATGCAGCACAACTGTTTTCGACATTTCAAAAAAAAATTAATGAGCAGAAAATCAGCTTAGAATGATTTCTGAAAAATCATGTGACACTAAAGACTGCAATAATGATGCTGAAAATTCAGCATTGCCATCAGAAATAAATTACATTTAATAAAATGGTAACATTATTTTCCCATTATCGCTACGAACAAACCATGAACTATGCCTTTTCTTCAATAAACGTCTAATTTGCTGCTTATTAATAGTTAGTGAGGTAGTTCTTAAGTGTAGGTATTGGGTAGGATTAGGGATGTAGAATATGGTCATGCACAATATGTGCTTTAAAAGCACTAATAAACAGCCAATATGTTCATAATAAGCATGCTAATAAGCAACTAGTTAATAGTGAGAATAGTGAGAAGTGTTACCAATAAAATAATAAACAAGAAAACCCTTATTTTACATTTTTTGTAATGATATTTGACTTCTACAAACAACTGAACCATAATGTCGACGGTTGATGAATTACATTAATCAAAACAGATATTCTGAACTGATTCACAGAAATGTACGAACACATTTTTGCTGCCGATGTCAGCAGACACTAAAACATCTGAGAAAATCCTCGGAGAAAGGACAGATCGTGAAAATGGAGAGAAACACACTGCATTAAAATCACTGCAATGGTCAAAACTCAATGTATCGCTACATAACTAGTGCCTCCAGTTCTGATAAAAGCCTCAGAGAAACCCTCCACATCAGCAACAGGCACAACGCAACAGTTTGTTTAGCACAAGATTTAATCTGCTGCATCTTACCATCAATCTTCTACCTTTCTTTCTTTACACCGCATGAACAGCCTCTGTGTGTATCACTGCAGATGCACTTACCTGCTGTTATAAAGCAGCGGCTGTTGCTCCAATCTCTTACAGCCTTGAACAAGATCTTCCTGCTGCGAGTCTCCACTTCTTCCTGAAACACAAAGAAGAAGAAAACATCAGGCCAGAGCTAAAGAGGTTCTCTCTTCCGATTCTGATCCTAAGAGCAAATCTAAACTGAGAGGACTCGGTGAGAGAAATGAGCACCATAAATGGAGAAATTCCCTCAAACCCAGCTGTCACACGTTTTATACTTCATTTACACTTAATCACTGTTTAAACACCTCCTCTCTGCTTCCACAAACAACTGGGAAGCTTCAGTTTCCTTCACAAATAAAACTATTACATTAGAGAGACTTTTTTATGTTTTTGAAAGCTTTTAATAATCAAAGCTGCGTTTATTTGATTAAAAGTGCAGTAAAAACAGTAATATTGTGAAATATAAAAATAACTATTTTTTATTGGAATATCTTTTTTTCAAACATAATGTATTCCTGTAATGTAAAGCTGAATTTTCAGCATCATTACTCCAGTCTCAGTGTCACATGATCCTTCAGATATCAGTCTAATATTCTGATTTGCTGCACAAGAAACACTTCTAATTATTATCAATGTTGAAAACAGTTGTGCTGCTTCATACCTTTGTGGAGACCTTGATAAACAACCATTCTTAAGTAAATAAGATGAATAATAATACAAAATAATTATATTAATAATAAGCGGCTGATGAAGTGGTTTCTAGATTCTACTATAACATTACTCTTTAAAGTCAACTTGAAATACCATCTACAAAGACTTTTTTTATTAATCAAGCAGACATCCAGAAATGTCGGGTGGTTTCTTTCAACTAGGGCATGTTTTGAAAATTGTTATCTCAGTGATGGCATTGCATAAGCATCAAGGTTGAGTTCTTCCTGGCAGCGGACTTGTTGGCACGAGATAGCGTTTTACAAAGCAGACTGCAATCTTTAAAGCCATCAGACTGTAGTTCATAGAGAAAATTGGTTCAACCTCATCATCTGTGTCATAAAGAAAGGCTGTCAAAAGAGTGACTGCCCCTCTTTGTTATCATAAATACAGCCCTGAGAGCTAAGGAAAGAAAACTCAATAGGAGGTTTCGAAATAGAGGACATCACTGCCGCCCTGAAATGGAGGTCTAAAAATAGGAAGCATATCCCACCAAAGGAGAGTGACAACATACTTCAATTAGGCGGCTCAGGAAAGAGACAGACAGGTGTATGGAGACTATATACCTCCTTTCACAAACATAATAACTTGCCTCCAATGTTTTTTATTACCTGCTCTTTTTCACTGGCGGATGTGTTTTCTCAACAGAAGATCTATTCAATGACCAGTTGTGTGGCAGTGTAATACTAAAACTAGGGCTGGGAAATACAGTCGAATCAAAAATTATTCAGACACCAGATTTCATTTATTTTTGTCTTTACTAGTGGGTGCAGGACACTATAGTTCATTTATGTAAGTGAGGAAAGCAAAATTAAGTGAACTGTGACATTATACCCCAAAATTCTTCATAAAGTGGACTACCAGTAAAATTGATGATTTGGGACCAAAAATGATGTATACACTTTGACCTGACCATGTTTTGCTTAAGTGTTTTTCTTTAATTGCTAACATGAACTTTTTACACCACAGAATGAACAAAATTAAGCATCGCACATAGTATATTATATATTACATACCTTTCTATCAAAGTTATCTGACATTATCAAGATGAATTTGTTCTGACACAAAGCAGACTTGACTCGAGTTATTTTCATATTTTAGTGCTATTTTTGTAAACTATAGTGTATAAACCGTGACAATGTGAGAAATGTTGAAATAAATAAATATGAAACATGACTTTTGGTTTAAAAATAATAACATGCATACATATACATGCATTTATACACACATATACATACACGTACACATGTTTTAAACTTTTCTAAAACAAAATTCATATTTCATATTTACTTATATAACAATATAATACAACAAATTAAGCTCAGATGAGCTTTATTTGTCACATACACAATTATACAGAGTATAATGAGGAGTGAAATGTGTTCTCTGCATTTAACCCATCCAAGTGGAGCAGTGGGCAGCCGACATTGCGGCGCCCGGGGAGCAGTTGGGGGTTCGGTGCCTTGCCCAAGGGTCTCACCTCAGTCGTGGACACTTCCTGCCAGAGCTGGGATTCGAACCCACAACCTTAGGTTACCTCGGGTTTCAAGTCCAACGCTCTATCCATTAGGCCACGACTGCCAACAATATATAATTTATTGTTTTAAAAAATAACACTATAACAAAGAAATAGTATGGAAAACAAATAAAATGTCCTTTATTTTTAACCTTCACATTAAAAATACCTATTTAAATATATACTAAATTAAATAAAAATATATACTGAATATACTATAAATTAAAATTATAAGCTGGGTCAAAAGGGTCTAAAATAGCATGTAAAATAAAACCATTATTAAACTTAAAAGTAAATTATGATAACTGTGATTTTAATGACACAATTTTTTTTTTAAATCACCAAAATAATTATTGAATATATTTTATATTCAATATATCATCCTGCACTACAGAGTACCCCCCCCTCCCCAAATAAAGGTGTTGAAGTGTAAAAAAGAAGAAAAAGGGAAGCACGACAGCCTTATTTTCTGCCTCAATGCAACACAGCAAAGCTAAACTTAATGGCTTGGTTTTCCAGATAGAATGGTTGAACCTTGGTTGAGCAGCTGACATGGATTATTGCACCAACACTTGTCAGCAAGCAAATAATAGATGTGTTGAGAGTCAGGGAGCCGAATACAAAGGCTGGGTCGGGTTATGGGCAGTACCTGTGCTAGGGTGTGTTCAGGTGGAGGCAAGAAACAATGTGTAGGCTGGAGGCCAAGAGTTCAGTCAGGATCTGGATAAGGTTGCACATGGGAATCAGGTTAGAGGTTATTCCACGGGGAACAGTTACAGTACAGATGAAGAGAAAGAATAAGCAATAGAGTGCCAAAAGGAGAAAGATAGACAAGATTTTGCACAACTAGAATAGTTCATTAATAGTTAGTAAGGTAGATGTTTAGTTTAGGTATGGGGTAGGATTAATAAGGGATCTGAAATATGGTCATGCAGAATAAGGCATGTGCTTTACAAGTACTAATTAACAGCAAATATGCACGTACTATGCATGCTAATAAGCAACTAGTTAATAGTGAAAATTGGTCCCTAAATGTTCCCCTGTTAATGAGTTAATGGTAAGTCCCCTTACTATATACAGTCAAAAACGGAAATAAATTGAATGGGACATGTCATTTTACAGTAAAATACTGTTAAATT
Organism: Ptychobarbus kaznakovi; assembly: GCA_027422405.1. Lineage (NCBI taxonomy): Eukaryota > Metazoa > Chordata > Actinopteri > Cypriniformes > Cyprinidae > Ptychobarbus > Ptychobarbus kaznakovi. The sequence continues at coordinate 26,536,962 of CM049804.1, read as the reverse complement.
TACAGCTTTTAGTGAAAAACAACAAGCCATCTTATACTTTACAATGAAAAACATACTGAGCTTCCCAGAATTCCCTGAGTGCTTTTGGTTTTCAGGTATTTATATTATATGTATGCGTTACATTTAATGTTATTAAATTAATGTTTATTGCATTATTTTAGTGCCGCGTATTTCCATTATGGCATTTTTCTATTTATGTGTATGACTTTAAATATAAAAGTATTTATTTATGTGTATGACTCTAAATTTAAAATATTTACCTCTAATGAAAGTTACTTGATAAAATAACCAAAATAAAATATCTTAAGTAATAAAGCAATATTTGTAGGCCAAATTGTCCTTAAGACCATAATATTAGACTGATTTCAGAATCACAAATATGACAGTGTCAATAAAAGATTAAGGTTTAATATTATTTATGATTTAAAACTTCAGTGACAAAAATTATGTTTTATGATACAATTGATTCATTTCAGTGAATCAGTTCAGACTCTGCCTTTTTATTTGTAAATGTAAAAATTGTAAAATTTGTGTTCTAGTTATAAATTAGAAGTTGCTGGTACCCACTGACTTCCATGAACTGTTTGGTTACACACATGGTTTAAAATCCCTTCCGTTGTGTTCAGCACAAGAAAGAAATTCATACAGGTTGGGAACAACTTGAGGTTGAGTAAATAAATGATGACAGAATTTACATTTCTGAGTGACCTTCAGTATGCCTTTAAATTTGATATAGTAATTTACCCAGACCTACTCAACTCCACTTAGGGTAACTTGAGGCAATTTCTACCGTTAACATCTCTTTTCAGACACCGGAGCGCAGTAAGGGAGTGATCACTGACTGCGGTCAGCACTGACACTGTGTTCACCCGTGTGGTCAGTCTGTGCTAAAAACCACAGCGTCTGCCATTCACATCAGCTCAACAGAATGCGGGTTTGTCCTGAAATACTCTGCATGCTTCATAACAAAAAACGTTTTCTGGAAACATACAAAGTCCTTTTATATAAAACCAAATTGCTAATAACATCAGCGAATCAGCACATGTTCTGGCGTTACACAGGAATGCATGAGATTGTGTGATTTAGTTTCCGCCTGACCGAATATATATCCGATAATATTAATACCCCTGCAGTCAAAATGCGCTCGAAGTGCTGCAGAGGCATTAAAAATGCAGTTTTCACAGAAATAAAAATGAACTAAGTGCTACTAAAAGGCCCTATGAGTGTGCAGTCCCTTATTGTTAAAGCGACAGCAAATTGCTTCAAATTCGACCAACTCCACCAATGAAAAAAGGATCGATGTCAGTCTTAGCTGCTTAACCCAACAGGCATCAATGTGATGCATTTCAGGAGGTAAAGTATGGGGGATGTCAGTACAGCTTTGTAGAGAGGACAGAATTAAGACATTACAGGACAAATGAGTCCTAAACCACCAAAGAAGAGCAGCCGACTCAGCAGAAACACAGACTGCAGTCGCCCGGGTAAAAGAAACAAGGAGGTCCACACAGCGTCGCTGCCTCTGCATACTAACACTTTTCTAGGCACTCAAAGCGCTTTACATAGTAAGGGAGGAATCTCCTCATCCACCACCAGTGTGCAGCATCCATTACCATGTTCTCTCGTGTGGCACTGAAAAGATCACCATCATTATCCTCATTAACGTAAGCAATGTTGATTGTTTGCATTTAAACAACTAATGCCTTTATCTGCTAATTATACATTTAAAGCAAGACAATACACTATTTGGCCTGTTTTATAATATGTTGTTTCAGACTAGTAGAGAGAAAACATCCAGAATGCACATTTAAGTGATTAGGTTTAACTGTTCTTTATTTGCATCAGTAGATCTCAATTACAACACGTTTTATCATGCTTTCTTCATTTGAATAAACCACACTTTTCAGTTTAATTTGTATCTGTATTCTGAAGGTTTTAGTTCATACTATATATAACTCGCATGATTTATATAACATTATATCCAGCATTCCTCGGTTACTTAAAGAAAGAAAAAAAGATGCAAAAGTTTTGATCCCTGACTTCATCCAATCTTCAAATTTCTGTTCTGGAAAGTTATGCAAATTAGCATAATTTAAATTGATAATGCATCATTTGCATATTTAAACATATTTCAGAAAGCCCAGGAAGTTACACACCCACATGTTTTTCCAAACCTAAATGACTTTATTTCATGGAAAAAAAAGAGATCAAGTAAAATATGTCCAACAAATATGTATATACATATATATCTACACGGCCCCAAATCATCGCAATTGGAAAAATAATTTTGAACGTTTTTCCACAAGGATCAGGTCATACAGGTTTGAAACAACTTTTAGAGTAGGCAAATGTCCATTTTCATTTCTAAGTGAACTAAGTCTTCTGTTTTACAGCACCGAAGACCTGCAAGGAAATCTGATATTTTTGCGTAGCGACCCTCACTCACACGTCAGCACTATAACTCCTGCTAGAAAACCGTGCAGTCACCAAATCAATGGCCATCTCTCAAGCGACCTTATTAATATCATCCAAACATGATTTATTATTTATTGCACCTGAATGTCTACAAGGGTCCGGGGCTGTCTGATGGATATCTGTGCGACAGCAACCCATTATTTCCAGCATGTCATATTGAATTCTGCAGGAGTGCACTCAATTTTCCCTGAGCCGCAGGCCCGAGGACAGGGGCCAGCTTCAGCGGGGCCACCACAACGGCACGGGGAAATCTGAATGGATCTCGCGCTGTCAAAATTACATTTCCGTCAGATGGAGACGGGCCCTCCAAGCCGCTAATGGATTGCTCTTTTTTTTCTCCAGCTGATGGAATGGAGAATCGATGACATCATGGCTGCGGGGACAACGGCTCTGGATTCAATGAGCGTTGATGACTGTTTGAGAAGTATCAATCCTTTGATCTGTGCCTGAACCTTTGGTAATGAGGAAGATCAATTTTGATTGTTGTAGCTGATGATCTATGAGGCTGAGGGCAATTTCATATTCGTGCAGAGGTGGCCGTTAGTGGCGTCTAATTGAGCATAGGCTTGATTAAAATTCATCTCGCTCCACGCGGTCTCTATTTTGGGGAGGTTCAAGTAACAGCTGTGTCACCCAAATTGGCTGCGGCGAAAAGTTTGAACCTGTTAATCAGCAGGGGGAGCGGTAATGTACCACCGGGAACGGGGGTCTTAAAGATATGACAAGCTCCACATTGAAGTAAACATCAATCTGATTTAACAAGACAATGTCGTTAAAGGAACCGGAGGGGATTTATTAAAAAGACACATGCTAAGAGATGTGGGATTGAGTATTTCACACAGAATGGGAGCTGAAATGGTGCGATGTGGATCAGTTTGGCATGTTGAGGCGAACGGGGTGGTATTACAGAAAGGAGGAGTTTATTTCTGAAGACAGAAAATCTGAACGAAGAAGCATCCAGAATGGAAGGCAATTAGCTGATGTGTAACTAAATTAAACCCCTGATGCCCTCCCGCAAAAAAATTATAAAAATAAGTTAAAGGTAGAAAAAATTTATGAAGGACTGAAACTACTACTAATAATATAAAAACTGAATAACACAAATGATCAATAAACAGCAATTAATAAAACCAATAAAATAACAAACACAATCAAAACAGGTAAACAATGTATAATAAATAAAATCAATATATAATAAATAATAATAAAATGTATTTTAAAAATAATAAAAAATAACTGAAATAAATAAAACTAAATGGCAAATAAACACACACATACATAGTCAAATACATAAATAAGTCAAACGTTTACATACTCCTTTCAGAATCTGCAAAATGTTGATTATTTTACCAAGTAAGAGGGATCCTACAAAATGCATGATATTGTTTATTTAGTCCTGAGCTGCATAAGATATTTCACATAAAAGATGTTTACATGTAGTCAACATAATAGTTGAATTTATAAAAAAGACCCCGTTCAGAAGTTTACATATCTGTTTACATGATATGTTTACATAACTATCACTAAACAAAAAAACACAGCTGTGGATAATTCAGGTAACAACACAGTATTAAGAATTAAGCGTATGTAAACTTCTGAATGGGGTCATTTTTATAAATTCAACTATTATGTTCTCTTGTGGACTACATGTAAACATATTTTATGTGAAATATATTATTCAGGTCAGTACTAAATACACAATATCATGCATTTTGTAGGATACCTCTTACTTGGTAAAATAATCAACATTTTGCAGATTCTGCAACTGACTTCTACTGTGTGTATGTATGTATGTATATATATATAATATATATATATATAAAATAATGAAAAAATACACAAATATCTAATAAATAAATAAAAAACAACAAATAAATCAAATTGAAACAACAAATAAATAAAAACATAAATAAATAGAACAACAAATGAAATGAAATTAACTAAAAACTATTTAAAAATAAAAAACATCAAACAAAAAACAAACCCATACATGCATATCCAGCCATCAAATCGAAGTACAATAAATCCGTCAGCTCCATGCCCTGGATTCTCAACATTATATGTACAGAAAAAGTGATTAGCCAGCGTCTCGTTCAGAAAGGCCCCACATCTGCAGACAACAGGCCAGCAAGCGTCCAACTGTGAAACGGAGAAGACTGAAAAGAAACACTGGCGTTTTGTTTGAATGTGATGGATTACTCCCGTTATGGAAAAAAAGGTGGCAGAGGCATAGAGGTGGTTTCCTCCAAGCTTCATGTGCACGATAACGTGCAATTACGTTAAGCATGGCACTCAGGATGAACCCTACCAAGACTGACAGTCAGTCTTAATCCCTCCTTTCACAGTGGCTGCAAATTACATATTGCTAAGGATCAGTTACATCACGAAAACATTACAAGCAATTCTAGCGAATTATCTATAATGACCACAATGCAGTGTGCTTCTAAGGAGCCATTTAAACCCCCTATGGAAACGTCAAACATTAAGGCACCCATCAAACAATAACACGTCATAAAATATTTGGTCATTCTACATAACTGTTGTAGCAGCAAAAATAACTTCTGTGAAAAAAATTAATAAAATAAAACTGTGACTCAGACAAATTAGCCAGAAGTCAGTAATTTTCTTAACTTTATGCAAATGAGCAGCAACGACCAATGAAGGTGCAAACTGTGGAACACTAATGACACCTATTTAGGCTATTTAAGTGCTGTCAGTGTCTGTCAGGCCCGGCCTTGACTTCAATGCTATGTCACGGACATCACTGCAGTCTCACTGTCCAGGCAGCTCTTCCTATCCACGAACGTCAGCAGATGAATGAATTCAGGGTGCGATCTAGTAGCCTTCACCACTGAACAACTACAACCCGATGCAAAAGCAGGATCGATTGGGTCTGGTGCTGTAAATGGATTGCAGAGGTGTGCTGTCGGTGTCGATAGCGTGTGCTGTGCTGCAAACAAGAGTCCCTCCTCTCACATAACGATTCACTTATGCTGCATCCTGGGCCGCCTGAAGCAATGCTTACTATTCCAGCATGGCACATTCTGAATAAATGAAAAGCATCGGCGTAATCTGGTGCTGATCTACCTTCGCGCACGGAGTTCAGGCAACAGACGTGACTCAGGAGATGATCTGGATCTTCTCAAAACACCTGTATTCCACATGGCTCAGCTCTGTGCGGGACACAGGCGTTCAGATGGAGGTCATGTTTTCAGGAAAAAGAGATGGTCTTTTTCCTGAAAGCTGAAAGCACGCTTAAAAAGAGATTCTGAGCTTAGTTTTTAACCAGATGTGTGATGACGCTGAGTTTGCTTAAGAAACACCCGTATGCTGCTTGCTTCCAATTCCGCACACACATACACCACTCAAACCTTCCGTAAAATAATCTTTCATAAAGTTCAGAAAGGTTGGAGCGAATTACAAGGACATTCACGGCCTTCATTGCACAGGATGCGCTGTGAGAGTCGCGCGCTTTTGCTTGATGTTACACTCTAAGTGTGTGGTCTCGCTCGTCTGTATTTTCCTTACAGATGCTCTAAGTCATCATCATTTATGTGGTTTGGAATGCAGTGAATTTATATATTTAAAATATGAACCTCACTAGAAGGCTGCTTTCAATTTCAAATGCTGACGCACGCTTTGTTTGTGTAGACTGTGAATGCAGCTTAATAGATCTCCTGCTGTCTATGATGTCATAGTAAAAAACAACAGTAAAGATGAAGAAAAATCACTCACAGTTCTTGAATGGAAACATTCAGATAATCTTAAATACTGAAAGCACTCTTTGTTTGTTATATGATTCATGCTCCTCTTTATTATGTTCTGCTTACTTGTATGTTTTGACGTTATATTAGTTTAAAATTCTTAACATACAACTGTTTAAAAAAAAAAATATTTGTAATTATTTTAAAAAGTACTTAATTACTTTTAAGTACTTAAGTAAGGATATATAAAGATTTTAAGATTATCAGAAGTCAGACTAAACTTATTAATAATTAAAATTCAAATTAATGACTAAGGGTGGGAAAGTAGATCAGTACCTGGAGAGATGGGAAAACTAGGTTGTTCTGGAACCGGATCGTGACTAGCCCACAGCTAAGCATCGGATACCTGGATGGGAGACTCCTGAGGTTGGTGAGGTGTTTAAGCAGCTCACCCTGTTCCCTAATGCCCCAGTATATGACGGGGACACTAATCAAACAAGCACCGTCTTCGGATGAATCATTAAACCGAGGTCCTGACTCTCAATCACAGAATGTCTGAGTGGCTGCTAAATTTCCCACTGCTAAATACATCATGAAAGATCACACATGAAAAACGCATGAATGCACAGTTTGATAAAAGTCAGCCACATGTCAGGACAGTGCTCCGTTTCTCAATACAAAGGAGAGAGAAATGCAGACAATGATCCACATCCATATTTCATTTACACTGTGACTCATCTTCCATCATCCACAGACAAGAGTCTAATGACATTAAGACAGGGATTTGAACAAACAAATTTTCATAATCAGCCATTATGAATCCATTCCACCATTACAACTCTGTCATCATATAAAATCCTCCTGACACTGTAAGGCAAACAAGACAACAGAAATTGATCCATCCATCCAAACTGAGTAATTACTTAAACTAATCTGTACATAATTGCAATATCAGTCAGTGTCGGTGTGTGGATAATAGAATAAACTAAAAGTTTACATTTTTTTTAAACTTATTCAGCAAAGAATACTTGATCCAATGTGACAGTAAGGACATTTATAACATTACAAAACACTTTATATAAATGCTGTTCTTTTGAACTTTTATATTCAAACAATTGTGAAACAATGTATTATAGTTTCTACAAAAATATGAAGCAGCACAATGTTTTCAACTTTCATAAATATTTTTTGGGCACCAAATCAGCATTTTAGAATGATTTCTGAAAGATCAGGCGACACTGAAGACTGGAGTAATGATGCTGAAAATTCACAGGAACAAATTACATTTTAAAATATATTTACATAGAAAACAGTTATTTTAAAATGTAATATTATTTCACAGTTTTTAATAAAATAAATGTAGCATTGGTGAGCATAAAACTTTGTTACAAAAATAAAATATTTTGAATGGTATTTTCCTCTTGATTTATATTTATATTATACATATATTTATTTCATATAATTTGTTTATTCCATTTATTATGATAAGTATTAATTGAACATCAATGCCTTTGATCATCTTGCAGCAGCAATAAGCCACTCGAGGCCATGCGTTGCAGTCTTTTTTACTGCTTTACTTTATCAGTCCACGATGGAACTTAATTTCATCGACGTGGCCGAGTGAAAACCATCCCCAGTTGAACTAAAGTAAAGCCAGATGAAAGACTCTTTATTAAACGACTTTGGGCCAGTCCATCGCGCTCTCCTTCAAACGGCACAGAGCGTCTATTGAGCCTCCAGCTGCGAGCCATTCAACAGACAACATCTCTCAGAGATGTCAATATGTTGTATTGATCTCAATAAAACATTAAATTAAATATCGACTGACTGCTCTCTTCCAGCACCGCGGCAGAAATAGCTAAAGCAAAGTCCTGAAGAAAATCAGGCCAAAGCACACAAAAGGCTGATTGTTCTTTGGAAACATGTCTGGATTCACATGCCGAGTTTTTCGCTTGAATAAACGCATATGAATTTCATTCAGGATTAATTCAAGAGTAGTAGCGTTTTAACCTATCGAAACTGCGTAGGCGACATATCTTTGGCTTCAGAAGCCACACACGTCACACACACACACACACACACACACACACACACACATCTCTGGAGCTGCGCCTTTCCTGACATGGAACGCTGCATTTGTCCAAGCATTTATTTCACCCGGTGACAGTTTCCCTCCCCCAATCCCAGATAAATGCACTTCATATGAGCAGAGGAGGGGAAAAAGGCTGAATGAGAAAGTGATGAGAGTGTTGAGAGAGGGAGAGGAGAAGAGGAGGAAGAGAAGAGAAAGAATGACAGGGCAGTAAGGATATTTTTCTGTTGGCCCCATCAGGCTTGTAGTCCAGATTTTCATTGGCTCTGCCAACATGTCAGCATTTTTACTTGTCATTTGAAAAAAAATACAATTATAAATAAATCCACACATGGAATCTTGCACATTTACAGATTAAATATAGACTGACAATGCAATCAACTACTTATAAGAATTCAGCAATCTCTGCCGTTAATAACACATTCCACACGGTTTAAACTAATTAATTATAAATAAAAAGCCTGTTTCGTTTGTCATTTTAAACTCGTTCTAACAGATGCTTCCAAAAAAAAAAATCTATATATCTGTGTACAGTAATTATGGTTATTTTTACCCCAAAAATAAATAAAAATTGAGTAACAACTTTAATTTATACAGTCCTAACTATTATTGCAATTCCATTACATTCATAAAATTTGATTTTTTTTCTTTCTGAAAAATGATAGCATGGAATGCATAAAACAGATCCAACACAGATCCGAGGCCACACAAAATTCCAGTTGAAATCCGCCATTCACTACATTTCTATACATCTTTAGCACATTGCATGATTATCATTTAAAATTGTAGCTTAAAAAAAATTAAGAAACAAATTAATAAATGATAATAATAATAATATTATTAACAAAATAAATAATAATAGCACTGAAAACAGTTTTTAACAATAGAAAAAAATATATATTTCACCTGGACCCTTTGCTTTGGATTGCCATTTTAGTCTAGACAATGCTTAAATCAGCAGAATTTGCAACAATAACATTCACTAAACAAAACGAGTTAAATCCAAGAGTTTACAAGGCATAGAAATACTCGCCAACTAAACCGATGTAGTGGAAATGTAACACTGGTTCAACAGAACAAGTGACAGCCCTGAAACTCTTACATTCGTCTGTACCCCAAGACGTGTTCCTCAGAGACACTGACATGACCTTGAGGAAACGCTGCGGTTTATTCAGAGCCGAGCCAGAGTTCACGTCATTATTTATTAAAGATAAAGATATTATTCAAGTAAAAGAAGATAGTAAAGAATTAGTTTAGGCTCAATGCAAGTTAGCCTCTACCAACAGTAACTGTGGTATATTAATTACCACAATAAATGAAACCGTAATAATAATTATACACAAACCGGAATACCAGTAACTTGTTTTGGTGTTTAGAAATAATAGGTTAAGATATTCTAATATCTAATTGCATAGCTATATTTTTGTATTTCTTATTCACAACCAAACCCTATTAAATTGTAAACAGGCCTCTCTTATCCCATCTAGATAGCTCAACCAATTTTAAGTCTAAATGGTCAATTTCTAAAACTGCTGCAATCAACACTACCTTGTGTCACTTTCAATCTGCTGTGCTGAGTCTGACCAACAAAGAACAGAAGATTGTTTTGTTCATTTCCCCCGGTGATGCCCTTCGCTCTGATGGAGGGACAGTGGCCATTCGCCGCTTTTCAAATCCAAAGAACAAAAACTTCCCAGTAGACTAGCAAACGCAGAAACCAGCACAAAAAAAAGACACATGCTGACAGAACGTGTGAGAGAAGCACTGACAGGTCCCCAAAAAACAACTGCACACAACTGCTGAGAATCACCAATATATCAGTTCAAACTGTTAGTTTAAAAATGATTCAAAATTCCAAATCAATGATTCATTTGAATATATGACTGAAACATGTAAACAAAGGAGAATTTTTCAATATATAAATACAATTAATCCCCAAAATTTGTGTCAGCCAAACCTATTTGACCCGAAAATCTTGTTAAAATATGTTAATAATTTAAAACCACTTTTTCATGTTCTCTAATGCTGATTATTGGTCACGTGACATGCAGGTAAACAAATAAAATAAATTACAGTCAAATAAAAAAAAGTGTTGTTTTTAAAACAGTCTGAATAAAAAGTGGAACAGGGAAAGCCCTGGGTGTAAATGCACAGATCATTAAATGAATATCAATTAGAAAAATGTGCATATGGTGAGCAATCAGTCTGCGCTCAACGGCTTGTTTTCCCTCAAGGCACATCAGCTACATTCAGCATAATGCAGAAAACATGCCTCTCCACAGCTCTCAGACACGCATTAATCAATATATGAGAAAACAAACACTCAATCTCAAGTGTACATGACTTTCCTTTTTTTATCTTTCACATCTGACAGCAGAAGATCAGATCAAACTGTAATAATACAGGAAATCATGCAAGACCAAGTGCATTATGGGTATCAATTCTGCATGTTCTCCATCTAGATGAAATAAAACTGGTACAACTTTCAAGACATCTTTGTTTTACAAAACCTAGTAAGCTGCCTATGTAGGCAGAATCTCAAGATAAGTCCTAATACCTAAATACCTTGATATTAAAGTATTGCATATATGCATGCTTCACATAGCATAATTGCATAATGCATGCTATGTTAATCTGCACTAATTATTATTAATGGTTATTATTCATAATCAATATCAATTATTTTCATAAAACTTCAAACAAAAAACTGTAAAAATCTATTCTATTTTGATCTAATAAGAAAATAAATACATAAAAAATGACAATCCATTAGCCATTTATTAAGGCAGACAATGTGTGCATATACTCCTATACTGCATTAAGTTCAGTGAGAGAGAAGACACCTCAGCATTATCCTGGTTCACCGAGTATGCAGAAACACTGCCTTAATGTCCAAATCACCCTGAAGCAAAGCCAGTCATGTTTTCTTGCTCAATCAAAGAGATCTCTCTCTCTCTCTCTCTCTCTCATGCCCAGGAGCATCACTGGCACTAGCACTGGCAGCGGACATCCATCAGTCTAATGCCTCAGAAAGATGAACCTGCATGAGAGTTTGAGAACACGTGCATTAAATCATGAGGACTACACTCAGCTGACTGATCATACACTCTCTCGAACCTCATTCTAACCAATAAGAGATCAGCAATAACTGTGTTTACTTGTAAAGTAAAATAAAACAAAATAAATGTTAATAAATAATTAAATTAAATAATAAATGCACTAAATATTAACTAACAGAAAATTATCACAGCATGACAAGTAGAAAGTTTTAAACATCAAATGTATGACTACATTCAAGTTCAACCTTCGAACGAACGAATGCATTTTTAATCAATAACTAAAAAAGAAACATTTCAAAGTAAAAAAAAAACACTATGGAAAGTGTCATTGACATTCCAACAGCTATCTGAGAATAAATGGGATAACTACAATATAGACCACAGTTGAAAAATGATATGCATGAAAAGTTGTCATTTTCTGAATATGGTCACGTAGGTGTGGAATGAGCTGGAAGCTGATTGGCAGGAGTGTCCTGAACTAGAGGTGAAAAGTTTTAGTGAGTCATGCTTCGCGCAGCTAAAAAAATATTTGACATTTAGATTCATGGACATTGATTTCCCAGTGCAGGCTGGGAAAAGAGTTTTTGGAGAAGATACCTATGAATTAATTATGCTCTTGCTCAGCTGAATAAAAGTAATTTAATTCAGGAATACAACAATACATATATATGCGTGTGGGATAAAATATAAAAAATTAAAATAAAGTGAATGACTGAAATATGTCAGATTAGAAAATGTAAATAAGTTGCTATTCACAGATATTTTAAATTGGTTGACTAAAGAGCATCAACCCAACAGCAGGCAAAGAATGAAGCCCACTTATCTTCATGCTTCAGCAGCATCAGAACCAAATACCAAAATGTCACATCTAGGGATGGAGGCTGACAAATAACTCCAACCAAACTATCAATCACAACTATCAGCATTAGTGCAAGTGACAGCAGCTCACAGCCGCCACGGTCCCCTGAAAGAGCTGCCTCTCAAAATGACACTCACTCCAGCGTCTCAGCTCATTGGCTGGCTAATTAACCGACGCCCACTTCATCTCTGACACATCAACTCCAAAGGGTTTCCAAAAAAGTCTGTCCGAGCCCAGAGACATTTGACTGGGGGAATGCAGCTCGTAATTTAAAGTCATCGCCACATGCTGAACCGGTGGTCTTGAGGGGGTGAAAAAATATTTACAAAGCACACGCATTCATTATTAAAGTCTCTCCATGATCTTATGCAAAGAAAACATTAGGTTTGAGCTGGCCATACATCAGCCGAGCCAGTTGAAAGATTAAACGGTTCTGCAGTGCTGGAACTGCAGTAAAAGAGAGCGGCCTTTCAAAACACAAGATGTGTGCCTGTTTGTAACTTGTGATGCTGCTCCAAGGACATTAAAGTCAACATATCAAAATGTGCTTGCAACACATTGATACATCTGTGATGTGTTTTCAAATAAAACTAAATATTTAAGAAGAATGGGGAAAAAGAGGTGCTGAAATATTAAATAGTGATCCTTTGGGCACATTTATCAACAAATAAAAATGGCCAAATAACACATTATTATCAGCAAACACACATGTTTGTTCAGTACAAAACAAGAAGTTTATGTTCGGCAGCCAGATCCTCACATTTGTTTTATTAAAAAACTAATTTTTGATAAACAATTGTTTGAAAGAAATCAATACTTTTATTTAGCAAGGTCATATTAAATTGATTAAAAGTTACAGTAAAGGCATTTTTAATATTGCAGAAAATGCTGCTCTTTTGAACTTTTTAGTCATCAACAAATTCAACATTTTTATTGAACAATATTACTCTATGCAGCATTTTATTTCACACAATACATATTTACACATCACTGGGCAGTTTATGTAATACTGGGTGGAGAAAAATGAGATACTGGGTTACATTTTTCTGTTCAAATCACCATAATCAATTTCTTTTTAAGATTACATGATTACATACATACAATGATAGTTAATTATTCATAAAAGTGTAATTCATCAAGTGTTCACTTATGAGAGAGAGAGAGAGAACGAGAGAAAGATGCTGTGTATGCATGAATTACCACCCTAACAATGAAGCTGTGGCTTTAATTCCTTCAGAAACAATGATGCTACCAGCTCCTTGTTGAGAAAGATAATGTAGCTCTTGAACGATTAAGCTATGTTATTGATCAAATTGCGAGGCAGCGCTAAAAATGTTCCTGAATGTCTGTGTGCGGCCGCAACGTGATCTGTGTGTGTGTGTGTGTGTGTGTGTGTGTGTGTGTGTGCGTGAGATTGAGTGAAGACAGCGCATTAGTTTAGAACTCTTCTAATTTATAATTTTTTTAATGTAGAGAGTGCATTAATTTGTGCAATGAAAACCTACCAGCAATGTTAAGATGATTTTTTTATATATTAATAGGAGTAAATTACAATACAATATAATTTATTAGAACGAGTACATTATTATTTATGGGCTTAAAAATATGCAAAAAATCAGAATATTTTACCTGGTGGGGAGTGCCCAATGTAAACATTAAACATATGTAATTTCCTACATTGTACTGTGGTACGGTTATGGAGGCTCTTCATAATGCAGAGGTCAACTGCCTGCTCTGCCTATAGCTAGCAATAGCCCTACAGCATGCAGTGTTTAATAAACAGCTGTTTTCCTAAATTCTTCTGAGGTGAAATTCAGTGCAGTCCCGTATCGTGATGTGTATCGTACCGTAGCCTCTGTATCGTGATACGTATCGTATCATAACTTTGCTGGTGATACACAGCACTAATGATAACCTTAGACAAAAATATCACGGTATTGTGATTACAGCTCGTGTGAATAAAGTTTTTTTCCACTGAACACAATATACTTTATTTTTAAGAAATAATATAGAACATTTTGTAAAAGTAAACATGTCAGGCTAAATAATTAAAATAAATAATTACATTTTTGTTAATTCAATTAAGTGCAGTCACTTAAGCGAGCCTAATCCTGCAGCTCAACAATAATCCGAACATAAATTATTTTCTGTAATAAAAAAATGCAGTCAAAAAACATTACTGGGCCCGTATTCATGAAAAATCTTAGTGCTAAGAGCTGCTCCTAGTAACAAAATTCTAAGAAAATTCATAGAAATGTGGGTGTTTCCTCTTAAAATTAAAGATCCAGTAAAGAAAAAAGTAATTCAGAAAGCAGAAGAAGAGAAGAAATGTGTTGCACACAATGCATGACAGTCAGTTAATAAGACGCTACACATTAGATCGTGCAGGGATCATGTTTGTGACCGATCTTATTAGAGACATGCTAACATCACCCACACCGCGCTGAAATGCCATAGCGCCAGAAACGGAAGTAATCACTAAATTAACATATTTGGCAACTGGAAAAGCAGTGATAATTTGGGTCTGTTACAGCACTTATGTCACTGTTCACTTCCTATAAAATACATTAATATATACATATATAATATGTGTGAGTGAGTACAGGAAAAATTATTAAATTGAAAAATGTCTAAGTGAAGGCTTATAATAAACCCTACTCTTAAAAGCGCTCTTTTATTTCCTTCTTGGGAAACCAACCAATCACAGTCTTCAAAAGACTGTGTCATAGCTAGCAACGGGGTCAGCCCCGCCTCCTCACTAAGATAAAAGTGTTTGTCTTTTCCTCTCTCAGAGTTGCTCTCAGATTGGTCCTGAATTACTTTTAAGCCAAGACTCCTAGTTAGAATTTTTTAAGCTAAATTAGGAGCTTTCTAAAAGGATTCTTAGAATCTTTAGGAATACGGGGCCTGGTGTGCATCTAAGGCACTATATTTTATAAGATATATTTTAAGATCAATGCAAGTTTCTTTCATTTGAAACAGCTCAGATTTACATTTTAGTCTAGGACTAGGCTTAAGCCTTGCCTGTGAAACCAGGGGAAGATGAGAAAAAATGAGATTTAAAAATTTAAGTATATCATATTAAACTTTAAAAATAGGTATGTTTAATATATTTCTCATCAAATAAATGCAGCCTTGTATTGAAATGAAAACCGACCAGACTGAATGGACAGTTTCACCACTGGAGCTTTGAGAAAATGAATAGCAAATGTTTATTTTATCACTAAATCTTTCCCAGATGGTCTAAATATAAAAAGACTGCAAGTGAGCCATGTTTAATAAAGTAGAGAAGCCACACTCATGAAACGAAACCGCATTAGCTGTATGATTTGTATGATATGGGTCTGTCTGTGCTCTGCCAGTGAAGAACAGGCTTTTACAAGCCCTAAAACTGCACAGGGAATTAGGAGAGGGCTTCCATTCCCCTTCAACAGCTGACTTTTACAGCTTCTCCAGTGTCGTACGTTTACACCCATAATCCCATGCCTGTTAGTGAGGGCCAGGGCCTACGCTGAGGCTCCTAGAGTGTGTGTGTGTGTGTGTGTGTGTGTAGTGGCCTTTATACATATGAGCTGGTGATTTAGGGTCGCAAGGAAAGCCTTTCTGTCAAGTGTCTCTCCTTCATCACAAGACCCCGGCGGTGAATTACAGAAAGTGCCGAGACCTGCAGAGGAACCTGACAGCACTTACATGCTTGCATCTGCCCTAACACACACACACACATCGAGCGATAGCTTTATGGAAAGCCACAAACCCAATAGAACAGAGAGCGACACAGCTTTTAATTTCACTGGATGAGAGAGCATGTGAGAGAGAAACGGAGTCAGTATGGGATAAACAGAAATTCAGCAATGCTAAGAACAAAAACTAACACACTTTAGCTCCATCAAGAATAAGAGGTATCACTTCTATCCGATTCCACATGAGACAGTGTTTCACTCGGGAAGAGATCTGCAGATAGCTTCAGGCTGTTCACACTGGAAGCGACTGACACAGGTGCAGATACCTAGAGACCAGGATCAGTACAATGCTGATACATCATTTTAAATTTAATGAGTAAAAAAAGTCACTGAAATTAAATAAAAATCAACATTATTATTTGCATATAAGGCTGTGCAATTAACGGCAGAGCCGTAGTTCACTAACAAGCTATGCAATTTTGCGTTCATAATCGAAGGCAATTCGTCTGCGATTACAAATGCGATATGTTCTAGCTTGTCAGTGAACTACGGCTCTGTGTATTAACTGCCGCTTCATCTGAAAACAGGTGATGGAGATTTACCGCCAAACACAGAACCGGCTTTACTGTCGAGATGCGCATGATAATCGAATTCGATTAATTGCACAGCCTTACTTGCATAAATTTTTTTATTATTATAAATAAATTATAAATGGTCAGACAACCGTCAATAAAATTTAAAGCAGGTAAGATATATTAGAGATAAGAGAACATTATATAAATTTATAAAAAATATATTCATTCATTAAAATTTATTTCATACAGCTACGGAATGACTGGTGTGGCATGTCAAAAATATGAACATCTGAAAAGTCTCTGGTAGGTGTGTACGAGATGTACTATTATGAAGAAATGGATTAAGAAAAAAGAAAAAGCATCCTGCACATCACAAAAGAAACCCGTTATGTAGCATCTTTCACAACAAGTCAGAACAGGCGCTTCCAGTCTATACAGCCGTGTTAGGCTACACTGTGTTCAGGGACTTTCTGTTTACCAGTCAAAACAAAATCCACCATTCGCCGTTTTATAACAAACTCTTCAACGTTTTTCTATGGATTAGCAACAGCGAATAATTTACTACGCAGCCGAACAACAACAAAGCGGCAAACAATCTTGTTGATTTGATTTAGTCTCAGCCACGCAACAAGTATGAAGCGAGCACAGGACTTGAGGTCCCGTGGTGTGACGCATCGCAAAAAGACAAAGAACCTTGACAGAAAGGGTCCGGGTGTGACTGAACCCCAAGCACAGAAAGAACAGCGACAAACACAGATGTCACAGCCCAAATTTACCCATACTGCATGCATGATGGGGCTTCACCGCACCTCTAGGCTGTATACTTGGAGTACAGAATGAATAAATGGAAAAAACCACGGGACAAATGGGATAATTTTAGCTTGCCGTCTTCTGCAAATGGTATTTAAATTCGCAATTATGCATTCATTGCGATTTGATCTGACAGCCTCAGCCTTCCAGGCAGAATGGGGGGGTCTGTTATTACGCCAACTCTTTAATTGCTTTTGGAAGCGGCAGGCCCAAGTCAGCCATCTATTTGGATGATGCTCATTGTGGTTATCCAGCAGCCAAACATAAAACAAATTCAGAAAAGCTTCAGTTTGTTTGGATATGAAACAAAGGGCATCCTGAGATCGTCTGGCCTCTAGTCTTCAACGAAAAAGAGCCCGAGGACATCGGAAAAAAAAACCCTTGGCACTACAATCCAATGTGTTTTTGGTTCAAGAGTGTCAGCCAACACGTAATCCGTTCCACTTCAGAGGGTCTCAGGACATCTTTAAAGATGGTGACAAAACGTGTCATGCTTTGGGCAAATGCATAACATCTTTGCCGCCCCCATTTCATCAGGGTCACTGGAACGTTCCTCTTTCGCACTGAAGCGGGTACTTGGAAGTTGTCCAAAGCGGGAGAGCTGGAACCATCTGAAAAGCTGGGGGACACATTATAAAACTACTTAGCCTGACTCATGAATATGAATTACTTGACATGACGTTCACCCAGAAGTCCTGCACGACTCGCTGACAGGCTTTGGTAAATAAGCACTGGTTATAGTCAGATCGCCGCTTACTGCTTGTTGCCAATGCAACCATTTTTCAGTAGCTTTAGCTTGGCCTTTATGTTGTCATTTTACACAGAATTGTATTTTAATATTTAAATCATTTTTTTTAAATGACTGTAAAAAATATTTAAATATAAAAAAAATTATATAATATAATGGACTATTAAATTAAACTAAATTAAAATTATAAACATTAAAATAAAAAAGATATTTACATAAAATATTATCATAAATCGTAACAAATGGTCAGACAACAGTCAATCAAATTTAAAGAGGGTAAGACAATAATTATATTATATAAATGTAATCCAGCTACAGAATCACCACACACGCACTCAAATGTTAGGGATAGTTACGTGGGTTTTTGTTTTTTTTATTTTAAAAAAAAGCTGCATTTATGTGATCAAAAATACAGTAAAACCTTTATTACAATATTTATATTATATTATTACAATTTAAAATAACTAATTTCTGTTTTAATATAATTTATTCTTGTGAAAGCATAGTTGAATTTTCAGCACCCATTACTCCAGTCTTTAGTGTCACATGATCGATCAGAAACTATTCTATCATGCTGATTTATTGAGATAGATAGATAAATTGATAGATGACAGATTGATGATAGATGATAGCTCGCCAAAATCGCTAGCCCGACGTCCCGGGGCTATTGCGTTTTCCAGTCGGGCTACCAAAATGTATCACTGCCCAGCCCGGTTATGTATTCTTAAATGGCTGTGTTTCAGTCACTATTTCATATTTATCCCTTTGACTGACAAAAGAAACAGTAAAATATATAAAGTAAAACAGTTTTATTGAGAATTTGGCTGCATTAAAATACAGTATGAGCACAGAGACAATTAGACCGAACAGAACTGAACACTTTTTTTTAGGTTTAGTGAAATTATTTGGTAGTCTGAGGTGGGATGGGGGCGCCGGATTTTTTTTTTATAGGTTTAAGGGGGGGCGCGACCAAAGAAGTTTGAGAAGCACTGCACTAGAGCATCCCTTCATTCAGACACAGTGGAAGATCTGATATGAATCAGTGTAGAGGGGCCAAGTCTGGAAGATGTTGATGCTAGAGAGAGTGTGTCCAGCTGGTTTAGCCGAGGCCAAAGATCAAGAAGGCCAAACTACAGGAGTTGGCCATCCGAGGGGCATGTGACTGCAATGAAGGATAGTCCATAAGACATTGAGCCACGAGATGTTCAGTTTGACGCCCTTAAAACACTTAAATTAGATTTTATTTTTATTTCATTTATCTTGAGATGTTTTAAGTTTAAATATCAGCTCAGTGAAGCACTAACACTTTTTCAGTAAGTTACCTTTCTTGCAGAATTGTGCTTCAAATAAAGAACTTTATGTTGACCAGATTGTTAGTTAATTGTTTACTAGTCAATATTGCCTATATGAAAATTTGTGTGCACCTAACTTTTGTGCTGGTGCACCTAAGAAAAAAAGTTAGTCTAGAGCCCTGGTATATGAGCGCGATGCGATGCTGCTTTGTCTACAGCTGTTAACGTACCGGAGAAGCCGCTATTTGCTCCTAAAGCGCCACCTCCTGGTAGAGAGTGATTGAAAGCTAAATGAAACACTTAAGTCCCCGTTAATGGCTGCTGCATGCTTGGTTGAGAAACTGAACACGTGTTTTAGGGTGAGGACATGCTTGGAAATGTTCAGACATGCAGTTGGTTAACCTTGTGTGGATCAGATGGAAAGCTTCACTCCTTCACGTTCCTGATCACACATAAGTGACGTAACACATGACACTCAGCTGATTTGGTTCATCTGCAGAAACGACGACAACCTCCAGATATGCAGTGCTATGATGATGCCTCGTCTGAGATGTTCTATGTTCTGTGAGCAGACTAAATCAGCCACCAAGAAATCCCAGTGGCATTCTGTGCCACGGCGCACTATATTTAGCCGATAGACCCTTTCAGAGATCCTTCAAGAAGTGTGCTGATGCAGACCTGAGCTCCTGCTTAACACAGTTTCCCATAACCCTCAGCAATAAAATCAGTCCAAGAACGGGAAAACTTTCTGAAAGTAATCATCATGCAATTGGCAGCATCTCTGTGTCATTTCTACATGAAGTAAATTTATATCATACAGTGTTCCTGTGGCTCAGTGGTAGAGCATTGCGTTAACAGCGCAAAAGGTTGTGGGTTCAATTCCCAGGGAACACACATACTGACAAAAAAATGTATAGCCTGAATGTACTGTAAGTCGCTTTGGATAAAAGCGTCTGCTAAATGCATAAATGTAAATGTACAGAAGATAAATAATGAAGTAGGTCACTCACATGACGAATGGAAACAATGGCAGTAACTACAGGGCCAATCCATGCATGATAAAGCACACAGGCATATACAGCAAATAAATATTTTTGTCATTTAATTAGAGGTTGCAGTTCAGAATTAGTTCTTTATTTTGCATGAGTCACACTGACTTATGATCTTAATTCCATGCAGGTTGTTTAATTAAAACTATTTGGACACCAAGGTGATGAATCACTAGGGAGTGATTCAGAATATTTATGGTTTATAGGGCTGCACAATTAATCTAATAAATTATCGAGATTATGATTATGGCTAAAAGGTTTCATCATTACTGTATTCCATTCTGGTTTTCTTTTTGCAGTGGTTGAGCTTTGTAACCAGTGACAGACATGAATGCTGCAGCAAAGGCTTTTAAATTAAGTCCTTTAGCTTTATGAAAACAAGGCTTTAAGTAACAGTGTTTTTTGTTTAATTTTTGTAAGAAATTTCAATTAAAACTCAAAATGAAACTTTAGAACCAAGGCAAAAAGGGAAAAGTGAACTGAGCTATGAATACATATGAATCCATTTTCAAGTGCAGGAATAAATGTGAATGGTACGTTGATAATGAACTTAGTTTTGCACAGTTTGTCAGTGAACAACGGCTCTGTGTAGTAAATGCAGCGCCATGTAAAATCACGCACATTATGGAAATTACCGCTGATTACAGGACCGGCTTTACCGACAAGATGTGCATTAGATATAGCATGCGAGATATCGTGCAGCACTAATATATAGTCCTGTATAAGTCCTGTAGCTTTACACTGGAAGAAAATATGTCTGTGGTTGAGTGGCCGACGGTTTTCTTACATCAGCAAAACAGATACTGCTCATTTGTTACAGCACGTCGATCCAACCCAAACACCCACCAGCAGCAGGCGGCATATTTTCACCATTACAGAGCAGTGAGATCTTTGCAGAAGCCCGAGTCGCGATTGATCTGTGTGCAAGCGGATCGGAGGAGTCCACTCGGCAGCCCAGTGGTTGCAGTGTTTCGGCGTGTGATTTTTTTACAGGGAGACAAAGACAGAGAGTCTTAGCAGCAGCTTGAACAAACATACAGCATCTAAGCCCCAATTGTTAACCGCATCACTCCGACAAACGGAAAGATTGCACAGGCCCTCGGGCTGACCATAGCCAGCGTGAAGGGTCAAAAGTATCCACCAACGTCTCCGAAAAACAGCACATAAGCGGGCTTGCTTTGAAATAATTATGCACAGCTCAACGCACAAAGAAGAAAATCTGCAGAAGAGGTCTCGGGGTCCACAGCTGCTCGCAAGACTGGAGACGTCAGCAGAAAAGATGAGCTGGATTAGAGCAGCACTCTCCGCCGTCCCTGTAAACTCAAGCAAGCTCATGTCAGAAACACAATTGTTGAGAAGGCTCAGAATAGCTAAATCCCCTCAGACCACAGTCTGACACACACCTCCTACCGAGAGACGAGTGGTCAGGCGGCCGGCACACCAGGCACACGTCCATCAGGGACACTTTACAAAGAGCAAAGCAAACATGCATTACGCTGCGGCTCTGAGGGCATAAGAAGGCATTATTTTGCCTTGTCTTTGGCCATTGGCGATGTCTTCCTATGCTGCACGAGGGCTTCGGCGGGGGAAACGGAGCCAGATGTGCCCGTGTCTCCGGCGATGGGGCTGATTCACAGAGACAGGGGCCGAAACGCTGCGAGGCTTGAACATTCTCCACCACTGAGACCTGGCGCTCGTAAACTCCTGTGCGGCTCTTTCCCATCAAGCCTGAAAATGTCCGTTTGGTTTATCAGCTTTGAATTACTACAGCTAAACTCAACATTACGCAGCTCGTCCGCTGAGGTTTTGTTTAACAGAGGACGACGTGGGGTTTTACTGAGAGCAGGCTGTTTTGGGGGCCGTAGAGATGAGAACAAAAGTGCTGAACTTCTGTCCTGCATAAATACTGAACATCTGTCATCTAGATCAAAGAAGCCCATCATTTTTACCATGGGCACTCACTGAAAACCATTTCCTGAAATGAGAAACCCTATTTTTATCATAACAACTGATAGACTTAAAGATCAATTGAAATCAACTTAGAATATCCGAATGTCCAGTGGTATTAGTTTTAAGCAAATAAGTCCCCATTACTTAACCAATACCGGCCATAATTTTCTATATTCCTGCTCTAAAACGGATGGATTAAAAAAAAATGGATTCATTTTTTTTTTTACATTAATATTGGCCAACACTTTCTAGTTTTTGCATCCCTAATTAAAATGAACTTACAAATAATATAAATAAAAATGGGGTTCACATATAAATTGTAATCTTAAAAATATATATATATAAATAAATAATTAATTAATTACCATTAATTATACCAGCTAAAATTGAAATATCAATGCAATCAATAAATTAATCAATTAAGCATACTTACGATTAATACTTAACTCTTAACTTAATGAGATCAAATATAGGTATTTTACACTTTTGCATTCAGCTGAAATAGACTTCCAAATAATGCAATAAATAAAATCTTGGAAATTAATTTTCAGGCATCCATATCTCATGAGAACTTAATGCTTTACAGCACGCCTGCTTATCATATAGCACAAAGCCACCGTTTCCCCAGACTCACAAACTCACTTCCACAATTAAAACATCATAGACAAAAACCCATATTTCTGCATAATTGACACTTTCTAAACCAGGAACTGTGAAACAGGGACACAATATTCTTCATTCAGGTTCACACATTACTAATGCAGACACTTTCTGCCTAACAAGCTCCAAACAATTAGGCCTTTCAGAGGGAGGAAGTTCCATCTCGGAGCCATTCCTGCATCATTAGGAGGAATCCAGCAGGAACTGTAATTCACTGTCAGCAGTGCAACAACAGGCTGTAAATTTATCCTGCACGTCAACATGGGCGACACCGCATACGCTCAAGACGGCTACATTTCCACCGCACACAAGCGAAGGTCACCCAGGGTTCAATAAAAGACATGCACGACTTGATGCATAACCGATACATTTTCTAGGACAAAAAATTGCAGATGCAGAGAGACGGTTATGACAAGGTCTTTGTCAGCAGAACGACACCCTTGCAGGCATGATGTGTCAGAGGACACTCATAGATTGGTCATTTTTCTCCAGACCACAAGGTCAGGGCAAAGTCAGATGAAGGGAGGGGTGGGTGTGGAGCTCAAGAGGAGGATGGAGGCGAAAGAGTGTTCGCAGGGTCTCCGGTGGGGTTCATATGTTCCCTCTCTCTTCCCCTACAGACTTCTCCATAACAACTGCCAAACTTACACTGCTCAATGTCCACAGCAGGGTCACAAATTAACCACAGGAAGAAAATGCTACAAGAAGTGATAATCCCAAAAATGTTATTATAATGTCACACTATTTCCAAACATGGTAATTGTTTTATGCAAAAAAAAATTTTAATTATAAATAAAAAAATGTAAGAGTGTAAACCCTAAATAAATAAAAACACTCAAATATTTTATAACTGAGGCAAATTATTATTAGTAGTAGTAGTATAAGACATTTAAAAAAATAATATTAATAAATTAGAGACTGTCTGGGGTTAGGGATTATAGGGATACATTTTTTGCGGTCAAACAATCGCGATTAATCGCATACAAAATAAAAGTTTTTGTTTACATAATATATGTGTGTACTGTGTATATATATATATATAATATATAAATAAATACACACACATACTGCATATATTTAGAAAATATTTACATGTATATAGTTATATTACAGATAAATATATTTAATATATAAACATAACATATATCTTAAACATTAACATGCATGTGTGTGTATTTATATAGACTTAATATACACAGTACACACACTTATATTATGTAAACCATAACTTTTATTTTGTATGCGATTAATTGTTTGACAGCACTAAAAACAATTACAATAAAATGTTTTGGTTTAAAATGTAACCAAGCATATGATATCTTGTACAGATCAATTGTTGCTTATGACAAATACTGATTGATTCTGTATAAATGTCAAAAGCAATAAGACTATAATAAAATATATATTTGAAAATAATAATAATAAATAATTGTATTATTAGAAATATGATTACTACTACTACTACTATAATTATTATTGTTGAAATAAAAAAAAAAGTATTAATAAATTATGGACAATAAGAACAGTTACTATTATTACCATTCAAAATGCAACCAGCCAATCTTGTACAAATCAGTTATTAATGACAAATATTGAATACTTCTGTCTATAAGAAATAATTCATAAGGAATAAATAAAAGCAATTAGACTGCAATGAAAATATAATTATAAATAGTAATACTATAACTATCTACTACTACTACTAATAATAATAATAATAATATAATAATAACATTATTATTATTATTATAGTACATGTTATTAAAATAATCATTATTAGTAATCATAGTAGTAAAATAATTTATATTATGAATAATATTCTTTCTGAATTTATAGGTAACAGTTTCATGAATAGTACAGAATGAGAAAACGTCATACATTTAATTTCAGTGGAAAATCTTAATATACATTCTTTTTTTTATGCTAGCCTGCAGCTTCCAAGCAAAAGTATCCAAAGTCTTGCTTGAATATGGCCAAACTGCAAAACATTACGTACATATATGTGACCTTGGTCCACAAAACCAGTCTTAAGTGTCAATTTTTCGAAATTGAGATTCATACATCATCTGAACGCTAAATAAATAAGCTTTCCGTTGATGTATGGTTTGTTATGATCGGACAATATTTGACTGATATACAACTATTTAAATATCTGGAATCTGGGGGTGCAAACAAATCAAAATATTGAGAAAATCGCCTTTAAAGTTGTCCAAATTAAGTTCTTAGCCATGCAAATTGCTAATCAAAAATGAGGTTTTGATATATATACGGTAAGAAATGTATTAAATATCTTCATAGAACATGATCTCTTACTTATTGGGAAGTCATGGCCTAATGGTTAGAGAGTCAGACTCGTAATCCAAAGAATCTGGGCCGGCAGGGATTGTCGGTGGGGGGAGTGAATGTCCAGCGCTCTCTACACCTTCAATACCACGACAAGGTGCCCTTGAGCAAGGCACCGAACCCCCAACTGCTCCCCGGGGCCGCAGCATAAATGACTGCCCACTGCTTCGGGTGTGTGTTCACAGTGTGTGTGTGTGTGTGTTCACTGCTGTGTGTGTGCATTTTGGATGGGTTAATTGCAGAGCAGGAATTCAGAGTATGGGTCACCATACTTGGCCTTATGTCACGTCACTTTAATATCCTAATGATTTTTGGCATAAAACAAATTGATAATTTTGACCCATGCAGTGTATTTTTGGCTATTGCTACAAATATACCCCAGAGACTTAAGACTGGTTTTGTGGTCCATGGTCACATGTATGCTGAGACCAGGATACCCTGGTTTAAAACTAACCAGAAACCTTTGTGTTAACACTCAAGATGCTTAAATATTAAGCTATCATTACGTTACTCCGATCCATGTCAATGTATGAAGTTCAGGGCAGTACATTTGCAAAGTCGATTCTTTTTGGTCTCTAGGCTTTTGACTAATTCAGCATGTAATATGCTGTCTGACAGACAAAGAGGGATGTATTTTTTTTAAACATCCCTCAGACCACTATAATTGCAGCAGCTCAGCTTAATTTCAGTGTCTGAGTGAAACTGCCTGCTCGCTCGGCCAGCTACCAGCCCATGAATAAAAGACCACGAGAAACCCAACCATCAGGAATCCAAGAGGAAATCCAAACCTTTACAATAAACCGACTCTTGAATAATTGATGCTGTAGCATTTTCACAAAACAACTTAATGAGATCCCAGCGTGTGTGCACATTTCTATAAAAATGTATATAAATGTGCACAGACACAGGCAGTATTCCTGTCTGCACGCTGAGAGCGGGACACTGGGAACACTGTTCCAACTTCCTATTGAGGTTAAAAATAAGTGTTAACACCAGACGCCCACGACGCTCTGTCGCAGTAAGACCCAGAATCAAACACCTTCACAACACAAATGGATAAACAACAAACAAATAAAAACAGACAATCAGATCCTGACGAGGTGGATGTCATTATCTGGCCACAAAACTGCCGTGCAATTATTTTCACATGCAGATCCTTATGAATCACATTCACCCTCAAATCTGGTTCTGTAAATATAGGGCAGCGAGGAACATAATTTGTGCTTCATTAAATAATGATAGTGCTAGTTAAGTGGCTTTTGTCTCAAATGCAGTGTTTAGCTGAAGTGCTCTAAATAAAAGAGGCACAGAAAAAATACATGAGCTTATAGGAAGCAATGGCTAGTCACAGTGGTGTTAAACAAATATCCTCCTAACACAAATACATGAAAATGTACCACAATAGAGCTAGTAGACCCATCAGACTCAGACAAACATCTAAATATGGCTGTGTTTGTTTTAACAAACTTGTTTAAAGTGATTATCAAGAGCAAGATCAGAAAACATAAAATTAGCTGGTAAAGAAAAGGGCTTTCAAAAGCATCATACACACACAAGACTCAAGGTCCGGTCACAATTACCGTCATCCAGTGAATTTTCACAGGCCAAATCCAGCCAAACCATTAGGAATTTCGTGTCAAGGTGAAAGATTTTCTATATGAAATCCATTTACATTTTTCCCAAACTCAGTTTTATTTTTTGTTCCAAATTCCTTTTCTTCCATTTGAATTTTTCTGGATTCTTTTTTCGGTTTTAATTTTTCTATATTCTTTTAATTGTTAAATTAAAAAAATATGAAATCAAATGAAACTGAATAGCAATTTATTAAAAGTATTTAAAATTGCATTTTTAAGGCCCTATGACATTTTTTTCTTCTTAAATTAAATTTTATTTTTACCAAATTCTTTGTTTTCCATTGATTTTCTGGATTCCATTTGAATTGTTTCATTAAATTAACAAATCACAAGCATCTCTAATTAATTGATTTCATAAAAAATAATGAATTGTTTTATTTATTCTTTTTATGAAATACTTTGTTGCGCATTTACATTTTTCTGGTACATAAATTGTGGTAAATAATAAATATAGTAGTATATTACTATCATGACAGTAATAGTAGTATTAGTAGTGGTAGTACTATCATGAAATTAAGTAATACGTTTCTTAAAGTTAAACAGAACTTTTATTTTGACGGGTTGCTGTGAAGGCCTTTAAGTTTCTGTTTGTATAGAATATGACGATAGATTTTCTCAAAAAAACTATAAAATGCTCAAGAAGTGACTCTCAAAGCAGTTCTAGAGATGATGTTTATGTGTTCATGCACTCATATATTGAGGCGGCAGAAGCTGAAAACACCGGGAGTAAATTACATTATGACTGCAGGGCCTGAATTTTGTTTTGGAAGATGGGGGGGGGGTTCACCTTTAGGTGACTCTTATGGGGGGGATTTTTTTATTTGAGGGGGAGTTGGGGTATTTTTTATACATATTTTTTAAACTACAATCATCTAATCTAAAAATGTTTTTTCATGCAATTTATTTGTGTTTTACAATTTATAATGTTATTGATTCATATTTATATTATGAGGGAGATACTTTAAATAGAGTTTAAAATCAAAGTTCTTTTTAAACTAAAATAGATAAGTCAGTAATAAAATAAAAACAAATAAATGACAAACAATGGCACAAATAAATACAATAACAAATGCAACTGAAATTAATGTGCTTTCTTTTTCAGGTAGGTATAACAGTAATATTCAGGTACAGAAATACCACAGAAACAGAATAATATTCAACTTTAAAATAACATGGGTTAGTCCTCAATGTATAAACAAACATTAATGGCAGACAGCAGCAGGTTTATTTAGGTTACTGTCTCTTTAAGACCTCACGCATGGATCTAACACATAGGCCCTCTGTAACACATAAGATTTGTTTCTCAACTGTTTACATTTACTTAATAGCCATACTGTCCATGTTTAGCATAAATCGACTATGTTTATGTGAATACTCATCATTTTGTATGTATTTGGCCATATACATGCAATAAGTCTCATCACATAACTTAATTCCATAGTCACAGTCACACACCGTTTCAGATGCAGCTCTGTGAGCTCGCACCTAAAGCGCAAGGAGTCTCACAGAGAGCGCGAGTACTTAATTGAATTTTTTTGCACAGACTAAAAACCAAGTGCAAATTATGCATCTGTTCCAACCATCTGTTTCGAGCGTCCTTCACAATGAAATATGTGCAGAAATTTCCAGTGTTACAAGCACGGAAATTGTGGGAATGAGTAAATTATGTGCAATACCTGCAATCCCATCCCGAAATTCAAGCCCTGGACTGGATTCTGTTGGGTGAACTATCTCTTTAAAATACCGCCTGCGCAGGCAGCTCAGAACTTTTTCTGTTTCTATGCAGATCACTTCCATTTCAAATGAATTTAGAGCATTGTACATGGTCTTCACATCGGCTATCTCAAGTAAAACGTGCCATAGAAACCGTGTAACAGAATGCAAAACTCTCCATCATTAACAAATGAAGAGGTAAGCGATCAGTGGAAAGTGCAAGAAGGCGATGTGGCCTTATTATAGCCACAACAGCTCTATCCACAAGGACTGAGACACAAATACCACATTTTTGTCAAAGTCCTTGTATTCCCAATATGTCACGGACAGCCTGTCAGCAGTGCTAAGAAAGGAGAGGAAACAAGTCTCCACGGCTGGAGCGCTCCCGGCGGAAGCTGTCACTCAGATACTGAGAGTCTGTGAGACAGGAAGAGACGGAGAGAGACACAGACAGAGGCAGAGGAAGCGTAGCATGTATTTCCAGATATACAAGGCACCGCATTCATAGCCAGAAACAGAAGCTGGAAGAGGCATTTAGTTTTTTTCCCCTAAAATAAACCGGACAGTTCTGACTCTAGTTTCCAATTGAATATACCACATTAAAATCAAGCCTAACATTCAGAAATGCTCTCACATATATAAGTGCATGCATTTTATATATATATATATATATACACATATACATAACATACACACTTTTTATATATATAAAATGTATCACGAGACAGCAGATATTACCCGGGCAAACACAAAAAAAGGGGGGGATCCAAATAAAATATAAAATATATATATAATAAATAAAAGTTTAGACAAACTTTGTTCCCTTTTTTCCTTATGTATATTTTAGTGCTGTCAAACAATTAATCGCATAACATTTTTAGTTTACATAATGTGCGTGTACTGTGTTTAGTTATTATGTATATATAATTACACACACACATTTAAAAAATATTTACATGTATATTATTATATATAAATATATGTAATATATAACAAACATTTTCTTAAAATATATACATGCATGTTTTTGTATTTATATATATACATAATAAATATACACAGTACACACACATATATTATGGAAACAAAACGTTTATTTTGGATGTGATTAATCATTTGACAGCACTAGTATATATATATATATATATATATATATATATATAAGAAAAGGAACAAAAAGAGAGAGATTTATTTATATAAACATCAACACCGATTTAAAACAGGTTTATAGAAACTTAATGCATAAATAATTTATTTAAAACCTATATATGTATATAATAAACAAAATATTAAAAAGGATTTAAAAAAACATGGAATCATTTTTTTTAACAAATCACAAGAAACAGTATATTGCATGCTTGAATGCTGCTTGCTGATTTTTGCAAAACAAAATGACAGATCTGCACTTGATTGATCAACCAAACACCTATCAAGTACCACTGATGTGCAACACACTAAATTTGAGCAAACGTTTGAGGCTATATAAAAAAAAACACTGACAGTGACTTAAGCTTTCGGATCATCATCAGTTCATACATTAGCCTTGTTAAGCTTAATGTCATGCTCTGATATTGCTTGTATTAATGCAACCACTTGCAATGCATAAAAGAACATGCACTACAGTGATTTTACCATGGTCAAAGGCATCAGAACATCTCATGTGTGTTGAAAAACTCCTAACAGATGGTTTCTCGTGGACTACTGTTTTATTAAAGCAGGAAGTGCAGTAAAATCTACAGTGAAAACTGAACACTTGGCAGTGATTGACATGAACTAGAAAACACTGCTGCATCACTCTCACCCTGCTGAGTGCACCACTAGAGACACTAAGAGAGGGAGAGAGCAAAAACATGCTGACAAAACCCAAAGAGATAAGGGGAAAAAATGCCAGAAATAAACAATCTCAGCAAAGCCGATGACAACCGCAAAATAAACAGGAACCTTCTGCTTGTCCACAGTGCACCTCATTGCACTTGACATTGTTTTGGTATTCCGGTTTCATTACCGGGCCACGTTCAAAATCTGAGTGCACTCATTGAAATGTGACCCCGATGACAAACAGAACGGTCAAAACACAAGAGCTTTACTGAGCACAAAAGAGTTGCATTTAAAGCTAAGCAAAAGAGGAATTGGTTTCCTTTCCATCAAAACACATGATGCAACCTGTAATCGCAGATATTCTGCACCTCACTCCGAATAAAAAAGAAAAAGAGACTTCCTTTAAAGAAATTCATTTTCTGTGATGTTGTACTAGTTCATACTGCAACACTGAACACAGAATTATGCTTTTTATTTGATAAGACTTCCATTCAATCATATGCACTACTCCTTTACAGAGTCGACTTGTTTTAGACTCCAATGTCAAAATCTGATGCAAAAGCCATGACTAACAACATTTTATATGTACAACAAATTATTTACAATAATAAATGGTGTACAGCAAGGCTATTGGATAATGCATGGCTGAATAATTGTTGCAATTATATAATAAATGTAACTTTATGAATATCAGAAAAGACAATGTTGAAAAATGTATTGTGTACATACTATCAAAGTCAATGGGGTCCAAAGATCTTTGGGTGGAAAAAAGGTAGCAATTGTGTCTTAGTAAGTCACTCAAGGCTGTGTATTACACTGATTTTACCAGGGTTAAGGAGTATTTTTAGATATGACATGAAGTGGAGTTGATAATATTTCAGATAACACTCACAGGCAGGGTGTGAGAGCTAAACTAGACACTTAAACTGCTCACGGGAAGCAATTTGCCAAACTACTTCTTGTTAGTGTACATTCAGCCCTTCTACAGCATTATTTTAGGAGCTATATTTGTGTGCTGACACAGTAAAATTGAGAAATAGAGCTGACAGGTGAGCCATGGCTGTTATCCAAGGAACTATATAACAATAACTAGCTTTTTGTATTGAAAAAGTCAAATTATCATTAATGTAATGTGCATTGTTTTATAAAGCAAGCACACCTACCTAAATACAATCTTAAAATCTGTATTATAGTCAACTTAAACGAAAACCGAAAAAAAACATTCAGCTTAACTTTATGTATTAAAATAACTAAACTAAAACTGAAAGATGAATAAAAATTATAGACTTGTAAAAAAAAAACTAAATCTTTAAATAAAACAAAAATTCTCAAAATATTAATAAAAACTACGATAGTTTTGCAATGTTATTAAAATACACTGCTGTCAAGAAATACATTTCAAATCAGCAATACAATTATTTCATTGATAAGTAATCCTTTTATCAACATCATAATTGTTTATTATTTTGTTTTGCTCAAATCACTTCTAAAACCACTCAAAGTTACAAACGTTCAGGCCAATCCAGCTATTGAACACATTTAGGGTAAAAAACACAAACTACGGCTCCAAAACCTGTCTGTTTAACTAAAAGGTGGGGCTTTAATTCTTACAGATGCCATATACTGAGTGATTACTATGATTTTTCAACAAGTAATCCATCTCCTCCTCACACTGCTTCATATGCACCAACCGCTGCGTCATACCGAGAAAAACTGGGTCACATTAAAATGTTCCCACTAAGAGAACAACGTGTTGAAAACACCCCACTGAAAATCCACCAGCCTTCAAGACCTGTCAGGAGCGTAGTTAACAATCTAGATTTACCAGCCATTTCATTATCATCAGTCAACTCCAGGTCCACCCGTCTCAGACACTTTTCTCTCCAGCATTAAGTTGTGAGGTAACAATACAGGTATGGAACTCCATACATCCTCACAAACGAGAGACGAGGGAATCATATCTGTAATTTACCTCAAGTCCTTGTTGTAGTTTTATAATTGAGACGATCGCTGCAAAAAATAAACTCAATTTCAAATGAATTCAGGCCGTCATCAACCTCTAGAGATCAAGCAGAAGAAGGGGGATGGAGGGAGGAAGGGTGGGGGTACTGACTCATCCATCACACACACACACACACACACACACACACACACACACAGAGCTGTGAGCAGTCATGACAGAAATGAAGAGTAAGAGGATGACAGTTCGTTTGAGGACTCTGTTAACTAGGGCTTGGAATCGAGAGCTTAGAGAGTTCACAATCTGAATTGAATGTGATGAGAAACTTATTGCTGCAAAATAAAAGACAATACACGACCTTTCAAAAGTTTGGAATTAGTATGAAATTAATACTTTTATTCAACAAGGACACATTAAATTGATCAAGGGTGACAGCTGAACATCTAGAATATAAAAAAAAAATGCTGTTCCTTTGAACTTGAAAATTCTCTTCTCAACAATAATATTAAGAAATGTTTCTTGAGCAGCAAATCAGCATATTAGAATGATTTATGAAGGATCATGTGACACTGAAGACTAAAGTAATTCAGCTTTTTACCTTTTTTTTTATTTTGTGTAAATTGATGTCCCATTATTATAGTACACAGCCAACAAACAAACAGCACGACCAATGTAGTCTGATTAAAGCAATAATGACATTCATAAATTCAATACATTTTTCAAAAATACGAAATTTGAGAGTTAAGTGCACAGGCTTTAAAATTGCTGACTGGTTGTTCGTGTCTTAAAATAAACCTACAGGTGCACTTTGGAACAGCAGCGTATGAAATACCGAATTTGAACAAAATTATGATATCGTACCTTTTGAAATATAATATATACACCGGTACTTTTCCAGTACAGGTATACTGTGCATCCCTAATATACAGTAATACTTGGCATGAGAGTTCATGAAAAAAGCTGCAATATTTTATTTGTGAAAAAAAAAAAAAAATAATTTCATCACCAAATGAACTGACTGATTCGTTGAAATGATTGAAATCAAAAGAACTGATTCATGAATTAGACATTATTTATCTCAGGAAAATGACAGAACTAGATTTTTCATAGTGAATAATTATTTAAATTTGAGTCCATTTGGGTTCACAAGACTTTCAATACACAATACGGGTCGTTTTGGTGTCATTTTTTAAACTTAAAAACTCCAGTCCCTATTCATCGAAACAATAACAGCGATCAGTACATTACATTTGGAAAGACACACTGGAGTAAGTGGCAATTTTCCTTTTTAGGGTGAACTATTCCATTAAGATTCCCATTTCTACCACTAACTGCTGTTTCCAAACACATGAAAAGCTTGCTCTTAAATGACTGAGCCAATATTCATGATTTACGGCTCTATATAATCCTCTTGTTTGAAAAGTAAAGTTGTATAACAGCCTTTTCAGTTCAGCAACATCAAAAAACAAAACGTTCCACGGCCTCAGGTGAGCATGATAGTCAGCATCCACATCAATTATTCATTAAATTAATTCCAGAAAGCCATTCCGCCGACCCACATAATTGGGGTGATGTCTAGAGAACTCTCTCTCATAATCACGACAGAGGCCGAAAGCCAAGAACATCCGAGCTTGTGCTGCGTTACGCTGCGCTGGATTGTTTGTGAATAAACAAACGATTTCTCCTATCATTTAGCAAAGAAACACCCCATGCACCCATCATGTACCTACAGGCAATAATAGCCGCATCGCTACTGCAGTTACGCACATGCGTGAGAAAATACAGTACATCTGTAATCCCGCATGACTACGTTGTGCAGTTTCTGAGACAAATAAAAGCAGACAACTGTCAGGCATGGTGCGCACGCTATGACAACCTTCACTACAAGCCAGAGGAGCGCGTGATGAAGTTTCCATGAGCATCTGACACTGCGGTGGGAGACGGACGACGGACAGACACAGCGAGGCAGATTGTGCAAAGACGCAGAGTAAAGAGCAGATGGCCTCGCTGCCTCCAACAGAACAATGGCTCCCAGGGAATCCACCGTCAGCCAATCATTGAACAAAAAAAACACTCCGATGCCCGATTCAGCCTCATGTGCCACCGAACACTGGCGGAAACAGCAGGACAGACCAGAGAAAGGCAGTAAACCTTGGTGCAGCGGTGCATTGAATGAGTGTGTCTTTGACTCTTTGACTAAGGCAGTAAGCTGTGTTGTGCTTTTGATCTTAGTTAGTTTTCAAAGATGCTTAGATACAACATTAGATAACTTTGATTTAGGAAACAATCCTTTTGGGTAAGCATGGGATCCTTTAAAGAGATTAATCAACTAACAAAATTGTTGTTCTCATGATGAAAACTTCAATTTTAAGTTCAATTATTAACTGAAGTAGCTCAGGGTAAGAGATCTGCTGTTTCCACGAAACTGCAAAATACACTTTTCTTCAGTAATCAGCTTCATGACGTTAGTCTAAATAACATTTACAATAAACCATAGATTATTTTCTTTAAAATAACTCCACATTACAGGGACTTTTTTTGCCCACAGTAAACACTGTGTACTGACCAAGACACTCCATTTACATAGAAAACTAGCACTACACTAGCAAAAAACAAAGCAGTTGTTTTCTCCCAGAGGCACTTAAATCCATGTGTATTATTCATGGATCTTTCATTCCATCTACGATACAAGTCTTCCTCGATCATTACTTCATGAGAAAGCAACAGAACACATATGACTTGCAGATATGTGCTTGTCCTCTTTTGTTATTTCACTGCACTGAAAACAAAAGGGCTGAATTATTGTGAAATGCACTGTGCTGACAGAAGCTTTCACCAGCGCTAGTTGAGGAAGCGCTCACATAGCTTCTCTCAAAAGCCCACCGATCGCGCAATAGCCACGTTTCAGAAATCCTGAAGATCAACCCTGCAGTCAAAGTGATGATAATCAAGCTGAACTGCAAAAAGGCCTGGCAATTGCATCTTAGTATTAGGCTATGACTCATAGTGGCTAAGGCCCAGATCTTAAAATCTGCCTCGAACACACACCAATCAAACAAACCACTTTTTGTAGGATCAGAGAAACCATATCAAAGCTGAAGCGGGTATCTCTAATCACTCTTGGGTGCCTCCATACAAGCGGACCGGACCGTTCCCCTGGCCGCAGCATCAGATGTCCAGGTACATTCATCACTGGTGCTTACTGCTAACTTGTGTCATTTAATTGTAGGGCAAGACCTCATTTCACGAGTTGAGTTTTGCTGCATTTACCTGCATCCCTTAAAGATTCAGAAAAAAACAGAAGTCCTAAAAACACTGTTGGGAGATATTCCACTTAAAT
Organism: Ptychobarbus kaznakovi; assembly: GCA_027422405.1. Taxonomy (NCBI): domain Eukaryota; kingdom Metazoa; phylum Chordata; class Actinopteri; order Cypriniformes; family Cyprinidae; genus Ptychobarbus; species Ptychobarbus kaznakovi. The sequence continues at coordinate 26,501,204 of CM049804.1, read as the reverse complement.
GATTCAGTTTTGCATTCAAAAGCACCATTAAATTAAAGCAAACTCTTTCACTTGTCTGACTACAAATGAAAAAAAAAACTTGGAACAATTTTTAAAGCACATGATGCAACGAGAAAGACCAAATCACAGGCTATAAACAAAGGTGAGAAGATGAATGAATGAGAACACAGAAATAAATGTTTGGCTAAGTAAAGTGCAAGCCTAGACACATGACTGTACTTATGACCAATGTTCCCTCTATTGTTTTTTCCTGCGGAGCAAAACTTTTCTCTATTGGGCGGACATTTCGGCCACCTGAGCAAAAACATTCTTTATACCAGACCTGTACAGCGCGTGCACAAAAAAGTGTGCAACTTTTAACTTTAATGTGATATACTTATTTGATTTGACATGTAACTAAATGATGCTCATCAAGGCTATCTATTTGATAAAAAATACTGAATATTAATTCACAAAATAATATAGTGAAATATCATTGCAATTTAAAACAAACGTTTTCTATTTTAATATACATTAAAATATAATTTATTCTGTGAAGCAAAGCTGAATCTTCAGCGTCACATGATCCTTCAGAAATCATTCTAACATGCTAATTTATAATCAATGTTGGAAAAAGTTGTGCTGCTTGATATTTTTTGGGACCTGTGATATTTTTCAGGATTCTTTGAGAAATAAAAAAAAGTTAACAAGGACAGTGTTTATTCAAAATAGAAATTGTGCGTTACAATACATTATATTCAAAAGTTTGGGGTCAGTAATTTTTATTAAGAAAGGATGTGTTAAATGCCAGGGCCATGTCAGCGTAGAGCGTACAAAACCGGAAGCGATCTACTATTGTTTGCGAACATGTCGCATATACCCTATTACTAGCGCTGGGCAACGATTAATCGCATCCAAAATAAAAGTTTGTGTTTATTCAAATGTGTGTGTCATTTATTATGCATATATAAAGACCAAATATATAAGAAAACATTTGCATGTATATATTTATATTCAAATCATTTTTATGTATAAATATATTAAATATAATATATGTGTGTGTAAATATATACATATGTGTATGTATTTATATATACATAATAATATACACAGTACACACATATATTAAATATTATGTACACAAAAACATTTTTTTTGAATGATTATGTTGCCCACATAATTTATACATAAATAAATAATAATATTTATGCCATTAATCGTTGCCCACAGCTAGACAATACTAATAAATAAACAAGTGCAAAGATATTTAACAGCTGCATAAATATATTTTGCATAAATAAGAAAAAAATACTGTTATCAGCCATTTAAAAATAAAATACTCTGTATCGGTCATAAAAAAAAACATACAATATCATTCATCTACAATCCCAAAATGATTCAGTCTTTTTTCTCTTTAACTCTTATCTATTTATGTAGGCTGGCTGGAAGCTGCAGCATTAGTAAAAAGCGTTTGGAACAAACTGGAGCAAGCGTTTAGACATTCAGTGACTCTGCACTATAAATTTGGATGACGCACAACCATGTTAAATGCTGGAAAATGCCTCCTTAAGGTGTGTGTTGTGCTTGTGGTCAAACATCTGTGCAGTACGAGGGCGAGAGGACTAGGAGGTCACCGATTCAGACATTATCATATGCGGGATGCCATTTCCCCCGCTTCACTAATGGTGATTCCTTTTTTATAAGAAGTTATGAAACGGGTTACAAAATGCATGCTGGCCGTGCCCCAGCCCTTCTATGTGCAGCCGATTTGATTGGTGTATTTTCTTAAGGCCTTGTTCTTATATAAAAGGAATTATGCAACCGTGGTTTCAGCATACAAACTTATTCAGCATGAGTAAATCGCTGCAAACCTGCAGGTTCTGCGCCACCCAGATTTTGTGACGAGGAGATGGGGCGGCAATGATGTGCCCCCTGGGAAGCTTTCAGGATGTCCCAGCCATGTTAGCCTCGGTTTCATCACCAGGCCCATGACAAAAACCCTGCATCCCGCTCCTCTGTTTCCATTGGCCATGCTGCTGCCCAATTAGTCAGCCTAAAGAAGCACCCAACCCCCCGCCTCTGACCGAAGGGCCAATACTTCCAGTCCAATAAATCTACTCTTAAAACTTTACTCACAGCTTTAACACAACTTTGAGTCACACTTTCCAAATATTAACACAGAACAAAGCAAAAAAGAGAGAAAAAGCAATAAACTCAATAGTGAGGCTGAATTTAAGAGCAAAGACAGAAACCATCAAACAGAATACTGCAGCAAAGACCTGTTTGGTCATTTAAAGCCAAAATCAACCCAAAGAGAAACAAAAAAGGTCTTACTAAGAATGTGAAACAGTTTGAAGTAGTATTAAATATAAATAATAGGGACAGGAATTTTGGTAATTTATATGGAGAACAGCAATGCCAGTGCAAAAATAAAAATCAGCAAATTAATCATTAAAAAAAACTATAAATGTCAATAAATGACTTTCAAAAATCGATATTTAAATGTCTATAAATAAAAAAATTTTAAAAAACTGTTCAAAGTGTTAAGTGTAACAGAAAATACTACCTACTGCAAACCTTTGTGAAAAATCATTGGCCAATTGGTTTCCTTTCTCCTTTTGTCAAACTAGTTAAAAAATGCCACTGGAGATTTATAGCACAAAATATCAAAACTGAAAGCCTAGATCAACTAATCAATTCACACTAATTGCTAAGTTGGTAGTTGATGAGTTGACCTTTGACCAAAATCAAGTTCATAAAACTATAAATAAATAAATGGAGGCTGTGTGCGTGTTACTGAATTTGGGCTTAAAATGGGAAATTGAGGGGGAATACATGCTGTTGTATTATCATGATCAATTATCAGTCAAAATAAACTATAAAAACATATATAATAATAAAAAAAATTCAAAACTGTAAACAAAGAAATATTATTGGCTTGCATTTTACAAGAAAAGTCAGTTTCAGTCTTCAAAATGTAATGTTTGAATTATTTACACCAGTCTCTCTCCAGTGTGCACTTCTGCACATCCATGCAACAGATCAACTCCTTGTATCGTGGAACATAGCAGCACACCTCAACATGGAAATCACAACAAACAGAAGCACAAAATATCTTCATCAGTATATTTCGAGAAACATTTCAGAAACGTAACGCGTCCAGACACAGTTTAGCTTGGGGATATGTTAACAATATAGCAGAAATACAGGCTCAACTCAGTGTAGCCCTTTCTTCAGTTTTCAGCTAAATTCCACTGTGGTTCCGTTTCCTCCTCCATATTCACCACTTGAAATATCTTTATTTATTTGGAGTATTAATTATGCAGATATAATGAGCACATGGCTCAAGACTGGGGTAGAGTAAGGACATGAATAGAGCTGCGGCTTTCATACTGACACACACACAAAGCTCCTTTGTGTTCATTATTTATGTGCATCGCACCGTACAATAACTTACTGTATTTACTGCCTCTGATGCTCATTACTCAGTCTTCCCTCTGGACTAACTAGTAATCAGTGCTGGTAGCTTCCACCTGACCGACTGTTCAAGATATACAACAGGAACAGTCCAGAATATAAGCTACTTGCACACAAGGCTGGGCTACATAATCAAATCAAAATACATTAATAAATCAAAACTTTAAAATATGTGTGATGAATAAGCAACATCATGAATGTCACAGTGACTTAAATTAGCTTTTTAGTCAACCTTGTTTCCTAAAGACTACTTTTGCAATTATTTGTTGCTTCCTTATCTATAGCATTAAGATAACTTAATGTGGTAAAATTCAATTAAAATTGGTAAATTCGCTTAATTTCTATGAACTGTTTCAAACTGTAATTTCAATTCATCAGAACTTTGATTTATTGGACTGCAGACGAAGTGCTACCATTCAAGAATTGTCCACATTGCATTTTGCATGTATGAAAAATTAATAATAAATTATTCAAAATAAAACAATAACAGAATTCATAAAATAACAAAGAACAAATTATATATAAATACATACATAAATGTAATAATACAATTTATTATATGTATGGATGCACGATAAGAAAATTTTAACCGATACTGATAACCAATAATTAAGTCTATCTCACGGCAGATACCGATAACCAAATAATTCAGATTTTTATATTATAATTTTCATATAATCTGCAGTTTGTGCACCCAGGAGAATACAAAATCTAAGATGCACTGATGAAACTGACATTTAGTAGCTCTGGTACTTAATAACAGCGTATGAAACGTCTGGTACTTAGTAACAATACTTAGTAACAGATATGGTTTAACAGAACTATGGTTTATCTGCAATTAACAACTAATTTATATTCAAGTATTTCATGCATAAATAAATGCATCTATTCAACCTTTTTAGTGCATGAGGAAGTTATATCTAAAGGACTTTAAGCAACAGCTGCGAATGGAACGGCTACGTTGACCGGAAGTAATCTGTTACACCGCCTTAGCCGAGAACATAAAAATCATTAAGCAACTGTAAACAAGACAATTTATTTCAATACAAATGATGGATTATGAGGAGGATGTTTAGGCAATAATTACATTGTTCTCTTCACATATCTTTCGTCTCAGTGCTACCTGAGGTGCTGTTGCTAACAGCAGACATATCGGTTTGTACAAACGAAAACCATCGTTAAAATTTGCTTAAGTTTAAAACATAATCAACACAGATTAAATAAAAGACTAATGGTAGAATCGTATACTGATGGAATTAAATGGTATATAACATAAAACGCAACATTTTAACTACATAAGCTGTCACGTTGTAACGACTACGGCAAAGCAGCTGTTCTCCCTGTTTTTGCCACGAAGGAGCAGCTGAAGTCGCGAACGCGCAATATGACGTTAGAATGCCGTTACCGTTCCAAAAGTGGAGGCTGCTTAAAGTCCCTTAATACAGCTTCACCGCGATGACTTTCAAGTGAGATATAAGATTTGTTGTGTTAAAACTTGACGCCTTTTTTCCTCCTCTTGGAATTCTTGCTGAACATGCGTTGCAAATAGCAATGGCATTGTCCTCCTCTGCCACCGAGAAAAACTTCCAGACCGGAGCAGACATGTTCACAAATGATGACGTAATGAGCGCGACACAAGCTGAGAGTCACTGCAATTTAAAGCTGCCGTCACTTGCAGTCGGAAAGCGGATGAATCTCAGATACATCAGACTATGATTTGCCAGCAAGCGTACTTTATCGGATCTAGATATCGGATTTCATTTATTTATCGGAGCAATAAAAACAAGGTCATTTTCACCCATATCGGTCGATAATTTATCTGTCCGATAAATAAAGTGCATCCCTAATTATATGTGCATAATAAAATGTAAATATTATTATAACAATATAGATTTATTTATATTTAATTAAAAAATGTTCTTTAATAACAGAATTCAGAATAACAGTATAGCCCAGCCCTACTTGCACATAAAAGGTTTCTCTACAGATCATTTTATCATGATTCAAATAATCAAACTACAGCACCCATGTCACTTCCTGCATATTTATTTAGCCCAATGAACAAATTGAAATCAATTGACTCGAGATGGAATTCAATCTGACATGTCTGCCGCTACAAAGTGCCACAGAGAAGAACAAACACGCAGCTAAGCCTAACCTTCAACTCTGAATTTGACATCAAATGAGACACTCAATACTCAATGGCACTTTTTGTGAGCCCTGTGGCCAAACTCGTCTCGGTCTGACCAATACAGATCGCGGCACAGGAATCTCTCCTCGTCACAGTAAATGAGCTGGTCGAAAACATATTAACAGATGCACTGCTCATGTAGACAATGCCATGACCCTAAAACAAGCTGCTAACAAGGATGCAGAGATGCCATGTGATGGATTACACACTTCTTAAACAACCAGGGTGGCTGACAGACCAAACATAAGCAGCGGAGTAAAAGTTAGAATGTATAAATCCTCAAACAACGTGCTGAATTCAGTTTAACATCCAAATAAGAACAGCTAGTCAAATAGCAATGCTCCCAAACTTCATTTCCACATAATCTGTTCATAATGTCTTTCCACGTCTGATTAGTGCAGCGGAGTCATTATTAGGAGCTTTGAGTCTTCAGGGTATATCTGACTAAGGAGATGTAAGCAGTATGAGACTGGCTATCTTCCGAGAGAATCATACACTTATGCTCCACAGAGGACAGCAGACCATCATCAGGTCATCTCACGGCTACTCTAAGGATGGATGGTTAAGCTGCTTTGATGGCTGCTCGTTCTCCACAAGATTCCACACTTGCGGTAAAGTGATAGTTCACCCAAAATAACAATTCTAAACCTGCATGAGTTTCTTTCTTCGGTTGAACACAAAAGAACATATTTTGAAGAATTTTGGAAACCAACGAGCTGACGGTACCCATTGACTTCCATAGTATTTTATACTATAGAAGTCAATGGCTACCGTCAAATCTTTGCACTCGTTCAGCGGCCTCGTTTCACTTCGACGTCTTTCTGCCTCACTCTGCGACGTTAATAAATCTTTAATACATTAGCTTTAAAACACAACAAATCGTGCAACCAAATAAAGTAGAATTAGTTACAAACCAACTAGTAGTTCATCTAATGTGGACTTTATGTTCCGATTTAAGCTATATACGACTCCTGCAATCCCTGAACTTTACAAGCACTACAGATAAATATGAGATATATGAGCATTAAAACATGACTGCTGTTTTTGGTGCCCTTGGTGAAAAGACATGAGCAAAGTAGGAAAAAAAAAAAAAAACAATTAAGGGTGGGAAAGTACATAAAACAGGCAAAATGTCACAGAAGAGAAGGCTAAGCATCCACGGGATTGGCTGATCATGCTGTAAAATAGAACAATGCACAGTCACACCTATGATAACAGGTGCACTGTCCGCCTGAATACATCAAACTGGTATAAATGGACAGACTAAACTTGTGTGTGAGCTGGTTTTCATACGCTAAAGCTGCACCTGCAGTCACCATTGGTATATACTTGTGGTATTTACCAAGAATTTCATGACTAATCGTCTAAAAAGTCGACGATTAATAAAAACAGCCAAAACACAATGTAGCAATAAGCTACACAAAATATGTTATTTTTGTTATAATTTACAATAAATACAAATCTACTTAATTGGACTCTGAAGCATCTCAGTGGAAATATAAAACATGTGTTTATTATATAGGAAATAAATACAATGATCGAATAAAAAAATACAGTATTATAATGTTGGTGTAATATCATAATATTTAATATTAAAATCACACTGCTTACTGTTTAGTAATGGTATTTGTATAGAGTGCTTTTCAGAGTACTCAAAGACAGTTGTTTAAGGGAAATAAGGCTTTTGGACTAAAAAAAACTATACAATTGATATATATGCATTTTTGACAGCTGTCACCTTGCATCTTCAACAAACGGCACAGAGCAGCTTTGACGTGTTGATGACTTCTGGATTAAAAATAGCCAAAGAGCATTACATGTAACACATATTAGTGTTACTTTGTAGCCTTTACATCTATAATGAATGCACAGGGCAGCTTTGACGTTTTGATAACTCATTTGTTGCAAAGGAAAATAAAGTCAAACAATGACTGGGTAACTTAGATGATGGCAGAATTATCTTTGAAAAGGAAATGATATGCATATGGTGGAAGGTGCGATTTGACTTGACCAAATTTAGACACGTGAATGAATGGATGATTTCAACACTTTTCACGACAGACATATTTGGAAGTTGCAGTCGAAATGCACTTGACTGAAAACATCGCGTCGGACGCGAACAAGCCATATCACCAGCGTTATTCCGCACAGTCTGGTTAAGCGCGGTTATTTCTCGATCCATATACCCAGCGTGCGCGCTTCCATTGTGGACTGTGGAACTGCATTATGACACGCTCGCTTGCCCCGCTTCCGATCAGGGCTGCAGCGACGCATCGCGCTCTTTACAGTTTCACACTGCAAGCGCGTTATTACGCACCTACCAACAGCGGGGCGGGTTAACATCTACTACAGAACAGTTCTGCTTTCACCCCTGTCAAATAACCAGACGAACAACTTGCGTTAGGAGCTTTCGTATAGAGAAAGAAAATCCGTTTGCGTTACATAAACACAGCGGGAACACGCGCAAAATATCCCGCGTCTAAAAATAACACAAGAGTGGAGATACGTCAATACTCACGGGTGTGAATGAGATGAGACGATAGGAACCTCAATACAGATTCAAAGGACCCCCATCCGCCATAGGAATAAAGTTGAGAGCCCACCTCTAATCTCGATGATGTTCCCAGGAACGGAGTGGATCTGTTGTGTTTGATCACACTAGCGGCCTAGAATACTCTCGCGGGGTCGGGAGCGCGCAACGTGCTACAGAAACACGCCGTGATTGGCTGAAGCGGTGCAGGGACCGCCCACAATCCGTCATTCAGGGTAGAAGGCTGAACACAAGCGGCGATTTTGATTGGCAGAGGACACCAAAGCGAAACAGATTGGCTGTAAACACAACGGATGATTACATTTGTAAGATAAAAATGCAAATTTGTTGTGTTTAATTAATTATATCTGTAAACGACAGAGTGATGATGATCAGTTGGCTTGGCTGCAGCTATTACAGGGTTGCAGTCTACTAAAATATTTATGTTAGTTTTAGTTCCCACACTTTGTGACCAGTGCTCTGATTCTTGAGACATGCTTATCATCTTTACTTGACATTCATTTTTAAAATACAACATTTTTCGTTTGATATTAAACACAATAATATAATTTTTTATACACAAAGCTTAGTTTTATTTAGTCTTTATTTTTGCAAAATTATGACATGAAATGATCACTCACTGCCCTAAATAACTTGTAACTTTGTAACTTACATGGCTTCCGGTGTTATTTGTTTCCAGCTATTTTACTTTTACATAAACAGTCCCTTATGTTGCTTTATATTGCAAACTGTTATTGTATTATCATAATCATTATAATCATTAACACACTGGTTTGTTGCACACAAATAGTTTTAATGTGTACTGCACTTAGTTATTCTTAGTTCTATTCTCGCACGTTCAAAGAAAATAGCTTACTTCTGCGATGAAAAATATGGAAAAATAGAACAATAGACACAGTAGTATGTGTTTCAAATGTGAAACTCTACTACTCTGTCCTGACATGCAGAACTTAGTGCTGTCCTATATTTATTAAATGAGGCAAAAGTCTTAATTCCTCTTTCTATATTTTACCCACAACACAGACTCTTGATTCATTTCCTCATTCATGCTAAATTCATAAATATGTATAATAAATATTATGCTAGTATCTGACTGTGTTTAGGAGTATTTAGTGATTTTTGAGAGAAAATGAAAGCAGCAGAAGCTTGCAACATTTGTGAATATCTCTGAACATGTTAGATTAATCCAAATAATGTTGTGATACATAAACACTCTCACCGGCAAAAAGCAATATCTACACTCTTAACCCGAATTAGTTGACTTTACTAGAAAATTGCACTAAACCCATTGCACTAAACCATTTTAGTTTTTACACAGGGTGAAACTAAACAGGTTAAGTTGTATTAAGATAGAACGGTATCAGGTTTACATTAGTAGTCTTTACTCAAGGTCATTAGTTCACATCAGTTATTATTATTTGGAGTATAGGTTGTATAAAATAACTATTTCAAGTTACAACTACAAAAACATATATATATATATATATATATTAGCAAATAACATTAACAAATGTTTTAATGTAATGATACATTTATGTAATGTCATGTAATTAGACATAGCTTTTAAGAATTATTGTATTAAAAATTCGGTTTCAAATAAATTGGAAAAAAAGAAAAACACATTTCAATGCACCAATGTTTTTTTATTATTATTGTTCACCAAAGAAATGGCAACACGACAATGCATAAAACTTGTCAGCCACAAGACAAGTAAAAAAACACACAATATGCAACAATGCTATATGCCTATGTGATGGGTATAAATTAAAACAGAGGCAAGTCTCTGTAACTTTAAAACTGGCTCAGAATTGTGTGAACACACATTAACAGCACTAATATGCAGTGACAAAACACACTTTAATGTATTGTACGGCAGAACACAACGTGGCTTCTCGTGGAAGCTTCTCGCATTTCGTTACATTGTAAGATGGTTTTTCAGAGTTTGTAACCTGGGTTTTAGTTCACTGTGGCCCAACATGAGAAGTAGTTGGATGTTGGATGAACTGGGATGTGTTCGTCATTGATTTAGGGTAGTTGAGATGCAGTGCGTAAGTCCATACAGAATGCACATAGCTTTTGACAAGTCTTCGATATTGTCCAATGTCCATCACAAAATCTCCTTCAATGATGATCTTTAATGAGGAGAAGATGAGGGCACATCACCTCATCATGCTCAATGAGGATGATTCCAATGTCAAACTGCACACACCAACAACAACAACAAAAGTGAAATGATAAATGTTACTTTTAATCAACACAGACTGTGCTTTACATCTGCATTTGTTTATCCTCCTCTTTGCCAATTTGCTAAATTAAGTAAGGCACAAAACATCTGATCTGCGACTAGGTAGTCCATTGAGCTCTGTGTCCAGACCAAATTGGAAGGACAAATGGGGAGAAATCAATAGAGCAAATGTTTTTTTTAAAGTGCACTGTTTATTGATTTCCCCATCATTAGATATTGAGGGCAAGAATTAGGAGTTTGAAGTATGTCAGAATGTAGGTAATGTTTTTCAGTTTTTCTCTGACTCGTCCAGTGCTTCCAGATGCTTTGTGGATGACACAATATGCTTCTGCTCTGTTCCTTGTCCTAAAATATGAGCCAGCGCTTCTTTCATTCAATGGAAGAATGAGGAATGAAACATTCAAGCTTTAAAAAAGCACTTTAAAAGTATCATGCAGCTGCTCCAGTTAACTTGGGTGCTATATTTCAAGTCTTCAAAATCATATGATAGCACTGTATGATAAGCAGACTTTATTGGTGCCATAATTTATGATGCTTTCTGTCGTTTAGAGCTTGGCAGGCTCAGTTGTCATTCACTTTCATTACACTTTTGGTTTTTAATGTAAAAGAGAAAGTCATATTGTTTTGGAATGACATGATAGTCAGTATAGACTAAATAATAACTATTCTATACTATAACTGTTCTTTTAAGAAATTGTACAGTTGAGGCACAGTTTTTATTAAATGCACAATATGTAGCTAATTTTGTAAATGTATTTGATTTTCCCTATCAGTAAATAAAAGACAACCCCGTCCACCCCTCGACTCACCTTATCAAAGCCTGGGTGAATACATTTCCATACTCTGTACTCTCTGTCCAACAAACAAACAGACATCAGAAGGAATTTATTATATTGCGAAAGATTGCATCAGTGAGAGTTTTGACAGGAAGACTTAAGGTCACTGATTTTGTGAAAAGCAAAAACAATTGGACCACCAACAGTTACAGTTTCTGAAATGAAAGAAACCTGTGAAATCCTCATCAACTAACCCATGTCATTCATTCACAGTGAACATACAGACCTCCATTAACCTTGATACAACATGTGTCACATACTGTATATATATAAACTGTATATTAAACATCAAGTTTTTTTCTGATCAACTGTGATAGTTTCACACCACACAGGACTTTTGCATTCAGCGTAGACAGATCATGGAAGGAATTTAATATCTATCCTTCAGCGCACATCAGTTGTTATTTCTCCTATGGAGGCTCTTTACCCCTGTCTGTTCCAGGGGACATCTAAAGCTGCCCTGTGATCTGACCCTTCTCTCTCTGTCTGCGTCAGAGTCTACAGAGAGCAGACATCCTAAACACCCATGAAAAGTAGGTACAGTACAACTGCAAAGATCTGAAATCCTCAGGTCTGAGATGTTAAGCTGCTTGAGAGCACTAACTGCATGCTTATGTCTATGTTTTACGAAACGCTCATTCATTTTGCATGTGTCCTTCGAGTCATCCTACAGAAAAGCTGGCCAAGGGTTTTCACTCTCAGAAATAAAAGTATAAAAGCTGTCTCTTGGGCAGAACCTTCTGAGACAGACAGACAGACAGACAGATCTAAAACATGTTGATAAAACATAACCGAGAACAGTACGAACTATGACAGAGCAACCTCTGATTTGTGTCTGGGTTTCCCCGCCAATAAACTTCATAAAAAGCACTTTCTCTCAGTACCAACAACACCATCATGTCATGGTATTGCACTCAGCTGCTAAATATACATCTCTGTGAGGGAGAAGATGAAGGATGAAGAAGGTGAGTGTGGACATATGAACACGCCGAGCATCTCTGGAGATTGCCAGCCTTCTGCATCATTGATAGAGAGCAGAGACAGGAATGAGGTCAGCAAGAAAAACACATCCTGACCAGTCTGAACTCGAAAGCTTTACCCATCTACTGTATTATGGCAGGTCTCTGTATTTGATTGGGGTCAGAAATAACTATTTTCTCTCTTTTGTCTTTGTCTTCGATGATTGGATTATAAGATCAATGGGCCTTATTCATGAAACGAGAGCAGAATAAATCCGCGTAAATCGTTCACAAAATCTTTCGTACATAAATTGTTGCATTCAAATCAATTCAAGAAATTGCATAAGTATGGATTTATGAACGATTTAAGCAGAAATTAATTTTGCATGTTTAATGAATAAGGCGATGTCAGAAAAAGATGCACAGAATATCTCTTTTCAAAAAAATACTTAAAGGGACAGTTCACCCAAAATGTGTGTATATGACTTTCTTCTTTCAAATAAATACAATCAGTGTTATATAAAAAATGCCCTGGGTCTTCCAAGCTTTATAAAGGCAGTGAATAGGGGTCGAGGTTCTGAAGCCCAAAAAAAGTGCATCCAACCATCATAAAAAGTACTCCACATGGCTCTGGGGCAATGGTTCTTCAACCTTTTTTTTTTTTCCACTGGGCCGCACTATGGTCCAAGTCTAAGTCTCACGGGCCACATATTACGTCACCAATATAAACCAACCAGATTTATAATATTATAGCCTAAATATTATGATATCTAAATGATTACATTTATTGAAATAAATAATTCTATTTATTATCAATAAAACACCTGATGCTGTTGGGAGCTGACACTTTTTGTGAAATTTGGCTCGAAAGGAGTAACAGAGCACAATGAAGTTGCGATTGTAAGTTGCAGGCTGTAAGACGTGCACGGAAGCGTGACTTGATGCGCGACATTGCAGAAAATGTGCGTTCACAAATGTAGCCTATGTTGATCCTAAAATGGAAAGCACTTTCGAATGTAATAATCTGAAGTTCTCTCCAGAGTTGTTTTGCCACATTTCTGCAATTAAGGATTTTTGCTGCGTAGTAGCCTATGGGTGTTTCCTTTTGCCTGAACATCTTCAAGTGAGTGGCGGGGCAAACCGAAAGTCCAGCACTCTCCTTCACTGCTGATGCTGCGACTATTCTTGTTTGTATGGGTTCCTAGGCTGACATTTTCCACATTTAGTTTTTCTCCCTTAATAACAAATTTGTCCATTCTGATGCTTATTTTTAATGAACTAATGTCTGCTGATGACTGTTGGAATTGAATTCTGCTAAAGTGCACACTTGTAAGTGTTTGTTAAATGCATAGCGTTAATTAGGCTATGTGAGTACATAGCCGAGTTCTATTTAGGAGTTATTTTGCCTAAAACGTTATGTTTTGTGATGTAAATAGATTACATTAGGCTACAGTGGTTTGAGAGCGGTTGACCAGAGACTAGAGTGCAATTGAAGAGCTGTACTTATGTGATTGTCGGTGGCCGTCTTGAGAAGTGAGAAAGCTTCGTGAGAAAGGCTCATAAAAAGGAAAAATACGTAAGTGGTTTTTACAAGTCGGAATCTAAAATTAATTGCGTGAACATTTCACATGAAATTCTGTCAGTAAGAGGGAGATGTAGGGATGTGGGACGTGCGCCTTGTGCAAGAAAAATACAGCCGCATATTTCTGGTCAGTTTAATATTTAATTAATCACAAAACTATCTCAAAAATCAAGTATATTGGGGATGATCGAGGGCTCAAGGAAGATCTCAGGCCCAGCCCTGCAGCGTGGGGTGCTGCAGCACCCTCAGCACCTCCAGTTCCCGCGGCCATGCTTCTAGTTTGTAACTGGTGTTTTGTTTTGCTCTTCCTCTGCACTTTGCTCTCTAACTCTCACTTCTCTGAATGCCTTCATGTATGACTTCTCCTCTCTCAATGAATAGCAGAAGCATGTATAGAGATTACAATTAGCAGAAGCATAAGTTTTATATGGGATATTTTTTGACAAAAGTTCATAAAGTTTTAAATAGGGATATTTTTCTGACACAAATGCTTCGCTTTGCTTCATACGGCCTCCCGGAGTCATGAGAACTTTTTATGATCATGGATGCACTTTTTTGGGTTTCAAAGTCTTGACCACCATTCACTCTAATGTTAAAGCTTGGAAGAGCCAGGACATTTTTTAAATAACTCAGATTCGTTTGAAAGAAGAAAGTCATATACACCTAGAATGGCTTGAGGGTGAGTAAATCATGGGGTAATTTTCATTTTTAGGGTGAACTATGCCTTTAAATTGATTTTTGAGTGGTGTTTACTACTGTAAATCTCACTGCCATGCTGATTGGTTGTTGTAGATGGTTGCCAGGGTGTAGATATGTTTTTGCTAAGCTCTAACTGGTTGCTAGTACATGTGAATATAATTCAGCATATTGTTTCACACTGCAGAAGTTTAGCACCGCAAAAGTTTTATGAGAATATAGTGGCACTAGTGTGTCTTTGTTTAAGGGTCAGGTTTCCCCTCTCTGCTCTAGTGCTCAAACATTGTGTTTACCGATGAAAGCATGAGACGACTCCACTTAGGATGCGAGGCTGTCAGGCACTGCAATTGGATGAAAGAGAAAGATTAAAGAACGCTGGGCCCAGCAGCATGGATAATTAATTCATAATGGATTAACGAGACTACAGAGGCAATGACTAGGGAGGGAGGTGGGAAAGACCGGGAAAAGCCGAGAGATGGAATTTAACAAGTGCCGTGAGTCCTCTCTAGGGTAGCCGTGTGGAGGTCGGTGGGTAATGCCACTGCAAGGTGCCACAATCACACATTTGATGGTTTGTAAATGCTATTAGAATGACAACTGCTCTGTGGATACTCAAGTATTGCCTTGAGTGATGCTTCAAGTATTATTTTGCTTCAAGACCATAGACATCAAGTGGCAACCAAAACATCACCAACAGTGTTTTGTTAAAATGTACTCATTCTCAGGCCATCCCAAATGAGATTGATTCTTCTTTAGAACAGACTTGCTCACCAATAGATCCTCTGCAGTGAATGGGTGCCGTCAGAATGAGTCCAAACAGCTGATAAAAACATCACAATAATCCAGACAAATGTACATGTTTGTAATGTTTGTTTGTTTGTTTTCAAATCAGCACTTTGGGTTATTATTTCACTTGTAAGCAATTGATGTGATGCTAAATTTCTCAAGATCTGATGAAGAATGATAAAAAAACAACTTCCTCTACATCTCGAATGGCCTAAAGGGAAAACACTTTCAGCTAAATTTCAGAAAACTTGAAAAGTTAAAATCTGTTTGTTAAATTTAGGTGTCTATGTCTTTTGAAAATGGTTTAAGCCAATAATGGGTTCAGCCAAAACAAATACATTATGCTGTTTCTGACTCACTTTTACAAAATAAAACACTAGTTTTCTTAAAATACTCTTGATTTGTTTTGATGATTTTGATATCAACAACAAAACACATGGAAAGCATTTCCGTAACCCTTTCAAAAGACTGTTTTGCCATCTTAACATTTCACAATTATATAATTAGCTGAATTTTGTTATTGATATTTGATATTGAACAAACCTGAGACTCATTTTTGGGTCGAGGTCCAGCAGTTGATAATTGTCATCTTGATGGGAACACATTTAGATGAATTTAGGTGAGACAGCAATGCTGCGATGCTATTCTAAAACATACGGTGATCCAAAAATACGAGACTGTTGTACCTAGTGAAAATACTTAATATAGTTTAACTAGAATTTGTACTTTAAATTTGTGTATTTCTTATTATAGTTTTTTTCTAAATATTTATGAGATTATTTGTCAACTCTTGCAACACACATTTCATGTTTAATACAAAGGGCTGCTGACAGAAATGGCATTTAAGTAGAGACATCCAGGCTACATTATGCTGAACAGTATTTTTTTGAATTAAATGTTAAAATTTCAAAGGTCTTGTAAGGGCATAGCAAGTCTCTTCATATCAACATTAGTGTCCCCTCACATACACGATCAGCTGTTTTGTAGAAAAACTGCTGTGCAATTCAGAATGCTTTGAAAAGCCTGTTTTGGGCTCTTAGCATTAATAATCTTTTTGAAAACGGTTTGCAAACAGGTAATGTTTATTCAACCATTACATGCTTAACTTCATAATTCAACCATAGCATGAGCAAAAAGTCCCCTGGATGTCTCTGACATTTGATTTAGGAGAAAAATAAAATTATGCAATTGTAAGGGATGAGTTTCTCTCTTGTTTTCATGTGCCTTTGTTGCTCCCTGCTTCTCAATGTCAGCTCAATCAATCAAGAGCTCTCTCAGGCCAGAATCCTCATTTTCCAGGTTTTGCTTTTCAACAGGCGGACAATGGAGCTTTGCCTTACCAATTCACCTTGAACACAGGTGTAACCTCAGCGGGATCGAGTGACACTTTCTGCTGTCTTCCGTGTCTCTCACTGTCCCGGCTGTCTGCTGAGACACACAATACGTATTTTGGAGATTCGGAGTGGTTTAGTGAATTAGTTTAGTCCTGCATGTGGAAATCACGTGAAGCATTGAATTTCACACAGGGACAGAGATTGCCCTGACTGTGACAACATCAGCGGGTCCTTTTGTCAGCGCAGTGGATGTACAATAACCGCTCGATAGCCTGAATTACTATTGATAAACAGATCTGAGGCATGGGTGACTTAAAAAGTGGGTTAGTGTTGTTTAGTGGCCTAGTTTGTAATGTTTGTGACAGTCCGCTTGCATCAATGCATATGTATTATAGCAGTACTTATTTATTTATTTAGTCATTTAGCAGACGCTTTTATTCAAAGCGACTTACAAATGAGGAAATTATAGAAGCAATCAAAACCAACAAAAGAGCAACAACATGCAAGTGCTATTACAAGTCCTGGTTAGCCTAACGCAGTACACGTAGCAAGGTTGTTTTTTTTTTTTTTTAAGAAAACGAGTATATAGAATATAGAAAAAAGACACTTAGTGTTAGTTTTACAAGAAAAGCTAGCAGTTAGAGAATAAATATGCAATTGATAGAGGGTCAAATGTGTCTGTGTTTTTTTTAATAAAAAAAAGAGACAGATTAGATAAAATAAAATTAGAATAGAGAGTGCTAGAGTTAGAGGGTCAAATAAAGATGGAAGAGATGTGTTTTTAGCCGTTTCTTGAAGATGGGTAAGGATTCAGCTGCTCGGATTGAGTTAGGCAGGTCATTCCACCAGATGGAACAGTTAATGAAAAAGTCTGTGAAAGGGATTTTGTGCCTCTTTGGGATGGTACAGTAATGCGTCGTTCACTTGCAGAACGCAAGCTTCTAGAGGGCACATAAGTCTGAAGTAATGAATTTAGGTAAAGGGGTGCAGAGCCAGAGGTGGTTCTGTAGGCAAACATTAATGCCTTGAATTTAATGCGAGCAGCTATTGGTAGCCAGTGCAAATTGATGAACAGAGGTGTGACGTGCTTTCTTTTCGGCTCATTAAAGATTAATCTTGCAGCAGCATTTTGTACATTTTGTACATTTTTCAGTACTTCACTCAAATATGTAAATTATGTCAATTACTCACTCTTTAAGTGAGTAAATTAAGACACAAATTAAGATGTTTTGAAGCATCTCCAAATGGCTTTTTTAATCAAGGATATCAAGGCATTCCTGTAGCTCAAACAGAAGAGCGCTGCACTAGCAATATGGCTGTGGGCTCGATTCCCAGTGAATGCATAAGCGGATTAAAATGTATAACTTGAAAAGTGCCTGCATGCATAAATGTAAATATACTGTATATCACAGACCAAAAAAAACAAAACATTTACAGTAGTCCATATGACTTGTGCACTATATTCCAAGCCTTCTGAAGTCATATTATAGCTTTATGTGAGGAGGATCATGCTAAAATGTAAGGCTTTATTCATTGATCAATGTTATTTGTGCTTGTTTAAAATGGCATTTTACATTTTTAAATGCAAATTATTTTTTTTTTGCCATTGGTACAAACAAGGGTTAAAAAATGCAAACGCAAATGAGATTTGAGTTACGGCAGATAAAAATGACCAAGCCACCATTCATTGCAAATTTAGCTCACTTGCTAATATTCAAATTTGGCACCTCAAGACAAGTTGTAGAGTGTTTGACGATAACGACACCAAATGTTATTGTTTTTTATGTCTTATAGCCGGTCATTAGTAAGAAAATGCAGAACAGTGAGGAAAATCAATGGAGGCAAATTGTTTTGGTGTTTATCCAACACAAAAAACTACAATATAGCTTCAGATGATTTTATATAGAGATTCAGATATCTCTACATCAGAAAAAATGAGAGTCAGTCCTGTGGGTTTGGAACAACATGAGCGTGAGTAAATTACAGCAGAATTTGCAGTTTTAGCTGAATTATTCTTTGAAATAGTGTCACCGTGGGTTTGTTTGACTAACCTAAACAGCAATTTCAAGACAGAAGGTGGCAAAGAAGACCAGGCAGTTAGACGTTCCTCATGGTTGGCGAACTGAACCTCCTGGCAGGCCTGGAACAGTTGGGAGGAACATAAACACAAAACTCGCCTTCCCTTCAACTTCACTTACACTACAAACTGTCACAAAGCTGGTAAACAACAAGACTCAAAGTGGCAATATGCCCCTCTATAAACACTTCTCCTTCACTTACTTCAAACAAAGCTGCCGAAACATCTGGCTTACATGCAAGGAACAATTCAAAAACATCTCATTTTGGCAAGTGTGGCTGTGGTCTGTCCGCCATGATGCCAATGTAAAGAGAGAGAAGGGAAGAGAGGTATTGTGAAGAACCCCTGGTGAAGAAAACGAACGATGGGGCTTTCGAGACTTTGCCCACGGGGCAAAAAATAAATAAATTGTCAAATATTTTTCTAAAAAAACAATTATGTCAAACAATTTAGCCTAGCCTGAAGCTGTGAAAAAATGCAGTTGCTCACCCTCGTGGTCTCGTACTAATTAGCTACTTTCTCAATGCGTTTCACAGAACATGGTGCTGCAGGCTAGGTGTTTCCAAGGATAGAAAACACCGTTAAACAATGAATAATGCTGCTTTATAAGCAGTGAGGCAGATAATACAGAGGCATGCTTTTTGTCAGTTTAATTAGTCAGAAGAAGTGAGAATGCATCACTTCTTAGTGCAGACATCATGACTTGTGCAAACCTCCATGTGTTGTAGTCTTAAAGGATCACCGGAAAAGATTCTGTCATTCAACCCTTGTGCTCTTCCACCGTTATTTTCTTTAAGTTACAATCCAGGCAACTAATAAGGGTTTTTGGAAGGAACCAAAATGCAGGAATGAGATAAAAATATTTTGACAAACAATAAGGGGTGCAGTCTTGAAGCTAAGCCAAATACAGCAGGAGAGATAAGCCTCCAGAGGAGACAGTCTTGGAGGAGCTGTCCAGTCTTTCAATTAAAAGAATATGACACCAGGTTGGTTGGCAGACTTTGGGGGCAACACAGTAAAGTCAGCAAATACACAACACTTCAGCAAACAAGTAATGTTAAATACAAGCAAAAAAATCTAAACAAGCAATAAATAGCAAAACAAAAATCTGAATTTAAAACTAAGAAAACTAACGAATAAAGCATAACAGTTGATGACCGAACACATCAAATAAAAAGTAAATATTCCATGTTAACAAGCAAGATTATGTATTTTAAGAAAAATCAAAGATATAAGGCAAGAGCAAAACTGCCGTAAGGATCAAGATGACAGGAAGATGTAATTTAGAGCAGCAAATTGCACGGTCTAATGGCCTAGAAGATAAACAAGACAAAAAATGAATAATCAAAACGAAATAATCAAACAAAATGCCATTAAAAGGGAAGTCTTATCAAAAGGTTAAAGTGAAAATTAAAATAAGAGAAAACAAACTATTGAAGAGACTTTCAAAAAAAGGACTAGATCAAATTTTGAAAATAATTAACCAATCCAAGCATAAGATTAAACACTACAAACCAACCCCTGTCTTAAATTCATAGTCACAAGTACCTTGAACCTCCCTCCTGTTAATTCCTCCAATCCCCATTATCTCAATATACATTATACACCAACTACATCAATTTCAAATTCCTTTTTAAATTGACCATTTTTTTGCACCATTTTTTTTGAAACCATTTTCCTTTACTGCCCTATTGCAAACATAGCCGTGCGGCAGGGGTGGGATTTCAGACAAGACATTGAGGACAGGCAACACAATCCCAAACAGAGCCATGTCCAGGAATCAAAAAATCAAAAATCAAACATTAACATTGTCACTACACAGCACAAAAGTCAGGGAGGATCTAGCCTATAAATGGATTTTTTTATACTGTCAAGCTCTAAAAATAAAAAATAAATAAAAATAATCATTGTAAAACAGTTCTCTGAAGCAAAGCCATATGATAGCTTTGTGTGAGTAAAACGGACAATGTTTAAGTTGGCTGACAAGCTTCCCTATCTTTCAAATCTCATTTTTGCCTTTGTTTTTTCAACTTTGCCATGTTACGACTGGTTATGTGACATGCAAGAACCAATGGCATTTTTGGCAACACATTTAAAGTTATTTTAAATACAAAAGTGCACAAAATGTCATTTTAAACAAGCATAAATGAGATCTGAAAGCTCTGGCAAGAGATGATCAGAGTAAAAACTTTCGTCTTATGACTTCGGAAAACTTGGAATATAGTGCACAAGTTGCATGGATTACTTTCTTTTCATTATTTTCTATTGAACAGAAAAGGAGCAGCTCATTTTGTATTTTAAGGATGAAAGAAAATGAGATGAGGTCATGACAAAAATATTTCATTCTTAGGTGATCTGATTTATTTTTCATCAAAAATGCCTCGTTATATCCATATACTAGCTTCAAAGACACCTTAAATGGCACCAAATAGGGATTTTAGTGAGAAATCAGGCAATTAATCATTAGTTTTTTTACTTGTATGGCACAAGCATTGTCTTGAAAAATGTTTGAGTAAATTACAACCATCCAGCATGATGCCATAATTGGCTGTACACTAAACGCAGACTCAAACTCAACATTTTGTAAAAATCATCTGACCCTAATCATGTCATTGGAGCATTTATCCTGCATTGGACCAACCCTGTTCTTTTCTAAATTGTAATCCAACATGAAGTCCTTGAGATGCCCCAGTGTGTAATTCCTCCAATTTCCCATATGAAATTACCGTCTCATCGAAAGATTTCTAAATTAAACGAGGTCCTGACTCTCTGTGGTCATAGCAAAAATCAATCTCGTAAAGAGTTGGGGTGAACCCGGTTGTTCTGGCCAAATTCCACACTGGCCCGTGTCAAAGGCTCCTAATAATCCTCATCCCACTTGCTTGTTTATCTCTTCTTGACTCCTTGTAGCTGGTGTGTGGTTGATCCACTGGCGCGTTTGTCCTGTGGCAGGCCGTCCATCCTACGTGGATTCCTTGGTGGTGGTGAGGTGAGACCCCCCATGATTGTAAAGCGCTTTGAGTTCAAACAGTACAAAGAAAGCGTATATAAATGCATAGTCATTCATTAGCATCTAACAATAACTACATGAATGAAAAATAATCCATTTCACATTTGACATCCGTCATTTTTGGAACATGTTAAGTCTGTCCTCAGCGCAGATTTCTAATGAAAACCATACCATGTACTGCAAAAAGTGGAAAACGTGCCAATACGGAGAGTGGGATAATTCAGACAAAGACATTCCCTGTGTACAACCCCAAACCCTTCTTTTGTTTCTTAAGAGCTTTCAGATGGTCCCGTACAAACCATAAGGACAGTAATCGTTCATGCACAACAATAAATGTGGGAATACATGAAATCATAATGACACGGAGAAAATAACTTTTATATTACACTAGAAAATAATTTCAAAGTGCATGATGCAAATTGGGAAAGTAGATGATAAGCTACAGATCATCATTTCTGACAAGGGCAGAACATATAAATATTATTACAGAACCTGCGAGGCACTCTATTGATATTACTCAAACTTTCTTTATTCTACACCGCAAAAATATTTCTCAATCAATATTTAGATCCAGTTTTTCCATATAAAGCATCCTTAAAATGAGTAATGCATAAAATATTACAACTAGTTTTCATGTATGTGCTGATAAATTTAATATTTATGGTGTCCTTTTGTTACTAGCTTTCATTTTTTATCAATGTATTTTTGTTCTATAACATTTATAAATTAAAAGAGGATACATAAATAAATAAATATTTTACTACCCAACAAACAAAGGATTGTTTTATGGTTAAAGCATAAACCTCATTAGATTTAGTTAAACACATGCTTATAAAAATGTTTATAAGAAAACAAACAAGTAAATAAATAAATTAATTAATCAATGTAGTATCTGAAAACAAGTATCAACATCTTAAGCAGTTTAAGGCTGTTTAAATATTTTACTGTAAACTTTGGAATTATGAGTGTTGCCATAGAAGCAAATCATTTCTGTGTCCGGTGACATGAACTGATCCAAATAGCTTTACGGAATAGAATTCTCTTATAATTACAGCAATTCAAACATGACGTAAATGCATGATTAGGCAGAAAAAATACTTTACGAGGCAGACGTCAATGCTTGGATATGAAAGTTACGTTATGCAATGCAATCCAACACGCTTTTGAAGGGAATGACAAAAGTTTAATAAGATAAGAGTGTTTATTCTATGCTTGCATGGAGTATTTTTTGGCATTCCATTGCATCATGACAGAAGCAAGGGCTGATATTTCCTTCAGGAAATGCAAATCTAGCACCGCTTGTCATCATATCAAGCACTGTTGTGGAAAACTCGCTGTCAATACGTTCCACCTTGTCTTGACACATCGTAGAAGTTGATATCCATCTGACACTGTTTAATCAGAACGGCAACTGCTTGAGGGTACAGCCATAAACAACCCAACCGGCGAGTCAACGCAATAAACGAGCTGTTATTTGCGTTTTTTATAAGGAAATCAGAACATCGGGTGTGCCTGTTCTTTCCAGGTGCGTACCAGTCATGCAACAATGCCTTTATTTGGATAAGAACTGCTGCAGCGTGTCTCTGAGGTTCATATCAGGATTCATAGCTACCGCTGCAAAACAACAACATTTTATGGCCGTTGCTATGGAAGTGACCTCAAAGTCAAAGTAATGTCTAGTCTCTCAGCGAGCTAGCAGCTTTGAAAACAGCTCCGTTATATACATGTAAATATACATATAATATCTCAGCACATGGTTATTTTGAGGTCATTCTGTCTGATGGCCAAGTGCACGATTACAGGAATTATGAATACCTTCTCTAGCAACACCGCAAGCCCTGTTCTGTTGCCTTTTAAGGTCTCTAATGTCTAATAGCTTATGCAACACATCAGACCTGTAGAACCGGAGCAAAACATTTGCTTTGCCCCCTCAGCTTCCTTTCAAAGTCCACCGACGGCACCGATTTCCTCATGAGAGAAAAGCCAAGACTGGTTGGGTTTTTCAGTAATGTTCCTTAAACACAAGAGAGATATCAATAGAAGCCAATTATATCATTATTCTCCATGAGCGAATCATGCACGCACACATTTTCCAGTTTATTTGTTTAGTCTACTCCAACTCGTCTATACTGGCCCGGTCCCACTTAACCTGGCGAAATGCAATCCCTCATAAGCCTCTGCAGTCAATCTAGTTGCGGAAAGCTGACCTCGGCAGTCAAACCCAGTGTTTATCAATGACTCCCACAGGTTCTGTGCCCACTGGCAAAAAAAGAAGCCGCCTCCGTCACTTGTCAATTAAACGTGTTATGAGGATAAGGCAGCCTGGAACACTGGAAAATTAAGACTGACACTTCGGCGAGGATGGTTGATCGACACGGCATGTTCCTGTGCTCGTTATTTCCATCGTTAAAACATGAAAATTCATGCCTGTGAATTTTATGACCCAACCCGCAACTCTTCTGCACAAACAAAGATGTTTCAGGTGCAGAATGGATGCACAGAGTGGAAAGAACAACTGCAAATGAGCTCTCCTTAACATCAGAATTGTTTCTCTTAGACATCTTTGAACTTTTTATAACAAATGGAGACTTAGAATCCACCTGGGAAAAAACTGTGCTAAGATTTATCAAGATACTAAAGATCTCAAGTATTTCTACTATTCTTACAGTTATGCCGTACACATTTGTTTTATAGCTCGTACTACAAGTCAACAACTGTCTCATTTGTGTCTATTTTTATTCCTCCTATATAAGGAATTTAAGAGACACAACTGAGACAAAGCAAAAACATTTTGCTCTTGGAAGGCAACGTGCATGACAGACTAACCTCAGGAATGAGAAAATCACTATGATGTTTGTAATATTCCAGTGAAGGAACTTCCTTTCCTTTCCTGCAACACAACCCTAGTACCAATTATCCAGACCCAAGATTGGTTCTATACGGACGACAAATAATTTCTTATAAATTCCCATAATGTAAATGTAGTCATACTGAACTGTCTTCACAAATAACAGGTGGTAACAAAGTGGAAAATCAATAAAATGCACACGCACACACACCAACAACACACACAACACTCAACACACACACACAACACACACACACACACACACACACACCACATACACACACACACACACACACTCACACACACACACACAACACAACACACACACACACACACACACACCACACCAACACTTTATGGACTTGTACGTACAAACGTACTATTCGCCCTACACCTACTTAGCCCTCACAGGAGACTGCATTTCTATTTTCCCTCAAAAAAACTCACTGTATGACACATTATACACTGAAAATGTCCTCAAACACTTGTAATACCTATGTCATACCCATGTCATTATACAAGTTGTGTCCTCATTAAACACATAAACATGCCCACACACACACAACACACACACAACACACACAACACACACACACCACACACACACACACACACACACACACACACACAACACACACACACACACACACTCACACTCACACACAACACACACACACACACACTGTGATTACGGGTACAGGCGTAATGGTACCTACAAACATGTGCTATTGCACACTACCTACACCTACTTAGTCACAGGAGACGGTGCATTTCTATTTTCCCTAAAAACTCACTCTGTATGTAGCATTTTGATTATGGGGACACTGAAATTTGTTTAAATCACCTTCTCTTGTATACCTATGTTGTCATTATACAAATTTGGTCCTCACATAAACATCCTACACTCACACACACACATACTACACACTACACACACACACACACACACACACACACACACAACACACCTCCACTGTGATTGGACGGGTGAGTTAACTATTAGGGACCGATTTTCACTATTAGCTAATGCATGCATGTATTATTAACACATTGGCTGTTTATTAGAGCTTATAAAGCAAATATTCTGCATGACCATATTCTACATCCCTAATCCTACCCAATACTTAACCAGCAGGCACACAACTTCATAAGACGTTGATATTTGGTTACATTTCTGTTGCAACATCGGGTTACCAAAATTAAATGTCAATTCAAGGTCTAATGTCAACGTTAATTTTATGTCCAATACAGACATCAACTGATGTTGATATTTGGTGTTTTTAGGTTGTGTAACCAAAATCCAACGTTAAGTAATCGTCAAATTGGCGACAAATACTGACGTCAACCTGATTTTCATTTCCAAAAATGCAACATCTGTCCGACGTCATGTCCACCAATAACCTGACGTTATATTGATGCCCTGTGCCTGCTGGGTAAGCAACTATCTTTCTAACTATTAATAAGCAGGAAATTAGGAGTTTATCGAGGCAATAGTTTAATGTTTTTTTTTTAAGAAAAACAAATGTGCTGAAAAAAATATGCTGGGAAAAAAACGCTTTGGTGGCGAAACAGCCTTAGAAACTAGAACTCTTGGAACTTTAATAGAATTACCATATTCTTGCGTGTGGAAAAAAATCATGCATTTTGGTCAGTATATTTATGGAACAACAATATGTAACAACCATGTGAAATATGTGATCACCTCATGACCTGTCCTTGTAAAAAGATCATGAAGCATGCTCTCAACATCTGCGCTCATTCTCTGCCAGAAATCCAAAAACGTGCTGTCTGTATTACAGTGTTTTCTGCTGTATCCTTGGAAACAGACACAAACCAGCTTGAGAGTGTATTTGTGGTAACTGATTAATCACAGAGAGGTGGCCACAGCGGAACTGAATCTAAACTAGTCCTGTCTCATAAGCCATCTTCTATGGATCACCAGGAAGGAGAGGTGACAGCAAAATATCACAAATGCATAATTTCTCAGTAGTTTCCCAGATACACAGGCAATTAGGTACAATAATTCAGCCTAATGACATGTTTAACGGAACAGTTCACCCAAAAATAAAAATTCTGTCAATATTTACTCACCCTCATGTCAATCCGAATTTGCAAGCTGTTATTTTTTTGCTGTGGAACACCAAAGGAGGACCTCTGAAGAATGTTCATGCAGTTTTTTTTCAAAAAATAAACACAATAGAAAAAAGTATCAGAAAGAGTAAATTTGAGCCTTTTAGTGCATACTAAAGCAATGTGATTGTGTAAAGAACAGGTAATTTTTTTCAGCGAATAAGTGTAGGTAATAATTTTTCTTATATGTAAATATGCGAAAAAATTTTTTTTTTTTTTTTGTATTTGCATTTGTGGAAAAAAAATAGCATACAGGTTTGGAACAGCATGAGGTTGCATAAATAATGATCTTAATCTTAATTTTTAAAAAAATTAAATTTACTGACAATGTACTCACTCTCAGGCCATCCAAGATGTAGATGAGCTTGTTTCTTCATCTGAACAAATTTGGAGAAATTGCATTACATCACC
Organism: Ptychobarbus kaznakovi; assembly: GCA_027422405.1. Lineage (NCBI taxonomy): Eukaryota > Metazoa > Chordata > Actinopteri > Cypriniformes > Cyprinidae > Ptychobarbus > Ptychobarbus kaznakovi. Next base: position 26,474,092 of record CM049804.1, on the reverse strand, counting down.
TGTTCACCAATGGCTCATCTGAAGTGAATGGGTGCCGTCAGAATGAGAGTCCAAACAGCTGATAAAAACATCACAATAATCCACACCACTCCAGTCCATCAATTAATGTCTTGTGAAATCTGTTTTTATCAGCTGTTTGGACGCTCAATCTGACGGCACCCACTGCAGAGGATCAAAATTTCACCAAATCTGTTTTGAGGAAGGAATTTTTGGGTGAACTATTCCTATAAAAGTCACAAACATCGATGCCTTTGCAAAACTGCAGCACATTCCTGCACTGATCTTATAGCACTTTGTTTTATAAAAGGCTTGTAGTCTCAGCACAGCGGAGATCTGTGTCAGCTACCCAGACAGCATTTCTTTCTGTGCCCTCCTGTTTCCCTGGAGAGACGAGCACAAAGTCCACTTTATCAGTGTCAACCTCACTGCAGCAAACAGAGCAAGCACCAGCAATCTCTGCACCAACCACCACAGACCCCAACAAGACCCAATCCTCTGATATCTCCTAGCTGAATTTTTTTGGTGCCAAAGTCTAGATGCCAGAAGGCAAAACAGCATATTAGTCCTGATTTAGGGGTTGTGGGTTGCATGTGTCTGAGGGATGTTTTCATCTGCTGAATTCACATCGGGACAGGGAGGTTCTAGCTGCTACATCTGTCTTTTGGAGCGATTTGATCACAAATGGTTTATTGAGACACATTACTGTTTAAACTTGGTATTATTGTGACTCAAATTTGTCTCCTGTGACCACTTATGATTGGATTTTGTTGAGTGGCGGGCTTAATTCATACAAGAATATTGAAAAGCAGCAGAATATTGTAAAAACAACTCTCCACTTCAAGGGAAATTAGTGGAAAATAGAGATAAAAAAAAGAAGTAGCCATTTGTTCTGAGTGAATTATTCAGTTACATGACTTCTTGAAGTAAATAAATATGTTTCTGTCATAGTTTATGTGATGTAAACACGTGTATTCACCGCAAAGGAGCACACTTACACTACTGGTTAAAAGTTTAGGGTTGTTTGGTTTAGCCTGCATTCATTTGATCAAAAATACAGTAAATATTGTGAAATATTATTACAATTTAAAATAACTGTTTTCTATTTGAATATTTTAAAATGTCATTTATTCCTGTAACGTAAAGCTGAATTTTCAGCATCATTACTCCAGTCTTCAGTGTCACATGATCCTTCAGAAATCACTCTAATATGCTGATTTGCTGCTTAAGAAACATTTCTTATTATTATCAATGTCAAATATGATCAATTTGTTAAACTCAACATTTTTGTGGAAATCGATAGTTTTGACAAATAGAAAGAATAGAACAACCTTTATTTGAAATATAATTTTTTTGTACAATTATAAATGCCTTTACTGTCTCCTTTGATCAGTTGAATGCATCCTTGCTCAATAAAATAATTTTAAATAAAATACAATAATTGATAAATTCAGTGACCCCAAACATTTGAACAGTAGTGCAGTCTATGAAAATGTTGGACATTTTATTTGCATCTGCATCCATCAAAATATTCATAAAATCATGTGGATGAAAAACCTTACCGAATCGCTGTTGATAAAGTGTAAGAAAGACCAAAAAACGTATCACAGTGCTATCAAATATAGCCTATTTGAATGCATACTTGTTTGATGTTTCAAGCTAAGTACCTTGTTATTTCAGTCAAGTACCTGTATTAAACCAAATGTAATGATTTAATCCAATTCGTGTCACTGCATACCAAATATGAAGATGTTTTTGTGGTCTTTTTTGACCTTCTTTTAATGCATTGGTTCACTGATAAGTAACGATGGTTGAATGGGATGCATCAGTAATGGTATGCATTTAGAGTACACTACAAATGTTTGTCAGCACCTGAAGTTACTGTGAAATCGCACAAGACATTGCGTATCGCATACCGTACCACCAAGCTCACCACACGTGCCAGAGTGTACTCCCAGAGGAGCGCTCTACTTTCAGATGAAGAGGTGATCCTGTAGAAGAGGGAGAGTTCAGAATCATTGAAGCCCTGTATTGATTAATCTTGCAGCTGTAAATCCCTGGGACTTGTGGATCAGCGCTGAACTGGCAGTGAACGGGGGCTTTGAAATAAGGGCCAGAGTGAACGGCACTAATCTTCTCACAGCAGGCCCTTCCCCTCCAGGTCTGGCACCCTGCAGTCAGGCAAGAAGCTCCTTTTCGCAGCGCAGAGAACCCCCTTTTGGCCAAACTGCACCGTGGCCGGAAAATGTATAAACCTCTCTCAAATTATCCGGCTCAGAACCACCTTTTCTTCTGTGGAAAAAAAACAGACCTGTCACAATTTTGGTTGTAATATGCTTTATGCAATGGAGAAACGCATCTCAAAATGTGTATTTTATATTGAGAAACATTTTAGATTTTGTTCATCGTCCACTTTGAGTCAGATCTGCCAATCAATCCAGACAGAAGTGCAAAAATAATTGATGGAAAAAAGTATGGCCATTTGTATTTTTGTCCATTTTTCCTAATGAACCATCTCATTTGAGACTGTAATGGGAAAGTCTTTCAGAGCTGTGTGTCATGATTCCTCTGGTTTCTGTTTAATAAACGTATACTGGGCAACGGACTTGAGAAGTAGACAGCTGTTGTAGGATCTCTGGGATGCATGAACACATATATTGATTTATCCAAAAGAGTCATTCCCAAAATATGTTGACTTTTTGAATTCAGATCAGTTTTTTCAACATAAAAGCAGATTTATTAATGTCTTGACAAATTTAATACTAAAGTTTTTAATGTTAACAAGACCAATGGCTTGGAATAAATGGACAAAAAAGGTTTTTAAATTATCTGTACTATTATTCTGCTTTTTACATCCTTTTACACTCCTTCCACTAATGCTTGACTTAAACAATGAGTAAAAATAAAACACAAAAACAATACAGAGTAATAAACAAAATAATGTATCTCAAAATAAGTAAATAAATAATGTGTGAATCAATACAGAGACAAACCCTGTTCATATTTTATACAGATAGATGATGGATGGATAGATGGATAGAGATAGATAGATATAGATAGATAGATAGATAGATAGATAGATTAGATAGATAGATAGATGATAGATAGATAGTTGATAGATAGATAGATAGATAGATAGATAGTAGATAGATTTCATATTTTATCAAATTATATGCTTACAGAATTGTATTTTATTATTCGTTATTTGTGATTTACACATACATAAATACATTGTATATTATTACTTGTATTTTTTTATAAACAAACAAACAACTATTTCCTACTTATTACATTAAATTCTAGAATTGAGCATTTTTGGGTTTCCTAAACATATACTATACCGCTTTCAAGACTAAAGAGTCAATGGACTTTTTAGAACGAGCCAGAGTTTTTAATTCTCTAGTTCTTTAGAAAAGCATTACACCTTCACTGATCTAAAGATCCTATAATACGACTTCAATAATGTTTTAATCCCCAAAGAACCATATAGCAACATATGCATCCAATATAGGTATTATAGATATTGTTAAGAAAAATGTGCATTGCAGCTTTGCATTGCTGCGAGCTCCTCATAAAGAAGCTTCTGTAACATCATTGCACTTGAAGAACTGTCATATAAAAGCAATACATGATCCAGTCAAATCCATCAGAGCAGCATGTCTGTCTGAATGACCTTCATTCGCTGTGCAATCAAAGATGCATGCGATGCAAAACAAGCTCATCAAAGATCTATCATCTGTCGACTACGCCGTGAGCGAATGTGTGCATGCCTGTTAGGGATTGAGACATCGAGTTACTCTTCTATACACCGAGAGCTATCAACAGTCTCCGTGAGCTCACATCTTTACCTTTCCATCGCAACACACACCTTTTGGCTGGCCTGTTCCTTTCTCCCAAAGTGGCAAACAGACATTGTGCAAGATTTGTTTTTCTCTGGCATGTTCACACACACACACACACACACACACACACACACACACACACACAACACACACCACACACACACACACACACACACACACACACACACACACACACACACACACACACACACACACACACACACACACACACCACACACACACACACACACACACACACACACACACACACACACACACACACACACACACACACCCACACACACACACACACACACACACACACACACAACACACACACACACACACACACACACACACACACACACACACACACACACACACACCCACAACACACACACACACCACACACACACACACACACACAGATTCGTCTGCTGCTGAACGCCTCGTCCCGTGTGAGTCACAGCGGGGCCACGCGGGAGGCGGCAGGCGAAGCAGTCAAGCGTGTGGTGGCTGCTGCCCCAGATAGAGACGACAAAGCACCCGGAGTATTGGGCTGCAATGCTGCTCATTTGGAGACAAGCGATTCATTCAGTTCCAGCACAATGGGGAAAACGGTCTCCACAATGTCCTCAATTTGTCTCCAGTGCCATTTGTGTGAACACAAATCATCTTCATCTTCGCCAATGCTTGTGCTGAGGATCTGCAGTGGAGAGGGTTGATGTCCAAGCACTCATCTCTAACACTTGTCTATATCAGCTGTTGACGTGTCCTTTAACTACTTCAAACTGAAAATAAAGTCAATGAAAAATTAAAAGTGAAGATGCTTTTTTACCCTGCACTTACCATGAATGAATGAGCTAGTTTCAAGCTTCAAAAGGGAGCCCAAAAGTATAATAAAAGTAGTTCATATGAATTTAGCACTATATTTAAAGTCCTCTAATGTCACACAATAGAAAAGATTCAAGTCACTGGGCTGTGAAAGGCTGCGACTGCATCATAGAGTCAGGTGAACTTGAGATCAGTCAGTGAATGAATCGTTCTGTTTGGCTTTGTGCGCTTGAGCGGAGAGATTCTGACTCCAAAGAACAAGATCTACTCCAAAGGAACAATTTCATAACTCAATAAACTCACAGCTAAGGGCAGCTAGTGGAGGCAGCTAGAGTGGATGTTACAGTTTTGACTAATTAAATTACTTAAACAATGAAATAATTAAACAACAAATACATTTTAATTTGTGTCTATATAGTTTTTAAACAACAAATACATTTATTTTTTCCTATATAGTTTTTTTAGTTTTACGCTATTTTACTGAATAAAAAGAGTTAAACTAAATAAAAATGAGAATTTTTGCCTTTGCAACTAGATGAAAAAATATTTTTTGTGTTTTATTTTATTTCAGTTTATTTTATTTTAAGAAATGAAACTATTTGTTATGGTTTTAATGTTAGTTAACAATATCCCTGATCTGCATATCACACAAATAGTGCACGAGTCTTATGGACACATTTTATAATACTTTTATAATGTTTTCTTATATAATTTTTTTAGTTCATTCACTTTTATTCTATTTAATACAATTGCCAGAATATTCTTAAATTCACATTTTGTTTCCTCTGCAGAAGAAAAACAGTACAATGCTCTTGGAACAACCTGAGGGACGACAAGAAGACAAAAAAGAAGGCAAGCTAGGCAAGCAGACGTAAGTTCTATTATCACAACTCTCGGCGGGTATAGCATGGTTATGAACATGACTATATTAATGTGTTTGGTCTTGTCAGAATAGATCTGCTACGCTGCTACTGCAAGAACCAAGACTTGCTACTGCCAATACTTCTACAGACATGCTGCTGTGAGCATGAAAGAAATACTGCTGCTGAAAGAAATACTGCTGCTGCATTAGTGATTGACGTTCGACGCCGAGGCTTCGACGCCGAGGCTTCGAAGCTGTATGAAAAAAAAAGACACATCTCACATTGATTGAAGTATCACTGTTCAGCTTGATTCGTTTTTGCCATGCCATGACGTCCGAGCTTCAGCTTCATTCCCTGAAAACCACGTGACCCTTTCTTCATATCTGGTTCAAACAAAGCGAACCTCAGCGCTGTTTCCTTTACGTTATATTACATTATAATGCGTTTGCATTGTTTTATTTTTATCCTAATTTATATATTAAGGTCAAATAAACTTTGCCCATGAAATAACAGTCCAAGGACTGAGGCAGAGTAAACATTGACAAATCACAGATTTAATTAATGAGTTTGTTTGATTTATTTGAATAATTTTAGTGGTAGTAAACCGACACAAATGAATGACTTTGACAATGGCCATTATTTTTATACAATAAATTAAAACAAGGAATCAGTAGTAGAACCAAATTTGAAACCAGCAGCTGTAATGAATCACAGCACTTTGGAAGGTGTTATTCATTTTTATGACCACTAGATGGCCACAGCATGAACCGTTTTAAAAAGCTTCGAGTAATGAACCTTTTTCCGATACAATTGGGTTGACAGCTTCACTGGTTCAGAACGCTTCACTTCGCCATCACTAGCATATATAACATGTATGAAATAACTACCAAATATAGCATATATGACATTACCCCATAGCAGGTCTATACCAGGTGTGTCTCACTCGTCCTTAAAAGTGAAGCTGCGGGCACTTTAATCGTCCCCTGGTGGCTGGCTGCAGTACAGGTCATAAACCCCGCCCTCTCCATGTAAATGAATGGGACTTGAGTCAAAATAAAAAAATAATTACACTTCCAATACAATTTTCTGAAATATGGTTTTGGTCATTTAAAGTATTGTTATCACGCTGATGATATGTTATGTTGTTGTGATAAGTTGATTTTAGCTAGTAATTTGATGTTAAAAACGGGACGTGTTTAGGTTTGATTGGATAGAGTTTGATTTTGGGCTGGGAATTAATTTGATTCCGTGCGGCTCCACCTCACGACTCTACTGGGCACTTGGGCTCCAAATGATGTAATTTACTCAAGATGGCAGCGGCCATACTGAGATGTATTTGGTTCACGTTTCTATAGTGGAAGGAAGCGGAGACAAGTCGTCCATCTTTTTTTTTACAGTCTATGGTCTATACATGTGGTGGTGGAGGGTTTCTGAAGCATAATGCAACTGCTACAGCAAGCGTTAAGTATTTGAAGTTGAGCAGCAAGCTCATTGGCTACTGATACAAAAAGAACCAATCAGCTTCGCCATGTGATAATGATGTTTTGTGTCAGGCTAGGTGTGTTTGACTTGAAGCGGCGCAGCGCAGAATGATCAGTGTATGATATCAAAGTACCGCGAGAGCGATAAGAGAGCAGATGGATCCGTATGCTTTCGAACCGCTCTCGTTACTCTGATGTCATAAACTGATCATTCTGTGCAGCGCCGCTTCAAGTCAAACACACCTATTGAGTTAGACCTTTTGGACCGCGCCATCTATAGTTTCATGACAGAACTTTGGATTTGTGCCAAAATCATGTTGGTAAAAAACACTGTAATTTGTGAAATTGTTTAACAACAACTAGCCATTAGTTCTCAGATAATTTGAGCTTGAGAGCCCTACTTTAAAACAAGGAGTAAAAAACAAAATCCACTTAATAAAAGGAAACCATCATCATTTACTCACCCTCATGTTGTTCCAAACCTGTATGCTGTCATTTTTCTGCACAACACAAAATACAATTTTGAAAGAATAAATAATAAGTAAAAAAAAAATTGAAAATAAAATAAATTACATATTTTAATGTATACATTGCTATTTGATTTAAAATAAATAGATACAATTTTGAATCAAATTAGATTTTTTTTTATTTTATTATTATTTTATTATACCTTTAAACACAGGATGGGTTTCATTACTTGAAGGCTGTCTACAACACCAACCTCCACCCTATCAAAAGAGTAAAAGTTCTTCTTCAGAGTGGACGCACAAACAGTACAATGTGTGATTAATGTTTAAGCTCCTTATGAGATACTCCTAATGCTTATTTGATTATGCAAGTAGCATAAGCTCATTAGTAACAAGACACACTGGTATTAGAGGATAACTCCTTCAAAGCATAAATAAGTCATCTACTGTATACAAAAGCGTGACTTTGATTTCTATTGTATAGATGAGTCACAGAATCTCTTTAGAAGAGTGGACTCATGGTCATTTCTCTCTCACAGCAATACATCCATTAGGGAGCGTATGTGTCATTTGCAAGATTTAATGGGCCGAAACAGATTTGGCCTTTCCCTCGTTCAATTCAATTCTGTTCTAATAAAAAAAAACACAAAAAAAAACATTGTGAGATCTGTCGATGGTTATGCTGCGACACATTTTCTGATTGCGCCGGTCGCCAGCCTCAATCAGTCTCAATATTGAGAGTTACCACAGGTACTTGTGAACTCCCCTGGACCGACCTTTTACAGAGACAGACCCGCGTCACCTTCAGCCAACATCAATCTGTCTGAAATCTCACCGGCTTTGTCAGGAACTGCAGAGAGAGAAATTAATTAACAGTATGCACATTCACTGAGTAATGAGCAGCTTCAGTCTGCCTGGGAGTAAAGTGATGTTTCATCAGTTCTCAACTCCATGAAAGACTCAACTGAGAATATGGTTGAGAATCATCCTCAATCAAACTATCACTCAGCTCAAATTACATAGATAGATAGAATGACAGACTGATAAAATGATAGATAGGCCTAGATAGACAGACCAAGAACAAATGATAGAATGAAGATAGATGACAGAACAATAGACAGAACAAAGAATGACAGATAGAATGATATCAGATAATAGAACGATAGATAGAACGATAGATAGATAATCGAAAGAACGATAGATCGAAGAACGAAGATTATAAACGATAGAACGATAGAACGATAGAACGATAGATAGATAGAACGATAGAACGATAGATAGAACGAGATAGAACGATAGATAGAAGATAATAGAACATAGATAGAACGATAGATAGAACATAGAACGATAGAACGATAGACATAGATTAGATAGATAGATAGATAGAGATAGATAGATAGATAATAATAGATAGACGATAATAGATAGATAATAGATAATAGATAGAATAGATAGATAGATAGATAGATAGATAGATAGGTAGATAGAATAGATAGATAGATAGATAGATAATAGATAGATAGATAAAGTAGATAGATAGATTAGATAGATAATAGATAGATAGATGATAGATAGATAGATAGACAGATAGATAGATAGATAGTAGATTGATAGATAATAGATATATAGATAGATAGATTGAACGTTAGATAGAACATAGAGAGATATAACGATAGATAGATAGATAGATAGAACGATAAATGAATACAAACAATTATTCTGTATTAATACTTTAGTTGCCGACACAGGATAATAAAACAGTAATTTTCCATTACAAGCAATTTTTGCTTCCTTAATGGACTGTGTTTACTAACAGTTCTTCCCATTAACTCATCCTTCACAAAACTGACATGTTTGAGAGTCCACCTTAGTTAGATTGTTTGTCAGAACATGATAATTGTGTTTACAGCGTGCATTTGGCAACCAAAAATATCAGCTATTTAAAGAAGCATCACACTTAGAGCATTTAAACAGTGCCTTATTGTAATACTATAATGAAACGATTATTTTAATTTGGCAACGTCATTGGATGTAATTTATCTTATATGGCCCATATGGTGAGGCGATTAAACTAATTTAAGACATATTGCAGGTTTTTCCTACAAACTCAAATGTCAATAGTTTACTGCTCATGCGGAGAGGCTGTGGTGATCTTTTTGCTAAGTCGAGACTTGAAATGAGGATCCATTTCTTGTTTTGGATTTGTTTGTACCAAAAACTGAACACAGCAGCTTAAAACATGTTCTTAGAAAAATTGAAATCATATTTTGATGCAGCTAAAGCCAACATTCAAGCTTTCACTGCACACTAAATCTCTGACAGATCTATCTGGAGGATTCGAAAAGCATTTGTGACCTTGGACCACAAAACCAGTATTAAGTCACTGGGGTATAGTTATTATAGCAATAGCTCAAAATACATTGTATAGGCCAAAATTATTGATTTTTCTTTTATGCCAAAAATCATCAGGGCATTAAGTAAAAATCATGTTCCATGAACATATTTTGTAAATTTCCTACTGTAAATATTTCAAAACATAATTTTTGATTAGTATTCTTTGCTAAGCTTTGCTAAGAACTTCATTTGAACAACTTTTAAAGAGATTTTATCAATATTTAGAATATTTTTCACCCTCAGATTCCAGATATTCAAATAGTTGTATCTCAGCCAAATATTGTCCTATCCCAACAAACCATACAAAACTGTTTTTGATATTAAACTAAAATAAATATATTTAACATGCAAAAATACCACAGAAAATCACAAAAATACCCCAGATAGTTAAAATGTAGGTCAAATATTTAATGAATAATTTTTTTCTAGACTAAGATTTAACATAAATGCATGGCATGCTTTATTTTTTATATGGTTAAATGTAGGGTAGGCAATTTCAGAGAGGCTAGCAAGCTAGCTTTAATAGCATCAGATCCCACTCTCCCTGCATAATCAGTCTCCAAAGCCACGCCTCCTCCAAAACACATGAATGCGTACAGGCAGACCAGAGGCTAACCGGAGACACAATGAGAGACAGCGTTAGTGGAGGGTTAAATGCAATCCTGTCATGATTACCTCATGTCTTGTTTACTGGTTACAAAATATTACTGTACAAATTTGCATAATATTACAGAAATAACACCTTCCGTTCTTGCTCGGTTTTCAGTAGTGTAATGGATCGCTGATGACGCACCATGTCTGCGGGGACAGGGTGCGCAGAGGTATGCATATACACTGACATTCAGGTAGGACAGCCTATCGTAGCCCTCGGACCGGGATATGAAGAGACTTTCAACCAGCATAACAAAAATTTAGTTTTGAACCAAATCACCTACCTTGCCTTAAAAAAAATACTCCACTTAATAAAACAAGCTGATTTTGACACAAATTTTGGTCAATGGACCAAACTGTTTCAATACAGAAAGCTGCAGTCATTTAGAGCTTTCATGTTTTCATATACCGGCAGCCATATCACCCTGTAGCCCAAGACCGGTTTCCGATTGAAGCTAAGCAGGGTTGAGCTGGTCAGTACCTGGATGGGAGACCTCCTGGGAAACTAGTTTGCTGCTGGAAGAGGTGTTAGTGAGGCCAGCAGTGGTGCTCACCCTGTGGTCTGTGTGGGTCCTAATGCCCCAGTATAGTGACGGGGACAACTATACTGTCAAAAAGCACCGTCTTTCGAATGAAACGTTAAACCGAGGTCCTGACTCTCTGTGGTCATTAAAAATCCCATGGCACTTCTCGTAAAGAGTAGGGGTGTAACCCCGTTGCCTGCAAAATTCACACCACTGGCCCTTGTCAATCATGCTTCCTAATAATCCCCATCCACTTGATTGGCTCTATGACTACTCTCCTCTCCACCTGTAGCTGGTGTGTTGGTGAGCGCATACACTTGATGGCTCTATGTCTCTACTCTCCTCTCCACCTGTAGCTGGTGTGTGGTGAGCGCATACACTATGATGTCTCTATGACTCTCTCTCCTCTCACCTGTACGGTGTGTGGGTGGCGCATACACTTGATTGGCTCGATGACACTCTCTCCCTCCACCTGTATCTGGTGTTGGTGAGACTGGCGCCGTTTCCTGTGGCAGCCGTCACATCATCCAAGTGATGCGGCACACTGGTGGTGGTTGAGGAAGACCCCCCCCATATGATTGTAAAGCGCTTTGAGTGTACAACAATACACAATAAAAAGCGCTATATATATATATAAATGCATAATTCATTCATTCATGTGGTCTTTAAATGGAATTGGAATCAGAGTTTAGTTTAATTCCATACAATTCCCATCCCTGGTGAAGACTGAAGCACCCATAATCCCCTCTTCATTTTTACCTCTTCTGTTCCGACGAGCCTTTTTGAGACCCATGTACTGTGAGCATTGACTCTGAGAAGAGGGTGTCAGGGCTCTAGGTAAATTTCATCCCTTTACAACGATTAACAAGAGTTTTAAAGCAGGAAGCGTAAAACGGATCTCTGTTACACAAGGTCAGTGGATGTGTCAGGGTAGAGTATCTATCAGCCTGCTGTAATCAGCTGCCCGAGATGATGATGATGGGCCCTCTGCGCTTTATTTGTGATACACAGTACAATTAGTCATGTTGATGATTATGTACAGTGTGTTCTTAGAGACATTAACTTAAAATTGATTAAATTATAGCCCTGCATGGTTTTAATGTAATAGGGAGGAGATCGATACAGGTCTTAATTGCAGCAGGAATGAAGCTCTGCCTGCTATGAGACTTTATTTCTATTTAGAGATTCAATAAGAGCCACGGGCCACATGGCGTTACCCATTTTCCTTGTGTTTATCTTTATATCACGGGTACGGATCTGAAATACTTCTTTTGTGCAATTAAATTTTAATGGAATTTTAATTGCACTATATCACATTATAAGAAACCCAATTTATGGCTAAAATTGCATGACACTGAGCTAGATCCTTTTAAAATAGTGCTAATTACTGTAGCAGCGCTGCCACAAATCAATGACTAGCTTAGCTCAGCGAGAGAGAGAGAGAGAGAGAGAGAGAGAGAGAGAGAGAGAGAGAGAGAAGAGAGAGAGAGAGAGAGAGAGAGAGATAGATGAGAGAGAGAGAGAGAGAGAGAGAGAGAGAGAGAGAGAGAGAGAGAGAGAGAGAGAGAGAGAGATAGAGAGAGAGAGAGAGAGAGAGAGAGAGGTTTGCTTCCTGCAAACACAAAATATTGCTGGGGTGCTTCAGTGTTTGCTACAGAATTAGAAATCCTGGAAATAATTTGGTAAACAATAACAACAATTTTTCTGACATTTCCAAAATTGCATCCTTACTAATTAAATTTCAAACATCTTTTTTATTATATCTTATACTATACTATACTATACTATACTATATTTATTTGATTGTATGTATGTATTAAATCATTTGATTGTATTTTGTTAAATAAATATTTAAAAGTTTGGGGTAAGTAATGGTATCCATTAAATTGACCAAAAGTGAGAGTAAAGACATTTATAATGTTACATTTATGATGTTATAACATATTTTTGTTCACATAACTTTATATTAACTAAGGAATCTTGAAAAAAGCAGCAAAAAGCAGCAAAAACTGTTTCCAACATTGATAATAATAAAAACCATTTATTAATAATTGATCACCAATAATAACTGATAATAATCAAGCACCTAATCAGCATATGGCTGCAGAAAATTTAGCTTTGCTATCACAGGGAAAAATGTAAAAATATATGAAACTGTATAGTATTATTGTATTTTTTACTGTATTTTGATTAAATAAATGAATCATTGGTGCACATAAAAGACTTCTTTCAAAAACACTATATATATATTTAATTAAAATAATTATTATAATTATTCCTAACTTTTTTTTTTACAATATTGTATATATTTATTAGACAACTGCATATTATATATAATTGTTATTTATAATAAAATACAATTAATAATACAAATATTGTAGGCCTATAGTATAAGGTATAGGAAAGATGACATTGAGGAATGTCAGGAATGTCAGAAAAAAATAGTATTGTTATTGTTTACAGGACTTCTAATACTGTAGCCAACACCGAAGCACCCCAGCAATATCTTGTGCTTGCAGGGTTAAATTAATTTACAGTTCAACCTTCCCCTGCATCTTTCCTAACCTTGTTGTTTCTCTGTCTAGTGTGCTCTCCTCCAAAGGCAAGGTGAATCCAGCCCGCTGCACAGCGTGAGGCTCTGACGACACCTGCGTGAGGGGCCTGCTAATGGGCCTTCGTTATCTCCGTCTTACCCAGAGAAAAGTCCACTCCACAGAGCTGAGAAAACCGCAGGGCAGGCGTGATGAGTGCTGCGGTGAGTGGGAGGTTATCAATCAACCTTGCCGCTTGCACGCTCCCTGCGCCTGGCCTGGGCAGGGAACACACCTCGGGGTACTACCAAGAAAGCAAGAGAAGGAAATAATTGATCTCACATATATTACGTCCAGATCTAGCTCTGATTTGACAAGGTTGAGATAAAATGTATATTCAGACAAGCAAGATGTGGAAGATTGTTTTGGCCTTCCATCTGTAGGCAGACCTGAAGCTGTTCTGAAACTTAGTAAGCTGCCAACTTAAACAGGATACTAAGGGATCATGAAGGTGCTTTCAAATGGTAGAAGCAGCCTTACATTGCCTTTTGAGACACAAAACTTAATATGTAGTCAAGAATAAGACAATGCAATATTGATTGTCTTATAGTAGTGTCAATAAGATAAGATGTTAATATTTGATAAATATTTGATATTTTAGTTGAAGTTTTAGTCATTTTGTTGTGTTTTTGTAATTTTTTAGTACATCAAGTTAAACTAAATTGAAACTAGAAAAGGCTGTCTTGGCAACTTTATATTATATTTCAGTTTAAAAAAAAATTGGTAATATTTTTTTAATGGTTAGTTAGTTTTAGTTTCAGTTAACTATAATAAACCTGATTGCAAGAAGCTTACTGAAAACAATTCAGTCTTATATATGTATATATATATATAGTCACCAGCCACTTTATTAGGTACACCTGTTCAATTGCTTGGTAACAAAAAATTGCTAATCAGCCAATCACATGGCAGCAACTCAATGCATTTAGGCATCTAGATGTGGTGAAGACGACTTGCTGAAGTTCAAACCGAGCATCAGAATGGGAAGAAAGTGGATTTAAGTGACTTTGAACGTGCAATGGTTGTTGGTGCCAGACGGGCTGGTCTGAGTATTTCAAAAACTGCTGATCTACTGGATTTTCACACACAACCATCTCCAGGGTTTACAGAGAATGGTCCGAAAAAGAGAAAATATCCAGTTGAGCGGCAGTTGTGTGGATGAAAATGCCTTGTTGATGTCAGAGGTCAGAGGAGGAATGGGCAGACTGGTTAGAGATGATAGAAAGACAACAGTAACTCAAATAATCACTCGTTACAACCAAGGTATGCAGAATACATCTCTGAACACACAACACGTCGAACCCTGAAGCAGATGGTCTACAGCAGCAGAAGACCACACGGGTGCCGCTCCTTTCAGCTAGAACAGGAAACGGAGGCTTACAATTCACACAGACTCACCAAAATTGGACAATAGAAGATTGGAAAAACAGTTATTCAGATAGTAGGGTCAGAATTTGGCGTAAAAACATGAAAGAACGGATCCATCCTTCCCTGTCTCAGTGGTTCAGGCTGGTGGTGGGGGTGTAATAGTGTGGGGATATTTTCTTGGCACACTTTGGGCAACTTAGAACAATTGAGCATCGTTTAAACGCCACAGTCTACCTGAGTATTGTTGCTGACCATGTCCATCCCTTTATGACTACAGTGTACCCATCTTCTGATGCACTTCCAGCAGGATAATGCACCATGTCACAAAGCTCAAATCATCTCAGACTGGTTTCTTTCTTGAACATGACAATGAGTTCACTTTACTCAAATGGCCTCCACAGTCACCAGATCTCAATCCAATAGAGCACCTTTGGGATGTGGTGGAACGGGAGATTCACATCATGGATGTGCAGCCGACAAATCTGCAGCAACTGCGTGATGCTATCATGTCAATATGAACCAAAATCTCTGAGGAATGTTTCCAACACCTTGTTGAATCTATGCCACGAAGAATTAAGGCAGTTCTGAAGGCAAAAGGGGGTCCAACCCGGTACTAGCAAGGTGTACCTAATAAAGTGGCCAGTGAGTGTATGTACATATATATATATATAGCCAAATATCTGTGTTGCTTGTAAGAGTATTGGAAAAATTAATAAAATATTATTTTATACATAATATAAATATTTTTTTAACATACCTGAATAAACTCAAATTACAGTTACATCAACGAGTGTCATGATCTTCCTGTCCTTAACATCAACCTGCCAAAAGGGACAACGGATGAAAATTAGCCAGTGTTGGCTAAATCTGGCACATTTTACATATTGTATGTACTATTAATGTGCATTGTACCTGATTAAATAAAATAAATGACAATTTAAAATATAGAAATAGCTCCTTAAAGTCAAAACAGAAAATAAAATAAACTTTTTGCAGAAACACATACCGTTCCAAACTTTTGGGTAAGATTTTTTTTTTAAAGATATTTCAAATAAATGCTGTTCTGTGTAAAATAGAAAACAGTTACTTAATATGTTCGAGTATTTCACTTGATTACTGAATTTGTAATCAAAGATATTTTTAAGTAATCAAGTGTGTATTAAAATGTCACAGTGTTCCAAATCCATCACTTATGAGGTTTCATTTCAGATAACATGCTGCCTTAGAAGGACAACAGCAGCTCCGCTGGGTTCTGGAACAGAGCTAAATGGACTGAACTGAAGTCATTTATTGCGAGTTTATTCATTCGGCTCGGGGCTGGAGTTGCACATTTGCATTGGCAGAGCCCCTAAGGGGGAATAGCAGGAAAGAGGAAGGTGCGCTTGGCATTCTGCGTCTCTGGCATACAAGAGCTCCTTTCTGCTGGGTCAGCCTCCACCTCAGCCTTTAAACAAACAACACACTGCCCCAGCGAATGCTGTCCGCCCCTACAAACAGCCATAACAGAGGGCCCTCCCTGACTGCCAAAGAGAACGAGGGGGGAGAAAAGAGAAGAAACAAGAAAGAAATGACCCCTGTTCTCCTGAGATAGCGCTGAATCCCTGCACTGTCAGGGATGTTGAAATGCACAGTTGCTCAACAAAAGCAAAGAACAAAATGAAGGTCACGGGAAAAGCAAGGGCAGACATCAAGTCAGGTGCAAGGCATGCTGGGGCACAATGCCATGCCTGAAGCAATTTTGCTTTGCCTCTTAGAATATGTAATTAACTACAGCTAAATTTTGCATAAAAATATGCACACAAACAGCAATTCAACTCGAATTCAGCAGGTATGAGAAACTGTTGAAAAGAAGCAAAATAATAGAATAATTTTATACCTCATATCTCATGTGATTGACGTTTACCCACTGTAGAGGGCATAACCACACCATATGGTTACAAAATGCCTATTTTTCTATCCACCTCAAGAGATTGTGACGTGCCATTTGTGACGTGCAGAGCTTTTCATTGGAGAAAGCAATATTATGGACAGAGCACATGTATTTTGTCCATAAGAAAATGTTTGAAGTAAAAATTCTTAATGATAGTATAATAATTTCAGTAAAGGAAATCTCAAAAGTTATTGGAGTTGCACTGATGGTCTAACATTTTTTATTCTACATCCAAGAAATCTGTGCCAGCTAAACAAATTGCATTAAAGCAAACAGAAACAAAACCAATGTAGTATATGAAGACATAATCATAACAACAGAACTTTCGAAAAGAGGAAATAATGAAAGACATGTTACACACACACACACACACACACACACACACACACACACACACACACACACACACACACACACACACACACACACACACACACACACACACACACACACACACACACACACACACACACACGCACGCACGCACGCACGCACGCACGCACGCACGCACGCACGCACGCCCGCACACACCGCACGCACACACACACACACACACATATTTTGCACATGACATGTGTAAAAAAAATCTCAGATCCATTGATCCTTGAGGCAAATTGTATCCCGATGAGGAGTGTGCTTCTAGACTCTGGACGTTTTGAATATTGCAAATGTAATCTAGTTGCTAGGCAACAATAAATCCCATACATCCAAAAATTGCCAAAATGACTTGAATTTCAGTTTGTTCCTAACAGAAAACTATCGTATATTTCATTTTTAAGATGTTTTTGGAGCTTGACAGCTGTCACTATGAACTGTCATTGTATGCAAAACAGCTGTGAATAGAATCTTTTCATGGACAGTATATGGGAACAACATGAATGAGTAAATAACAGAATTGTTTATTTTTGGTGAACTATTCCATTAAAATGTAAAATAATAAATCATGCAAGTTGTTTACTCAATGCATGACCAGAGATAATATTTCCCTTCATTGCTTTCTGAGATTAGAATAAAAGGGATTTCTTTTAAAACGCTTCTTCAGATGAGTAATGCTTTGCTTTAACAAAATAAGTGTCAAATATACACAAATATGTATTGCAAACCTCATCAAAGTGCCTGACAGTCTTGAGTTACCAGGGAATTCGTTGTCCATGTAATAACAAAATGCAAAGAAGTTCCCAAAAACAAAAATCACAAGGCATTTAAATGCATCTGTTGAAAGATCAGCCTTTTCTGGATTTTAGAAAAATAACAGCCTACATCTCCCGAACAAGTTGCACAAAGTCCTTCAAAACCATAGCAGAAAGGGTGCAGAATGAGTTACAGGTGCAACGGGGAAATATTTCTAGAGATAAATCGAAAGTGTGAGGGAACAGATTCTTCTACTGAGAACACCTGACCTTGAAGCACACTGTTGTCCTTGACCAAAGATTGTTGGAGGCCTTTCACGAGGCAGTTAACTTGATTGTGCTTCTGATGTTATATAAGAGCACAACTGAGTCAGACGTCTGATTTTGGGCTCCTCGTTAGCACTGCAGGATGACAGCAGACAGAGCCACTGGGTATACTGTCATGCTCTGATAACATTTAATAGCATTAGTGTGTTGATAAGTTGATAAATCAACTCCTGGCTTCTCCTGGCGTAGCGGGCGGAACACAATGAGAATCTAATGTGACTCATAATAGACGCCTTTTTTGCATATGAGATTGAATCATACAAAAGCGTGCCCAGGTCCAAAACAAGACATTATAATTAGTACAAAGAAAATTACTATTTTTGAACATTACTATTTTTTGCATTGCAATATGATTATCACAACAATTCTTCCCAAATGTTATTATTACTGTAATACATTTGGATGTTTTGCTTATGAACTGATTTGTAATATTTCCACTATTCTCAACGGTGATTGTCATTACGGTCATGATTTTAATTAACTGTAAATTAAAAGCAGACTAAATTAAAGGCTGTACAACAAATACTACAATGTATAAACACCATACAATTAAATAAATCATTATTAATTAATTTATTTATAACATGCATTTTTAGATAATATAAATTTGTAAGATTATTAAAATTAATACAAATTATATTCATAAACCATATGAAAAAGTAAAAAAAATAAAAAAATATTCTAATAATTAACTAACATACATTTTTACTAACTAACATATATTTTTATATAATAGAACTTTGTAACAATTTATATTTTTCATTTATATTTCTTAGAGAAATAAAATAATATTAATTAATCATGCAAACAAATAAAAAAATAGAAATCTATTTTTTTATAATAAAAATTCTTATAAATTATAATAATGATTTGGACCAATACAAAGATAAAACAAGTCCATCATGACAGAACATTCAATGGGAAATAAGACGGCATGTGCCGGCCTTCTCATTTGACACTCAAGCATATCTTTGTGTTGTCGGTTTAGACATCTGCTAAAGTGCATTTGCTCAAGCCCTCCTGCTGTGTGCCCATCATGCTGATGAGAGGAACAGACAGCTCTTTGAATCTTACTGACTGTAAAACAGAGCCAAACAAAGACAGACTTATGGATCAAAACTCAATTACCTTCAAAGAGGAGAGAGGCATGTTTGCAGGTGAGAGCCATCACACATTCCAGTTTCCATTGCTTCATGTTGAAGTGTCAGAGCCGACGTTCTCTGACTCCTACTGATGACAGGTCATGCCTTTAACCAGACACAGAGAGAACGGTGTGTGTCAGTCATCACATATTCTTCACATGCCACTCTTATCAGCAGCTGGGTTCATCACTGGAGATTCACAAAGAAAATGAACACCTTTCAACAAGAAAAATAACAGAATGAGAAACTACAGAGCTTCACGTCTCATTGACCTCCTAACAAATGATGGACGCACTTCCAGCTTAGATTAAACACTGTCAAAATCTCAAAACGACTTGACCTTACTTTCTTGATGCATGCTTATTGTGCATGATCCACCAGTGCAAATTTTCCAAACAAAAACCTTTGTAAACTTTTGTAATCTTTTTTTTTTCAAAATAACTTACGCTTTCTCTGAAAAACATTTATTTTCAACTGATCTCACAAATCTCTGCTACTTTATTTAGTATTTTACAGTTAAAATTAACACGGCCAACCATTTAAGTTGTTAAAGCACACTAACATAAGAAAAATAGACTATTGTTACATTTTTGAGAAAACTATTTAAGCAAAACTATAAAAAAAGCAAGCGGCTTAAACTTCAAGAAGTACTAATTTGGGTTGATTTAACTAATTACAAGTATACAGAAGGATTTCACTCTAAAATAAATTATGTTAAAATTACGGTACATATTTATGGTAGAAATCCTTTTTTTACCTTAAATGTACTGTTAATCCCCGTAATAATAAAACACATAATGAATCAAAGTTAATAGAAAATTGTCTGTTCATAAAACATGGCCTATACTTATGAGTCATACCAAACATTGAGTAATGACACTAAAATAATGGAATAAACATTAAATAAACAACAGAAAATTGTTGAGAAGAAACTATTATTTTACATAAAAATAGCCATAAGTGAAAGTGATACTGTATGTCATGCAGTGAAATCTATAAATGTCATTTTACTGCTTTTGACTATAAATACAGTCAATAATAGTTGATACAGCCCAAAATCATACATTTGACACTATTTTACAGTACAATTACTTCTCATGTGCTTTAAAACATTTATACATTTTCACCATATGGTGAGCTTTTACTTCATCATAACATCACAAAAACACCATCATATTACAGTATACACTGTAAAAACAAATGTAAATAAAACAGATTATTGGACTGCGTTTAACAAAGTACTATTTTAGTTTTTCATGTTTATTTCAATGACACTTGCCACTTCTTCACTAGCAATTTCTAAGTGAAAACTGTTTCTACACCAGTCATTTGTTCTGTGTTGTTTGTAAATGGTTATGCAAGACTCGATTGTAAAGCAATTACCTACTGAACACAATCTCTTTCTTAATGGCCTATTCTCTACATTCTACATTCTGTGTATAAAAACACAAGTTGTCTGAAAACAGGACTCTGTCTTCACTCTGTCTCTCTCAAAGACTCTGGATTAAAGCATATGGCTGTCATTGACATGAGATCACCCGCAGGAACTGTATATTACAGGTGCAGGTGAGTTATAAAGCCTTTTGTCTTTCAGAAGCTAAAAGCACTTCACCATCATCACGAGGAATCAGCCTTTCTCACAGGTATCATGCTGTTTTGACAGCCTCGCTGTGTCTGAGCTCTATATATACAGCATATGCTGGCAATTTCGTCTTCAGGCTCTCCACCTTCTCTGTCAGCCCTCCCAGGCGCATCTCTACAGCTATTTCTGCATGCCATCTGCTAATTTGTTCGCTATTCCCCGAGAGACTCTGACAATACGATCCCGTTTCTTTCCAAGCGGAGTCTGTTCCATGTTCCCGTGTTGTTTTTAATTAAGCACAGGCAACAATGCTAAAGCGAAGGACTGAAAGGTGACGCAGTGTGCCATTAATCTGCATGCAATTATAATTGTGTGTAAGTGCATGTCATCTTAGTCATAGATGCAGACACCTTCTTTCCACCCACTCATCGTATTTCTTTATTTTACACCTCTTCTGCTTGAGGCTGTGTATTAGTTGAAGGAATAATTCACCCAAAAACGAAAATGTCATCATTTAGTTACCCTCAGGTCGATTCAGACTTTCTTTCTTAAGTGAAACACAAAAGTTTTTCAAGAATATCCTGGACACGCTTTTCAATATAATGAAAGTAAATGAAGACTGGAGCTGCCAAACAAAATGTCCAAAATGTACCATTAAAGTATCATAAAATATGATTCTTAATGTGAAATTAAAGTCGTTATTCACTGAAAAAACTTGCCATTGATTCCATTTCTTCTTAAAAGTTTATGAAAGAACAGTCACTCTTCCGAGTCGAGCCTTTTCAAGGAATCATCTGACTCAGGTCACAAAACTTCACAAATCAGTACTTGACTCAATGATTAGATCATTTAGTGCTCTCTGCACTATAAATATTATCACAGTTTTAATAGTAAAAGACTGTAAAAATACTACAGTAAAAAACTGTAATAGATGGGACATTTCATGTAATATTACAGTTGTTTGAAACTTTGAAAGACTTTGAAACTTGTCCTCTGAACTAATATAATAGATTTTTAAAGATGTTAATGTAATAATCAATTTAATAAATTGTGAAATTTACAGTAAAAAATGACACCTGTGGTTGCCAGAACATTATATATATATATATAGGCAGAGGCCAAGTTTCAGTCTTTTTGAAAGTGCACATACAGTGTAATTAAATGGAAAACCAGTACGTTATTTAAACTTTTTCCTTTTGTGTTTTGCAGAAGAAAGAAAGTCATGCAGGTTTTCACACGACATGAGGGCGAGTAAATGATGAAAGATGAAAGAGCATGAGGGACACAGACAGTCATGGCTGGCGCTTGCTTTGTGTGTGTGTGTGTGTGTGTGTGTGTGTGTGTGTGTGTGTGTGTGTGTGTGTGTGTGTGTGTGTGTGAGTGTGTGTGTGTGTGTGTGTGAGAGAGAGCGAGAGAGAGAGAGAGAGAGAGTCACAGACAGGTAATGATGTAAGAACATGCAAACAGCACTCAGAAGGCAGCTGTCCCAGAACTTCCACACTGATTTGATGGATTATTGCTGTTGGCTGTCTCAGAATTTTCCAGAGATCTAATCACTGACTGTGGACAGTTTGTTAGCAAAGTTAGTTTGTTCAGTCTCTGAAAGTTTAGATATGGAAAAGTAGAGAAGGATGCTGGGACAGTGTGCAATTTACACAGCATGAGTCATGGCTTGGAAAGTGAGATATGCCGGGGCATTTAGGGATTCAATTACAGAGGCTTTCTGCAGCTGGGATCAAGAGTAAATTACCTGAGAATTAAAGGGATAGTTCTGAACCTGTAGAGCTTTGCAGTCTGGTTTGGTATCAAGAGTAAATTACCTGATAATTAAAGGGATAGTTCTGAACCAATTCTGGTATAATTTACTCACCCTCATGTCGTTTCAAATCCATATGACATTCTCTCTTCGGTGGAATGCATTTCAACTGAGGTAGCAAACAGGATGCAGAACTGGAATGGAATCCAAAGATTCAAACCTGCTGAAAATTGAGTTTGCATGTTACATGATATTTAATACATATTTTCAGGTCACACTTTAGTTTGGGGACCAATTCTCACTAAACTCCTCATTTGCTTATGTAGTAAGGTGGTTGTTAAGTTTAGTTATGGGTATGGTTAAGGGATCTAAAATATGGTCATGCCGAATAAGGCATTAATTATGTGCTTTATACACACTTATAAACAGCCAATATGCTAGTAATATGAATGCTAATATGCAACTTAAAAAGGGAGAATCTGTCCCAAAGTGCTATTTTGTGTATGAATTGTTCATAAATATGTTATCATTAACAACGGTGGAAGATAAATGTCAGTAAATGAATAAATAAATATCAAAACAGTTTTCTAGTGAATTATTCAGACTAGTTTGTGAAATGTACTTAAAACAATAATGTCTTAAAATGTATTCAGTATAGAAATTTCAATGATTTAGGATTTTATTAATTTGCATTACTCCCGATCCGGAAATCACTAACTAACTAACCAACTAACTAACTAACTACTAACTAAATATATAAATAAACAGACATTAAAATACATAGCTGCTGTGGTTTTTAATACATTTTACATAACATTAATATATTTTCATCATGAATTTTTAATAAATGGGCTATCTTTAAAATCAGTGCAACATACATTTCTATACCTAAATAAATCAATTCTATAAACACATTTCTATAAATAAATAAATGTAAAGCAGTTTGCCAGTGAATCCTCCAGACCAATTTGTGAACTGTATAGAAAATAAGTGATATAAAGAATAATTAAATTATAGAAATATCTTCCCAAATCTATCTGAAATAGCTAAAAAATGTGTTTACTATGGAAACATATAAAACAAATCTAGATTTTATTACTTTGCATGAGCCTTCCAGACCTGAAATCACAAAATAAATAAACAAAACCAAAAAATCACATTATTCAAAGAAATTCATAACTTCTGTAAAGGTCAAATGTAACTTTTAATATAATTTAATGTCACACATGTTTACTTATTATTATTTATCAGTAATTTCCATAAACATGTTATCAGTTGTGATCATGTTGACTTGCCACTCGGTAAATTCCTCATCATTACAACTGAAATCCGATCTCATCATCCTCCAGTCCGCAGATGATTTGATTCACGTCATGCACTGAAAGAGAGCTGAGAGAGAAGTGACAAAACATATAATCTTCCCCTCCTTGTTCTCTACACCCTTTTTCCTTTCCCATCTCCTATCATCTACTTCTGAGTTCCATCGCTCCCTCCTCATTATCCTTCCTGTCACACCTCTTATCATGGACATCCTGAGCACAGGGATTTGTGGGTATTCTGTTGGCCCGCTTGTAAAAGCAGGGTGTATGTGATTGCATGTGAGGGAGAGGAAAAGAACACATGAACAGAGATCTAGTCCTCCCTCCACGCATTTGTTTCTTCTGTACCAGCTCACTGAGGACTCCAGCGTAATGAATTATAGAAACACAGAGCTATTCTACTCGGCCCTTTTAATAAACATTCGCAGACATCCACAAGCCAATAAAAAATTAAATCGACCATAATGACTCACACCCAGACATGTGAGCCCAACCAAGACATGGTAAACACAGTAAGTCACGACATCAGACAGCAAACACACGGGGAAGCTCATGGGAAAGGCTTCGTCTGGGAATTTTAGGGTGCTGAGGCCGAACACTTTTGTTTATTGCAATGATTGCAAGGCATTATGGTATTCACATTCCTCAAAAATTTTTTGAAATGCTTTCTAACTCATAACTGTAAGTAGTAACCTTCAGCATGCAAAACTTGTCCTGCTATATTTGAGAATGAGATCACACACCGTGCATCATTTTGAGAAAAGCATGCTACAATCTAATTAAATAGATTTCAAACAAATGATAACTCCAACTGGATGGATGGATGGATGGATGATGGCACCTCTAATTGGCTTCTCTCTATGACTGGTGAGATGGAGTGGTATAAACAGCAGGATGCCATAAACAGCAGCATCACAGTGGGATTTGAACAAACTCACATAGGAATAAGTATTTTAACATTGCACACATCACCTTTAAAGCACATTAATGGTTTGAAGCAGATAATAATATGTGACATTCATTATGAGCACCACCAGAGTTAAAGCTAGTTGACAAGTGTGCTCCATCTGTTCTGTTCAAGGGGACCTGGGGCAGAAGATCTGGCTCTTACAACTCTGCAACGACCCATCAATTTACAGCCAATGAGTAAGAACAATGACCCACCGAGCTCATCAGAGATAAATCTTCCACGTGTGAGGCAGCCAGCTTTCCATTTATTACGCCGAATTATTGGCTAATCTGGAATACAGCATTTTGTTGTCTGCGGGACAAATGATCTCAGACAATCCAGCCTTTGTTATTCAAGATGTTTTAATGAGTTTGGGTTCAGGCCTGCATCATAATTAAAAGTGCAGCCGGTACATCTGTCAGGCTATGCTAAGTTGACTCACAGGGACCAAACACATGCTAGAAATAGAGCAAGGCTTGTTCTGTGAAAAAAACACATGATCTACATCTGTAAATGCAGTGTGCCTTCATTAAAACTTCAAGTCTCGCTTCCAAATATTCACCGTTTATTTTGCACCTCTTTAAAATCGACGCGAGAGAACGATGCATTCCGGCGAGAGTTTCCTCGGCAGCCGAAGAGGGCCTGCGCATTTGAAATATTGAGCGCCGTTCTTTCAGTCACCGTGAAAAGTTTACTGGGAGAGAATTATTAGATCCCAGGGCTCCCAAGAACATGAGAATGCTAACAGTGTACATAGGCCAAATGTAAATACAGTCACTAATTCAGGCCCCAGAATCCTCGGCGGCACCCACAGTCGACTGCTCCAGTTGTTCCTGCAACGCTTCACCTGCAGTATGGAAGGACTACGGCATGCAGGAGGCGGATCCAGAAAAGGACGGACAAAAGATGCATCCTATCTAACAATGCTGCATTTATTCTTTACAAAGCAAACATTGTGAGAAAAGATACTCTTAAAGAGCATGGCAACAAACAGAGTATGAATACAGCGGAAGGTAGATGGTTTCGCTGAAAACCCTCTATGGCACCACCTTCTTTTTTTCGGCTGATATTCAGGAGGATAAGATGATGACAGATCCCTGAGTGATTTATGCTTGCTACGTTTTTTTTTCTCCCACTAGCTCTGGTATGAAATTAAATTGGACCTGTCATTGAAATAAGTGTCCTGAGGAAATCACACCTGTCCTGGGGCTCTGGATTTGTTCCAAAACCCAGTGAGCCGCCCTCCTGCATGCTCCCTTCTAAGTCAGCATAATAAATAACTTCCTAAGTGAGCGATTTGGAAATCTACATAGACAGGTGTATTGCTAAGCTAATGATGCAATACTTACATTTACATACTTACATCCTTACATTTATATAGCGCTTTTCTGGGCACTCAAAGCGCTTTACATAGAAGGGGGGAGTCTCCTCGACCACCACCATAAATTAGATCAAATATATGAATATTCAGTTGTTATTAACTAAGACTAAAATCATTCTAAACTAATAAAAATGACAAATCCATGTAACGAAATGTAATAAACTTCATAGAAAAATGAATAGAAATAGAAATAGATAAATAGTAGATTATTCAACAATAAAAAAATATTTATACAAAAATATAAATATTAAACAAATATTTTTAGATAATACATAACATAATTTTTTATATAAAAAAATATATTACACAATCATATATGTAATTAATAATTTTATTAAATATTATAAAATAATATGTAATAAAATATTAGTAAATACTATAATAGTATATATATATATATAATATATGTATCACCATCAAATTATTATGATAAAACCTTTTTTGTACGTTTTTTATTTATTTATAATTTCTTGCTGTCAGACATCTTATATGGACTTTTCAATCAAGCACTTCAAGCTCTTCACAATGCATTATGGGATTGCATTCTCACACAATCCTGCATGTAATCCTGCTTTAGAATTAATTCCAAAATAAAGTATCTATTTTTGGAAAAGATGCTAACTATATAGACAGCTAAGTCAACCTGAGCACTTTAGTCACTCGGTAACTATGAGAAAGATTATCTGCACGCAAATCCTTTTGTTTTGAGGAGGTCTATAATAGCAGGAGAAAACATCCTTTACCATTCCCATTCATCTCAATGGCAGTTACTCGGCCAGCGCCTGCAGCTCCAAAATTATGCCACCTGTTTGTTTCATCATGGGGGTCATAAATGTCCTGTGACTAATCGCTGGAGCTGCTGAAAAATAACATTGACATTGCTGATTAGTGGCACCCCAAGAACATAAACAGTCCTAACCATTCTAGCAGCTATCTGGCATCTAAGTCCATTCCTCACTTTTAAGAGGGCACTGTTAAAACATCTACTACAACATAATGAAATATTAGTGGTTTATTTGTCCTGCTGTGGTGGATAGCCCTGTCTAATATCGTCTGTTTAATACCTGTTTGAGTTTAAATGCAGCTGTTGGTAACTGAACGAGACGGCCACAGCTTGCCGGTGTAGCTTCGGAGACCATTAGAGTCCTCCAGTTTGTCTTTGATTACATTCTTTTGCTGAAGAATAGCAATTCCGTCTAACAAGTTTAAACTACAGCCACTCAGTTGTCAACACATGGTTATTAACTGCTGCAGGCTTCAAGAAGTTGAGCTGGGCTTTAAATCAATGCTTTGAATAAATGCAGTGATAAAAGCCATCAAGAAATATTCAAACCAGATGCTGGTGGAATAGAAATGCGGCCTTATAACAGGTGCAAATGAGACTCATAAAACTTTACATGCAGGCACAGATTGAAGTGCTGTTCAATATGAGGTTGGGGGTGGAGGAACGGCAGTATGGCTATATATTAATGTCATGTAGATCATCTTGTTACGGTATTGATAACCTCTTGGCACCCAGCAATTCAATTTTGTCTTTTACATTTACATTTATGCATTTAGCAGACGCTTTTATCCAAACTAAATTCAGTCTATAATATTTTTTTATCAGTATTTGATACGTCTTGTAGTAGAATGCGTCTGTTTTTGTTTTTTTTTTTCCACACATTTGCCACCGTCCTGGTGTAGCGTGAAGAGGTTTGGCCATGGCAACTTCTTCTGTTTTGTTTTAAATGTCTGACATGAAAATTCAGCAAAGGGCACCCTGAAAGCACACAACCACAGAAAGAGTCATGAAGAACCTTTAGAAACCTATCGGCTCATAGACTTCACTGAAGCTTATAAGTAAAGGTCACAAGACTGCAAGTCCAGAACATTTTTACACTGTTTTTCATACAATATATCATTATATTTTAAGCATAAGAAAACTTAAGTTTTATGTATTAAAAAAACTGTAAATAAATATATAGGAAACCAATAAACAGGTATATATCAACATATAAAAATATATAAAAAATGCATGTGTTAACATTTATTTAATTTGTTATTTTTATAATGTTATTTATAAATATATATATATATATATCATAATGTTTTTTCCACATAATGTTCATTCTCTTAAAAAAAACATGTTTGACAAATGCAAAAATAAAAAAGCAGTAAATATATTGGAAAACTATCAATATAATAGCAATATATATTCTAAATATAGAAAATATGCATGTAAACTTTTTTATAATTATATTTTTAATGATAATTTATTTTTAAATATAGTTTATATATAATATATTTTTATATATAGAATTTTTTACATAACTTTTTTTTATTCATTAGAGACAAAAATAAATATAGGAAAACAGTAAACAAATATACAGCAATATATTATATTACATAAACACATCAAACTTAAACATAAGCTCACACTAAGAAAAACGAAGTATTTTTCCTGGGTGCCAGGATGTCATACATGGAGAAGAATTTTCAGAAGCATAGTTATTTCAAATAAATAAAGGACTTTTGCAGTAAACACGAATGGCATCACAAATATTATGATAAGAATCAGAGTGCTTTTACCATAAATGAATAAACCAATAAAAACCATATAGGATCTTTATTCAAATTCCTTTTAAGCTACGCCGCCACAGAGAAGCGAATGTCTCTTGAGAACAGCACTTTCACAGGCAAACAAGCTGATTCAACCCTGAGAGAAAGTGCATCCCCATCGCTATGCTTATTTATTTATTACTTTTATTTTTAGATAATTCCTCGGGCAGAAAAGAGGAGCACAGACACAGCTGGGAACACGAGAAGCCAGTGTGAGAGCGGTATGTTTGGGAATGCAGAATCCATTCATATGATAGATAGTACACAATGATCAGGGCCACATGCTAGTCTCTCGCGGTTTATGATCAAACAGCATGTATGAATGCTGTATTTCAGCCAATATGTTTTTTCAGCATTTTTAGAGAAACAAAATATGGTCAACAAAACAGAAAACTCACAAATATTGATCTGACTATTTACAGAAGCAATATGTTTTCTGAGAAGAAGCCTGGTGCTTCTTTAGCTATAGGCACATATATAATACTCATAACGAATATTATCAATATTCGATACTGGACATTCAAATGGCTTATGATTATGTCAGTTTTTGTTTACATAATTAAAATAAATTAAGAAATAAACAAAAAATTATATTTAAAGATTTAAAAGCATTTAAAAAGTATCAAAACTAAATGATGAATGCATGGTAGTGTCAACAAAACTGTTTAATTGTGACTTTAATGTAACAAAAAGGTTGAAACCTGTTAGTTTTAGTATTAAAAATCAACCCGCTAGGACCTAGAAGTGTCTGTAGTTGAAGAAACGCTTACATATGAAACAGAAAATCACTTTTAACAGCTCTCTCACTGTTGACTTGACACCTTGTACCATATATTCTGAAAAAACCTCTGCAATCTGTGCTTCTATCTCCAGTCTCTGTGGGAAGATCTTCCCAGAGGAAACTTATACGTTTAGCTAGGTAGTGATTCTTTCTTTTAACAAGGGCCCTGATCGTTTCAGGCTGACCTTCACAGTCGGTGGCACATTTCAGCACAGATTGTTTTGTGATCACGTCACAATGTAACACAGGCTTTAAAAAGAGCCTGTTATTGATGGATTGGCCAGTTACAGAGGGTCATATCATGACAAATCAAATGTCCCCTGATCTTTCGAGATAAAAGAGCTTGATGAACCATGAAAACACAGTGCAACTTTCAGAACTCAAAACTTCCTTCCCAGAGAAGCCATTTCTTGAACCCGAGCGACAGAAAAACTTTATCATGTTACACAGTGTGGCCCAGATTGTTTCGTGAATCTGTCACAATACAAGGTTCACCAAGAGACTATTTTTGAAGAATGGCTCGGTTAACTAACTATATTTGACACCACAGCAAACACTGTTGCTCATTTCACGTGCAAAGAGAGTGTTTCTTAGAGGCACAGCAGTGAACAAAACTAAAGGTTTATTTGCAACCCAGGCTCATTATAAGTATGTACAAGCGGTGGCATTTCTGCTATATTAGATTGCATTGACTCTTGAACATTTCAAAATACTTTTAAAGTGAAATGTCCAGTTGTGGCACAAAAACTGTTCAGAATGTGAATCTGGCAACGTTTTATTACACCAAACTGATAATGTATAAGAAAAGCAAATGTGCAATCAAAATTCATTTGCATGGCATTTTATCTTGTTTCTAATTCTTTGAGCTCTTTTGTCATGACTTGTGTTTCACAGGACTCATACCTGACCAACCAGCATTACACTGCTGTACCAGGTGAGCTAACGGGCAAGTTTACTATGCCAGAAAAAACATACAAATGGAGTTGGCTATCGTGTAATGTAAACTGATACAATTTGACGTTTGCAAATCATGCACTGGTAAAAATGTTTTGAGGTCATAACATAGTATTGTGCAAGTAACTGCTTGAAAATATGTTTTTATTGTTTCGATAATCTGCCCCTGTAATCATAATTTGTGTGAAAAGAAATAAAAGTTGTTGATGTTTCACTGCAACTAGGATTAATAAAAGACTGGTTAATCATCTACTCACTGTAATATACTGTATGCAGGTTTATTCCCACCATGGAAAAAACAAAAAAAAAAAGGTACTTGCAACTTCCAAGAATTACAAGTTCATATCTCATAATTCACACTTTTTTTCTCTCAATTGCAAGTTATAGATCAATCATTTTAATAATTATTTTCTCAGAATTTTGAGTTTACTTTTCATGCTTTTGACCATTCTTTCTCTCATAATTGAGATTATATCTTGCAGTTCAGTTTCCCCCCCAAAATGTTACACACTTGACCTGACTGCATGCACATGCAGAATTAGGAGAAAAAGATCAGAATTTACAATTGACCTTTCGCAGGAGTTTGATTGACAGGTGATCTCACAAATCATAACACATCATCTGCCATTTTTGTCTGACAAACAAACCAGACAGGAGAGTAGATTAACTTCGGTGGACTTGAACTTGAAAAATGGTGTGTATCGACGTCTTTCTGTGTTTGAAACGAGATACCTTCTGATGTTCATTATGTTTATTTTAATGCTATACAAAGAGGAAGGGATGATCTGTTCACGTGCCGCTTGAACCGAGGCGCTTCAGTGGTGTCAGGACACATTAAAGAGCCACAAAATGGAATTTATTGTTTTGATTTCTTAAAATTTGAAAATGTGAAAACTGAAACTTGGTTTCATCCTGTCTGTCGGCACGTTGTCAGTTTCCTCTTTGCTCTGCAATGTATTTTTTACTGATGTGTTGTGTGAGAATGCCAGGGCTTGTCGGACATAGCAACAATAACAAAAAAGGATCTTTGCAAAGGATCAATTGCAAGATTGGAATTTGCATTTCTGAGAGGAAAACAAGTCAGAATTGAGAAAATTTCAGTCTTCATCAGATGAAAAAAATGCATAGAGATATGGAATGACATAAGGATGAGTAAAAGATGAACTACAGCTTTAACACTATGATTAAGACCTGAAAAATTCATGACAAACTGTCTGACAGAAAGGTTATGTGTGGCTCATTCACAGTGTGAACACGGACTGAGTCACACATGGCCAGGACCAGGCTGGGACTTAAGGTTTCATTCCTGTTACACAGTGCCTCTCTCTAAAGCCAGAAACCCCCTTCACCCCAATCTACAGCTCTTGATCTTGACCCTTTCATTGATCTTGCTTCTTGGCATGATGACACCTCTCACACAGGAAAGCAGAGAAGAAAAGTGGCATTACTCTTGATCATAGTTCAGATATTCCCATCCCCAATGGTATGTATTCTATATCTCTCATTCAGATTCTTTTCTTTACAGATCATCGATCATTTGTACTTGGGAAAATCATATCAGGACATCTTCAACATATACAAGATTATAGACAAGAATAATGTGGTACCTGGAAATAAGAATATCAGACCCTCATTTCTTTTGTACATTGCGAAACAAGCTCTGTATAGCATCTCAGAAGTATGGAGGAGAGTGGGGGAAAAAGACTTAAAGGGTTCATTCACCCAAAAAATGAAATTAATTACTCACCCTCGTGTCATTTCAAACCCGTGAGACCTCAGTTCATCTTCGGAACACAAATGAAGATATTTTTGATTGAATCTGAAAGATCCCAGACCCTCCATAGACAGCAAGGGTCCTTACACGATCAAGGTCCAGAAACGTGGCAAGGAGATTGGGAAAATAATACATGTGACATCAGGGGTCCGTAATTTTACGAAGCTACAAGAATACTTTTTGTTCTTTTCTGCTGGAAGCATTATATAATGAACTATGCCCATGTGTTTTTGCCTGTATGATATTATAAAGAGTTTTGCTAACTTGTGCCATTTTGCTAATTTCAACCCAAGTCATCCAAATAAAGAGCTTTTTTTTGCTGTTTTACAAAGCAGAGGGCTGTCAGAGCTGTGATTTCCCAGGACACATATTTCAGTGACATCTTTCGGGTACTGTGGACATTTTATGAGTTCCATTTCAAATGAATTGCTTGCAGCATAAATAAAGTAAAAAAGTTGAACTCTACTTTAAGTAAAACACTATCGTTGTCAAATGTCTTGTCGGATCTCTGCTCACGCATGCAAAAGAGTTTGGTGAAAAATCACTATATAAGGTATTCATTATGTGCTTGATCATTTTCAACCTGAAAACAGTAAATTAATAATAAAAATGTGCCAAAAGTGACTGATTTAGAGAATCCTGCCGGAACTAACATCGGCCGGTCCGCGTTTGGCTTGAGGAAGACAAATGGAATCAATATCTCAGCATTTCCATGACTTGTCAGGGCTCCAGTGAGGCTATTTTGGGACGTTGATGGGATAGCTTTTGTAATTAGCCATGCCAGAGTCCTTGACGGCCACGTCTGGGTATTCAGGGTGAATGAAATCTCATCAGCTGAAGGACGATGCTCTGTTCCCCATGTCTCTTCTCTGTTCAAAAACCGAGCAGTTAACTCTTTATTTTGATCAAAAGCCTGTGCTTTACCAAAAGGTCTGTTAGTATTCACCTTGCTAGAGTGAAAGGTTGGTATTGTCCTGCTCCTGGTCTCCCGTTCAGAGCGGCGGTGATGGAATAAGAGGGGCAGAGATTCACTGCCGCATCTCTAGAGGTGTCCTGCCTCATAACCATTACGTTGATTGATGGCTTCAGTGGGGGACTCATTTCCACTCACGCTTGTGTGCTAAAAAGATTAAAAACAATACATTTGTGAATGTTCCCTCCAAGGTTGGGACATATCATTCTTACACATCTAGTCAGGTTACTGCAGATGTAATTATAGAGAAAGGTTACCCACGCATGTTGTGGAGGCGGATGCTTTTTTGAGGACATTATGCTGATTAATAACATGGTAACATTTCAGTGCTGGCGAAAT
Organism: Ptychobarbus kaznakovi; assembly: GCA_027422405.1. Taxonomy (NCBI): domain Eukaryota; kingdom Metazoa; phylum Chordata; class Actinopteri; order Cypriniformes; family Cyprinidae; genus Ptychobarbus; species Ptychobarbus kaznakovi. The sequence continues at coordinate 26,440,142 of CM049804.1, read as the reverse complement.
TAGTTTGCCAATGAAAATTTAACAAGCTTCATAGCTAAAACCTGCTGCCTTGGAGCAATGGAGTTGTAATAGTTAGCAACACTCATAGATGTAACAACAAAATTATGGGACACCTGTGGTTGAAATATAAAATTGCACATTTCTTGTAGAGAAACATCAGTGAAGCCCAACCAACTCTGCATTTAAATTGTATAAGTTATATTTATAATTTTACAAATTCATAAAATCTTCAAATTAGATTTTTATGCTTTTGAAACATTAAATTCACAAAATATTATAGATCTGTCACAAAACATTTGCTTTCTATCCCAAAAGTATATCGCATTTTCCTGTGAAAGTTTTTTTAGTTCGTTTGTAAAACATTTGCGTTTGTTATAGTTCACCCAAAAATTAAAATTCTGTCATTAATTGCTCACCCTCATGTCGTTCCAAACCCATAAGACCTTCTTTCATCTTCAGAACACAAATTATGATATTTTTGATGAAATCTGAGAGCTTTTTTACCCTTCATAGCAACGCAACTGCCACGTTCAAGCCCAGAAAGGTAGTAAGGACATCTTTATTTTCTTTCTTTATTTTCTTATTATTTTCTCTGTGTCAGTCTTCATCACGTGTTCATGAGAGTATCACGACGCATGCGTGTGGTGCTGCTGACACAGGAGCCGGCGTTCAGACATCTTAAGTTCATCGCCTGTATATTCTGATTCAAATAAGTGAGGCTGGGCAAAAAATTGCAAGTCATCCTTTCAGTCCTCGTGTTTCCAAAGACTGTTTTATGTACAGTATGCGTCTTCTTCTGCTTGTAAACAAGGCTCAGCGCATGTGGCTCATGCATCAGCAGCACCACACGCATGTCGTGGTACTCTCGTGAACACATGTCAAAGACTGACACAGAAGAGAAGAAATTGTTGAATAAAGTGAATTTTTTTCTTTGCACGCAAAATGTATTCTCATAGCTTCATAAAGTTAAAGGGATAGTTCACCCAAAAATGAGAATTCTGTCATTATTCACCTCATGTCGTTCCAAACCTTTAAGACCTTCATTCATCTTCGGAACACAAATTAAGATATTTTTGATGAATTCCGAGAGCTCTCTGACCCTCCCATAGACAGTACGGATCCTAACACGATCATGGATCAGAAACATAGCAAGGACATTGCTAAAATAATCCATGTGACATCCGTGGTTCAACCGTAATTTTACAAAGCTACGAGAATACTTTTTATGAGCAAAGAAAACAAAATAATGATTTTATTCAACAATTAGTTTCCTCCGCGTCATCCTATAGCGCCGTTTTGGAGAGTATCACACACGTAAACAATGTATGCAACGTATGTACGGATGTATGTTCAGATCAAAGCGTAAATAACCTAAACAACGTA